>OY986048.1:44123963-44227634 GCA_963920205.1 Stenodema calcarata | reverse complement strand
GGGGTACGCTTTGAGCTATAAAACTGCAATTGGTCTCGTTCTGTAGATAATTTAATTGCAAACAACTTTTATTTCGGTACTATTTTCGCTAAAACCAACAGAATCAAGGTTATTAAGAATTCTGTGGGTCAGGTCGTGATATTTTTAAGAAAATGTGACTTTCTACGCATAGGTACCTCTACCCCAAACAACGCCACGACAGTCCATTGAATGGTTCTTTTCGCGTTCCCAGCATCGTCCATTACTCACTACATGATTATTTGGGTTTGAAATACATAACTAGACAACTTGGGGTTGGTTGTGAGGATGATGGGAGGGGAGGGGAAATTATAGCTGAATTTAACGCATTTCATACATTCAAGCTGTGTTGTGTTATTTGAAAATCTAATAATTGTTACAACGTTGTGATTATTTCTATGATGCCATGTTATGTACAATAATTCCTTATTTAATAATAGGGCGTAAAGAGGGCGTCACCTACGATTGACTCTAGACTGACGAGTTGATTGACAGAGACTGGGACGAGGAGAAAATATCTACCAATTTACTCTGAAGATGGCTTAATAAAGCCGAGAGCTCGGAGACAACGTTCCTTCTTTCTTCTCACTGAACCTACTACTACCCTCCAGAAAAAAAAAACCCGGAAGTGGATGATTCAAACTCCAAAGTAAACGAATTAAAACAAATTTTATACATGAAAAGTTTCCTTACGTTTATTTCAGAATAGTTGGAAACCATTAAATAAATTGGACCACTACTCATGCCGCCATTATTTTAATCTCAATGATAGAAAGGAACCAAACCAACCTACAGCAGTGGTGTTAGAATTCGCGAATCATGCTGACTGTAGAGCTGCGGGTCTCTTCTCTCTTCATAAACTTATAAGTCAACATTATAATGTCAACACCTACCATGCAGCCAGAACGCCGTTTTTTTCTCTGAAGTAATAAGAACTGCTCGTCTTCTTCACACATGCTGGCAAGTGCATTCTGGTGACCCACGTCGAACAGATCATCAGGAGTTGATTTAAAAGCGTCTTCTTTTCTCTTTTGAGTTAACCCTGGTCGGTTGGCGTTCTTAAGAAGTTTTCTCCACTCATCGTGTAGTTTTTCTAGCTTGCTGATGCAATACTGCGGTTGCTTAGTTGGTATTCTAGCCTTTTCTCAAAACACAAGAAGCTCTTGTATTGTATGTGCTGTAGCATCCCTCAAACTCTTTCCTACCAACTTGCTGCATATTGTAAAATAAACTACGTAAAACCTGACCGATTGATGGCAACTTAGTGCCAGTAATTTGATGGGACGTGTGGCCTATAAGATACATTTTGTCACGTTGCCTCGTTGATAATGTAGAAGACAAATGTAGAGCCATTTTCCTCAGCACGAAAGAAACAACGAACCACAAACTGAACCATTTTTCTTAAAAACTGAACGTTAAGTGATGCTTCCTTCCTGCTGAGATTCAACTTTACACTTCTTTCCCACTATCTTCATCTTCCTGCTAAGGAAGACAAATTTTCCCCTAATGACGAAAGGATGGAGGAATAACTGACCTGGGTTGGTCGACAACAGGGATTTTGGGATTAAGAGATTGTCAGGCCAGGGTACTTACTAAAACTGCCTTTCACCATTAACAGAATAGCAAAATAAGGATTTGAGAGACGTATCATTGTAGTAGCAATAGCCTGCAAATTGACCCAAAAGTCATGTACCTATGGCTTGATGGGAATGTTCGAGAATAACAACTTGAAGCATAGGATTTACGGTGAGTTTTGGCCAAAAATCAAAAATAACCCCCCCCCCCCCCACAACATTTCATGAAATCGTCCCTTATTTATACAATTCTACCATAGTATTACCAGATAGCGACCACGCCAATAATGTAGGGGAAGGTTTAGAAAACGATTCAATGGACTTCTTAATGTTTCAACAGAATTCTTAATAACCTTGATTCTGTTGGGTTTAGCGAAAATAGTGATAATAATTGTTGTTTGCAATTAATCTATCTACAGAATGAGACCAAAAACAGGTTTCTAGCCCAAAGGGTACTACCCGAGTTACAAAAGATAAACTAAACATTTTTCCATAAATTTGCAGTTTCTTCAAACGCGATGAGACGCCATTTCTACTTGCCCGATCGACCTAAAACTTTGCCAAACTCATTTTCTAGCCCGACTGCACCATTTAGGGGGTTGTGAGTTCAAATTTGGCGAAACAATTTTTCCCCCTATGGCCTATTGTCACCCTAATGTAGGTACAAACATTAAATCCTTAGACGTCCCTCATTTCCCAATCAGTTTGACAGTTTTCCGTGCGATTTCACTGGGTTAATATTAATATAGCTCAGGTTTGAAATAGTCTCATAATATGAATTTATAGCTCAGGTTTGAAATAGTCTCATAATATGAATATTATGAATTTCATTGTGATGCGAGCAATAGTTACTTAGAATCTGAGCGTGATAAAACATGAAATCCTCATACCATCCATATTTCTATTTGAGGAATTTTTAATAATTCATAAAACTTGATGATTAAATACGCCTTGAATGTCTGAGACCAAATCAATTAACAAAGAAGAAGTATGCGTCATTCCCGACAATATTTGCTGACACATTCCACACAAATCCAACACAATTCCAAACTGCTAAAATATCAATAAATAGTATCTTGGTCGTTTAAAAATTATGGGTCATTTCCTGTGTGACAGCTCTTGTGTCTACAGTTTTTTTCATAGAAATTCCATTTTTTTTGAGGACATGACAAAGCCAGTAAGTAGTAGCTTTCAATAAGTCAACAAGTGAGGATTTCACAACAGTATTTTAATACTTTCTATCTCCCTACAACCACCTCATGAATAAGGTAACTATTCAATAGTTAAATAATAATCAATTATTGAGAATACTACTGTCATGATGTTGTGTTTATTATTTTTATAACAAAAATCTCCAACCTCTGTGCTGCATGACATGATAACGTCCAAAACCTCTCTCCCTACAACTAATCGAAACATTTGGATTTGTAAGGAGAAAGAATGGATTGTAGGGAGATACACGGATAGGTAATTGGATATCAGACTGTCTTTTGACCTGGTTGAATTTTCTGTGTATCTTCCTGAATGCGAGATTTGACAAGAATCGGCAGCCTTTGCAGAACCACCGAACCAAAACTCAAGCACCCCCCTCGAAGATGAATTGAGTGCTCAACCCTCAACCACAGTTGCAGGAACATACAAACCTACTGTGATGAAGATAGTTTTCTTGTTCCAAAATATGATTTCAAGTTCGACTTTCTATTGTTTTCTCTCCCCCTACAAACTTGAAATGTTCAAAATTCAATATTTTCCAAAATATCCAATAAAGTGTGTGCGCGCTTAACCCACATAGAGACACAATATGGAAAAAACCAAAAAACGAGGTTGAGCTGGAAATTACCTATAATTTTGAAACGACCCATCTACTAAACTTGAGATGATTTTATAGTCCCAACCAACGTCACAATGGGTCAATATCACAATAAATAGGTATGAAATCACGAAAAAAGAGATCCAGGAAATAAAATGTATTATGATTAGAAATAATTATTTTTGTGCAAAAAATAATTGTTGCACAAAAATGGTCAGAATTTAGGGTTTTATTACTAATAACTGGATGAAAACTGTTATCAATCCCGGAAAATTACCTCTAATTGAGGATGATAGTATGTAATCAGTAATAATTGCAGTTATTTTGATTACAAAAAAGTTAGATGATGGTAAATTATACATGGGGTACTCCGCTCATTAACTCGTATCAGTACTGGAACTTTCTTATTGTACTTTTTTCCGGTCTAGAACCCCAAAGGGTATACACGGTATTTAGTTTCACCACTATCCCTCTACCTTCTCCTTTACTTAATTTCGTTCATAAAAATGACAACATGAAACTCACATGGATGATTTTCATAGTAATAATTATGGATCAGAAATGACGTATGCGAGAATTCATACCACAGAATCCAATTGAATGGGTCACGCCAAAAAAGCCACACTTTTTCGTAGGCCCCTTTTTTGACCAAAAACGTTCACCTTCTTCCCCTGGGGGATATTTTGGTTTCCCTATCCTGCCAGTTATTAGCGCTAAACGATGGCAATGAAATGAGTGAAATTAAAATTGATATTAGTGTACTTTCCGTTCTTTGTACTGTCCAATAAACTTTGCTTTTGGCGCTTAGAACGTTTTTGGTGTGACCCATTCAATTATTAAAATATCCGGCGCTAAAAGAAACGCGTCTTCCATGGTGAGTGAGGTGACTTTTGATCTACCCCAACTTTGAGCCCTTATTGTGAACGGACGGCTGGTCGTACAAGGCTCCGGGACTTGAAAAATTCTCTAAATTATATTCAATTTAAATGCCTACAAAAACTACACCATTCAATTTGAATTTTTCGAGACACGGCATTTCAAAATTCGTTTTGAACCCTCGACCTAGGGTTATGATAAGTTTAAAGGATCATTGTGGGGTTAGCCCGTATCTGCGCACAGTTTTTTCCTACGCTGCGTCACCTCACCTACCTGCGTTCCTATTTCCGCCTTGCCTTAAACCATAACATGGTGCCAAAAAGATTGACTGGGAAAGAAATGTATAATATCAGTTTTAAGTCATTTTAATGAGAAGTAAACGAGGAAGGATATTTTTTGAAAAAACCTGTCCACTTTTAGTAGGGAAGGTAAGGGACACAAAATTGTGATTTTGGTTAAAATAATTGGATCACTGAAACTGGTAAAAAATTTTGAACAGAACTTAGTTATCTTCTTTTTTTTTACCTTGAATGTGAAAATAAAATTTGGAAGAAAGTAATAAATGTACGAACTACAGAGAAAAAATTTTGACAGCACCCAGGGTCATCTCTTGAACACTTCTGACTTTAATGGTATGCTTGGCATAATGAGAATAATAACTACTGCTTATAATTAGGAAAGTCTTTCTTCAAAGGAAGTTTCCATAAATCATCTGTTTCCATCATGAATTGTCACTGTGGTTCCTGAGAAGCTGATCCTGAAACACGAGAAAAGAACTTTTCTGAAGTTCAAACACAATTGTATAATATAAGTCATATTATGACGAAAGAGATGTTCAAGGATCTGTTTATTTGTTCGTCAAAGGAAGCCGAAATCAGCATGATGGCTCATTATGTAAAGACCTTGGTGGAAGAAAAATTGCCAATGTTGAGCGACAGTACCAGAATAACGAATGTATGGAAACACCACAGGAGAGCCGTGCACATAACAACAATAATGTTCAAGAAAATGTTTCATTGACTCCATTTTATGAATAGAACTTTATAATCCTCAATAAACGGTAAAAAAAATACAAGTCAAACAAATAGAGATGTAAATAGTAACCTCAAGTTTATCCAGAAGGTAGTAGAAGGGCATAGAAAGGCCACTGACCATCTGCAGAAAGATAAATCAATAAATGTAACTTATATTAGATGAATGCAAAAGTTAGTTTTTAAAAAACACTTCATTTGTTAACACAGGTTAATCGGTCGGAAAACGGGCAGAGTAACGTTTCGCGGACTATTACAAGACGAGAGTACTGTTTGGAGGCTTGAGCGCTCATATTTATAGGTGGGCGATGCTGCATCAGCAGTTATGCTAGTTATGCTGATGTAACACTGTTATGATCATCCAGTTATAATTTGTTCTATCTTAACAACACGAAGCTACACAATTTTAGATTTTCATATTGTTCATTACTACTCAGGTTTTTGTACAATAAAGCTCAATTTCTTATGCTGAGTTTAATACAATTTAAACGACTTGAAGGCAGCAATCGTCAATTCGGCAGTTCATAACATCGATGGAGATGGGGAGTTCGTGGTCGAAACTGACGCTTCGGACCACGCAATTGCAACAGTATTATCACAAATGGGAAGACCCGTGGCCTTCTTCTCAAGAACACTCTCAGGAACAGAGCAGTGCCATTCGGCCGTCGAAAAAGAAGCGTATGCAATTGTGGAGTCACTTCGAAAGTGGAGGTATCTTTTGCTTGGCAGCTCATTCAAGCTCATCACTGATCAACAATCCGTAGCATTCATGTTCGATTTGAAGATCACAAACAAAATAAAAAATGAGAAAATTCAGCGTTGGCGTCTCAAGCTCTCTTCATATCACTTTGATATCATTTACAGACCTGGAAGCCAGAACGCATCAGCTGATGCTTTCTCTCGAATGTGCGCTTCAACGGAACCCAACATCAAACGTTCCCTTGAAGAGCTTCACGACATGTTATGCCACCCAGGGGTCACCCACATGAATCATTGGGTGCGATGTAAGAATCTCCCATATTCTATAAATGAGATTCGGGAAGTGACATAGAACTGTCCTGTCTGTTGTGAAATAAAACCGCGTTTTGCAGTATTCCAAGGAAATCTAATTAAAGCAACAACAGCATTTGAACGACTCAACTTGGATTTCAAGGGACCCCTTCCATCTAACTCGGGCAATTCGTACATTCTCACGGTTGATGACGAGTATTCGAGATTTCCATTTGCTTTTCCTTGTCGAGACACCTCAGCGGCATTCGTAATTAAAAATTTGAGACTGTTATTTACATTGTTTGGCACATCCATTCTGATCAGGGCAGTGCTTTTATGTCGGCAGAACAAAAATCATTTCTCACACTTAATGGAATTGCCACAAGTAGATCTTCCACCTTCAACCCTCGTGGGAATGGACAAGTGGGAAGATTCAATGGGATAATCTGGAGGACAATCCAGCTTGCTCTCAGATCAAAGGGTCTTGACATCCCACATTGGGAATCTATGGTGCCCGTAGCTCTGAACTCAATTCGGTCGCTCTAACTCTACACCACATGAACTGATGTTCTGTCACTCAAGAAGAAGCTCTAATGGGGCCTCTCTCCCAGCGTGGTTGACGAATCCGGGACCAGTCCTGATGCGTTGGCATCATAGAACAAGCAAACATGACCCGTTAGTGGACGAAGTGGAACTGATCAAATCAACTCAAAACTATGCGATAGTCCGCCTCCAGGACGGCAGAGAGACGACGGTTTCCTTTCGCCATCTAGCTCCAAAAGGCTCCACTTTACCTCTAGTGGAGGAACCAGCGGCAGTACCTACAACTGGTTCCGAGCAAACTAATGAGATCCTCCCCGAACTACATCAGCCAGAACCTGCTAGTGAACTTCCACAAGAACAGGATCAAAATGAGCTAGGGCTGCGATCACCACGTCCTCAGAGGAACCGCCGACCTCCAAAATACCTGGACGATTATGTTAGGGACTAAAAGGGGGGAGGGGGGGTGTTATGATCATCCAGTTATAATTTGTTGTATCTTAACAATACAAAGCTTCATAATTTTAGATTTTTCATATTGTTCATTACTACTCAGGTTTTTGTACAATAAAGCTCAATTTCTTATGCTGAGTTTAATACAAACACCTCCCTACCTCAAGAGAAAACCCGCAACGAAAATGTGAGGTTTTTCTAATAACTCGTGATAAAGGAAGTCCCGTGTTCCGACCATACAATAATAACATCAAAAATATCTACACCAATTACCAAATAGCAATGCCAACAACATTACAATAACAACACCAAAAATATCAAAGATTATGACAAAACTATCAAAAGACAAATGACAAAACTATCAAAAGACAAAATATCAGAGGACAAAATATCAAAAGACAATAGAAAATGATAAACAATAGGACATTGAATAATATCAAAAGATAATATCAAAAGACAATAGAAACGATAAACAATAGAAAACTATGGGAAATTGAATAATCACAAAACATAGGTTAAGGAGGGGGACCTTTAGTCTGAACGCGTCTGCGGAAGTTATAAAAGGTATACCCAATCAATTAGAGAGATATAGAGGACGATAGTCCATACGCTGGGTGACAAAGATGGATACCAATCAATGGACTATCAGGGTCAATGTCACGGACGGGGGTGAGATTAAGGTGAAAGGCATCTAGTTAGTCCAGTCAACGAAAGGAATGCGGTGAAGAGGAGAATCCGCATTCCTTCGAAAATATGATCATTTATACTAGGTATTGAACATACTGTCCCAGTTTTCCGCTTATATAACGAAAACGGTGTACTTTTTGATATACCATTCAAAATTATCAAAAAATGTGATTCTATACGTTTTGTAATAATTCCCAACCGTTTCCTTCATTTATTTACGTATTTATACCAAAGCCATTCAGATATCGTTCCAGGCAATACCACTCGCACAAATACGGTTTACTCATATGGAGCTGTATAGTTAAGGTCATACTAGACCACTTTCTGGGCTTGATCCATTAAAAACTATAAGCTACTTTGATTATATTCATTGGGTCATACACAATACGAGTAGACGCCCTCAAACATTTGAGGATTAATATAGTCTTATGGAAAAGGTTATTTGATAATATACTTACTGCCTTAGCAAACACCCCCATAGGCTCAGGATACTGATGAGTTAGTAAAGCCAGTAGGGCTGTGAATGAACATAGCCCTGCAGTGAAGAGTATGAAGAATGGCAATTCTTTTTTAGGGTACACACTAACTTCATGAAATCCTGAAACATAGTATAGTAGCAAGTTCAAGACAGATCAAGATATTTCATTATAATTGCTAACCAATTAGTCGTAAAGCCTCTGTTGGCAAGCAACAAGTTTTCTTGCACATGCTTGCACCTTGAAATGATTTCCATACAACTTGTGTCAAATAGGCTCTGCGGTATTCTTTCAGCAGTACAGCAGTAGCAGAGGGGTTGATGCTTGTCCACAGAAACATGGGATCAGCAGCTAATGGGTTATTATGATAATTGAAAAGTAAATTACAATATCAATGAGTCTATAATTGAGGGGTCTGCATCAACAAGGGGTTAACTCCATTTTCCAATGAAAGCGTACACACCTGGAAGTAGCTTCATGTTGCTCCAAAAAACGAAGCGGCCAACTTCATCTAGCGGATTTTTTGATAACCATCAATGGAAGTCAACAACTTATTGCACCAAACGAAAGAACGATTTTGTTTGTCGAAGAATCGTCAGTTTCTCATTTTGCTCAAAAATTGGAGTTAACTCGTTCTTGCTGCATTATTGAATCAAATAGGCAACAAACATACTCGTAATTTGGATTACCTGGTAGTAACTCCCTATCAGCACACTCAGTACAGGTTGGGTAGGGGTAGAATAGATGTCCCCTTTCCAATGGATAAGGGAGCATTCTAAATGTACCTTCCCATGTGCAGTGCAGAAGGTTTAAGGACCCTTCCACCTTTTTCCAATGAGAGACATGGAAAAACGTGTATGCTATAGCTTCAGAATCACCCCTTTTGAGCACATGTTCTGGAGGTAATATGAGTGGTTTCATCTCCAACAGATACTGAAACATTTGTACAAATCATATGTTAGATTGATTGGCAAAAGATGTATAACCCTTCAAAGATTAGAAAGACTACTGTTGCAAGTTATTCACTGCCTACGTAATCCCCTTCCAATCCTTACATTTGAGTCATAAAAGCTTTCTTCGAATGAATTACAAGTGCAAGCAAATTGAAACAACTTTCCCGAAAAAAACTACCTAATGAAAGAATAAATGGAAAACAATTTTGATAAAAATGGTGCCATATTTCGAGGGTCTCACGGCAACTTCCCACATCGTCATTTTGGCGACTTTTCAGCAGAGCCAAAAAACCATCTGCCAATGACTATGTTTACTGAGTAATTCAGTAAAGTAAATCGAGAGATTTAGTTTTACCTAACTTATACTTAGTTAGATTGATTCGCCGGGGGAAGACGCTTCGAGAGGTACGCATAACTCATTTTGGCCAAATGTGACGATGTGGGGTGTTGCCGTGAGACCCTCGATTTGCAATACCCTGAGTTACACTGGGGAGTTCAGTGCCCTTATGTAGGCTCAGTATTTGTCCGTACTGTCAATCGTGAATGCTCCAAAATATATTTCATGAGTGTACTCAAAAGCATTGAACAAAATTTTATTTAATAAACAATTTTTCATTATATTCAACCCTGAAAGCCCACACATATACAAACTTGGCTTAGCATACAACCAAGCTCACTTTATCTGAATTTAAGCGCATGTTATCACCCCAACAAACACGCTTCCTGCAGTTATAGGTTGTCTTGTGCAATCAAATGAGCACCAGGTAGTACTAAAGTGCAAACTTGACCGGTAAGTGAAGTATTACCCACGACTTTCAGGTGCCAAATCTAAAGTGACCTCTCCAGATCCCTAAAGCGCGCACTAACCCTCTATTTTTGCAGATAAGTTATCAAGAACATCCTTTTTTGAGGATTCCCACGTCGGTTCTCAAAATGAATTCTCAATATAGTGTTTATTTTGAATTCGATGAGTGGGATAACGACTTTTACGAGCGATTCGAAGAACGACCTCTGAATAGGGCACCAAAACGCTATACTTATTCGTGATGGGCAGAACCCATTTGAATGGCGCAGTGAAGAAGGATTTCGCCTGCGATTCCGAAAAGAGACGGTTTTGCGAGTTCTCGTACCTATCATCTTCTCTGGGACTGAGAGACCAGCTATGCAAGTGCTGAGTTCTTCATAATTTAAACCTAATCCATAAACAAGATAAATTGTCGATTTCACGATCAGCTCGTGGGAGCAATGTCAGCACCTGTTAGTTTTACTTTGAAATCCTTATGAATTTGCATGATCTCAATTGGATGGACGACACCAATGTTGAGAAATTAAGGCACAATACAAACCATACTCAAGTAAAACAACGCTGAGTTTTTTGTCTATTTTTTTTTTTTTTTTTCGTCCCTGGTTGAACTAACGAGTAAATTGGGACTCTGGTGAAGGAATGAAATCATAAATGATCAATAGGGCTACGTTTGTTTCTGAAATGCTAGGTAGATGCTATTTGCTCAAATCCAATCAATTTATCCATCAACTTCAACACTTAAATTACCTTAGGAACGTGAGGGTTGAACTCAACTGCTCTGTGTATTGCTTCGACTGCAGTCATCTCAGCCGGGGTCAAACCCCGTTTACTAGCAATTTCAGGAGAAAACCTGAAATAAAATGATGGAATCATTCATAGATGATATTCTGGGACAGTCTCTTTTATTAGAACCTATGTTGTTATTGACATGATCAACTTCCAAATAGAAAAAGGAAATACTCGATAGGAGGGATGCGGGGTGACACTGAGATTATCTACCAGTACAAACGTATACTACATTCATCTGTAAGCATGAACCAAGAACTGATCAAGTGTCCTCCAACAACAATAGCGGTCTTCATGGTCCGCCGAATTTTACGTCGAATCTTCGAAACTTGAGTCGAATAATCGAAAAGCAGCAGCGATCGTTGCGGCAGCATTCCGAAGCTCGTGTTATCGAACAAGAACTCCTAATTCTCTGAGGTTTACTTCAACATTCAAAGTCATTCATTCGTTCGCTCATTCATTAATTTCCTACTTAATTACATCAAGTTCGAAATGTCAAGTGTCGACAGTCGAGAGGCGGATGCTGTGGTAAATCCTCGAAACACGTTTCAAGAATTTCTTCTTCCTAATCCGAATTCTTCCTCCTCCTCCAAAGAATTGACGACCCAGTCAATGCATTTCGCCTTCTGGCTTTTTTTCGTCACGATTAGAAGAGTTATATTTATTTTTATAAACAACCGCGGATTGATTACAGTGGACACCGATATGGATAACAATTGATTTGGTTTTGCAAGGAGCGCTAGCGCATTTCAATTTTCGACAATTTGACGTGGAAACGGTTGGGAGTTTCGTGAACCCCACGTCTTCGATTTACGACGATTCGACGGTCGAATCAAACCATGAATACCCCTAATGTGACACAAAAGTCCATCAAACTAAGTTACAGCTGATTGGGCCATTTAACTGGCAGGGTACTCTCCCGTCCTAACTCCATTATTGAGCTTTTCGAGGTTAGGACATACTAGCTGTCGGGCCCGTCGCTGACGGGCAGAACTCGGGGTGTGTCCATCTACCTCTGTTACCTGTCCCGGACGGGCAGAACTCGGGATGGATCCATCTGCCACTCTTACCTGTTGCTTTACAGATTATACCTCTTACATGTCCCTTTACAAACCCTCATAATCTTAAATACCAAAAATAATATTCATCTGTCTCCCGGGAAGGAAGAATTTATATATTTCGGCTTTCCTATAAACCCCCACTCCTATGCATCGGATCCGGAAGTGAACCCCCCTATGTCCTTCCCCGGTCACAGAAACATTTAAATACGGGAGAAAAGTTCGATCCAATGAGCCGTTTTCGAGAATATAAAATTTTTATAGTTCAGCTATTCACAGTAGGTACTGTATAGAAAATACTCAGCAATTCACAAAACCTACTTAGAAAACTATCAAAATGGACTTTCTTCCTTATGAGGGCAGTACTAATCTATTTCTCGTTATGCTGTTTTTAAAAGCTAAAATTCCTATGGTTGCCAGCCCAATTAATGAGGCTGATCTAATCACTGAAGGAACGTATGAACCACACACACGATGTTTTGTATCTAGCCTTTCTTATTATGAACAACCATTTATACTTTGATCACTTACTTGTCAGCAACTGCTCTAGCTTTCAGCAGCGCAGCTGTGTAACATATAGTCGCAGACTTTGGTAGGCTAATATCATCATACTTAGCTAGAACAGCTTGTACATCAGCATAAGCTTGCATTTCCAGCAAAACTTCAATCAGATTTTCATGGATGTTGAGAACATTCATGATGGGAGGAACTTCCTTGGTCAACTGAAATGATGTATAATGATAAGATTATTAAATTTAGCAGAGATTACAGAGGATATTACTCACTTCAAGGGTTATTCAACCGACCCGTTTGGTTACATAAGTGTGGTGCAAGAAATAACTTACATCACGGAACATCTTAGCAGCTTCCTTTAGACGTCCCAATTTACGAGCACACATGGCCAATCTTCTTTTGATGTAAATGAGAACATTAGTGTCACGTCCTAGGCAAAATAAATAGAAATTGATGTTGAACGCAGACACTTGAATCCCTAGCAACAAAGTTTATACTAACAAACTAGTTCAGAAGATTGGTAAAATTTCTTCTAGAAATATAATCTAAAGAGCGGTAGCATACAATGGAATGAAATTATATTCCTCGAGGAATGGATTGGAAAAGGAAATTCTACTGACCCAGAAGTAGAACGCATACAAGGCGTAAGTACTCAGGAAGTACTTACGGGGGCAGCAAGGGGATGGAAAGCGTCTCTGATCGCCTCTTCTACCCAACTCCTACTCTCACCGTCCTGTGGTGCTGCCTGCTAGAGGGGAGGCTCTTGATAAAAGGCTATCCCCTAAACAAACGAGAGGGGACTGTGGGGGTGTAGGTTTGGCGAAAGTCTACGCTCTCAAGTCCTATACCTTCCTATTCCTTTTCTTACATTTTCCTTTCTATTCCTAATCTGTCTTTCGCCACCATGAATGAATGAATGAATGAAAGAAAGTTTATTCCAAAAAAAATAAAGAAATTACAAAAAAAAATATCATAATTGTAAATTAATACGGCAACACAAAGGAAAAATTATAGTATATTTATACAATGGAATATACCACACGAACCATAGGGTATAACCCTGTGCGGTTCGGGGGAGTTGAGTTAAACAAGTAATATTACCTAATACACCATTTTTACAGAAACGACCCGAAAGTGATCAGATGAAGAAAATAAAGATGCAAAAAAAGGATATCTAAATTAGAATAAATTTCTATGGACCCAAGTGACAATCCCAAACGAATTTGATGGATAGAATACAATCATTATATAGGTATGTAAAGATAAACACCATTAGAAGCAGAATACAATCATTATATAGGTATGTAAAGATAAACACCATTAGAAGCAAAATAACAGACAAAATCATGACACATAAACACTAGTCAGTAAATTGGAACAGTTTATAGGACCTTGGTTTATCAACCATGTGAAAATTCTAGTTTTATAAACGGCACGCGAAAAATTTCCAGGTATGGTCATGTCTGCTGGGAGAGACCGCAATATATAAGGCATACTGAAAAATATATGCTTTGAGGTACACCATAGACGAGATTGGGGAGCTGGTATTACCGCCTTAGAAGTGAGGCGAGCTGGGTATATGCTATGTCTAGGATACACGAAGTAATCGGGGTGTTTGTGAAAAAAAGTAATAGCTATTTTGACATACAGTTGTTGAACTGAGAATACCTGGACAGCTTTGAATAAGTCAGAGGTGGGGAACCGGCGTGGCTTCCTGGCGATTACTTTTAGGATTGATTTTTGGACAATACAAAGCGGATTTAGGATAGACGCTGAAGCGCCACCCCAGGCTAAAATGCCGAAACTAATGACACTTTGCACAAGAGCTTTATATATAGTAATTAAATTTTTCTTATCAAGACATCCCCTCAATCTATAAAAAATATGAATAAATTTACGGAGTTTCTGAACCATAGAGCTAGTATGATACTCCCATCTTAAGTCTTCATCTATAGTAATTCCTAAGTACTTTGTAGAATAAACCCGTTCTATTAGTGGACATTTCCCGTCACACGCACACTTCATGTAGTCATTTCCACATGTATGTATCATGATACCGTGCTGCCCCAACTTATGTTTGGATGCGGACTTGGAAAAAACCAAATCTCAAGATGGAACAGCTGGGTCAATGAGTGCATGGCTAAGGGGGAGCTTAGTCGTTAGCAGCGAACTCAGATGAGCTGGCCACTCTCTGTTTAAATAAATGCCGGTTCTTGGCAATCAGGGTGAGCCCTGGACCTTACCCGAACCCTGCTTAATTAAGGTTTTGTATTGAGAATTTAATAACTAGAACCAATACAAAAACCAGCAGAGGTAGCAATATCAGATGAAGAGAGGTTACTTGGGAGCCCTCCTTTTGATGCCAACATCAACACAATGGATGCCACTGAGAGCAGTGCTACAACTGCATCAGCGGCCGCTCCAGACAGCAACCAACAGTGGAATACACCTGGAGCAGATGAACAACAATCATCAGAAGATTGGTTTGCCATCTATAGGAACCTGGGTGGAGCGGCAAAAAGGAGCTATGCCTACCACTTGCGTCCACATCCTATGTGCACCCATTACAAGCGACGAGTTACTTTAAACTGTGGATAGTAGTAAAAACGTGATAGTTGGTGGTCCCATCAAACTCAAGTAAGTACTTACGGTGTTTGATTTCATTTTGTTGGGAGTTCTGGCAATTAGCTTCTGCATAAACTAATGCCTGCCTAAGGACTTTCTCAGCTTGTTGAATTGTCGTCGCTTCTTCTTCAGCCAATAATATATAAGCTGGGGCACATTGAGGATTCTTTTCCAAAGCGTCATGGGCAGCCTTGATGCGAGCCACTGGATTTCTTTCTCTCCAAGCAGTCTGCATAACTGAGAGAAGAAAGAAGTAAGTATATGAGAGAAGAAAAAAGTATAAAAAATTATATCAGCGCAAAGGAGATTTGCAAGAATGATTCATACAAAACTTGTATTCAAAACATTGTTTTCGGGAACCTCCCTTCAACATCACCAGAATTTGATAGAACATGGAGGAAAATTTACTAAATACAGGGGTAAGTTTGCGCATTTATTATTAAGCCTTTTTTTGGCATTAATACTGTTAATTTTCGATATATTCATTGCATTATAGAATGTAGAAGTTATATTAATCAATACATCCATATAATTTCCTACATACATCATATGAGATACCCTAGAAGACTGAAACAGCAACTATCTCAAATATAATGTAATTATTGAAATGATTAAGCTAAGTCAATGACTGAAACTACCCCACCAAATATAATTTAATGTAATTACTGAAATAATAGTACGAGTATAAGCTAAGTTGTGGGTTGTGCCCAGTGGGGTGACATTTGGTTCTTATAAATTTGATGAAGTCAGGTCCTTCACCTATCTGGGGAGCTTGATGACGAATAGAAATCGTGTACAGGATGAGATATGTTCAAGAATAATGGCAGGCCACCGAGCATTTTATGCCAATATCAAACTCTTCAAAAGTCATGTGAGCTCCAGATCAACAAAGATATCCCTAGTGCGGCCTGTCGTTTGTTATGGATCCGAGGCCTGGACCATGCGGGCTTAGGATCAGGAAAGACTGCGGATATTTGAGAGATGGATAGTGAGAAGGATCTATGGAGCGGTCAGGGAGGCCAAGGGTGGAGAACGAGGCACAATGCAGAGATTGATGAATTATTAAAGCATGAAGACAGTCCGATTTTCATCAAAGCTGGCCTCATCCAATGGCTGGGACATGTTGACCGCAGGCTAAATGAGGCCTGCCCTAAATTGATGCTGCGAGCTAGGATGGAGACTAGAAGACGAAGAGTTCGTCCGCGGAACCGCTGGATCAATGAGGTCTTGAGGGACCTCCAGGTGGTAGGGATGTGGAGGTCTCAAGCGGGTAACCGCACCCGGTGGCGGAAAGGAGTTCGGGAAGCCAAGGGCCACATTGGCCTGTAGAGCTTGGTAGTTGGTTAGTTAAGTTATGAGTAGTATGAGGTACTAACTTTCATATTCAGCTTTTCCAGCATCAGCCTCACATGTGAAGAAAGTTTGGTGGTCCTGTGCAGATAAGTTCATATCATAATACGTAAGGGGTTCTTTTTTGGAAGCCCAATAGAATCTCTGGTATTCTGACCCTCTGAATAAGTTTAAAGGATTCCTCCATACTTTACATTCTGGAAAAGAAAAAAAGAGAATGAAATAAATTAGAGCACTTATTACGAGTATTCATCAACAGACCACAACAAATATATTTAACCTTCAAATTATCAAATAATCAAACAGTCAAATTATCTCCTGAGCGCAATGGGCTCAAAATGGGCATGTATTCTCTCGTTGGGGTCTGCACCGCATAGCAAGATGACAGTGTTAGGTACGTCGCTCACACATGGGATCCGCAGTAGCGGTAGTGTTACTATTTTTCAGACTTTTTGTCAGCAAAATATAAGTAAATTTTCACTATTTACAGCAATTGTATCGTGGAATTCAGTAGATATTAGTGTTTTATAACTACCAAAAGTTTTGATTTTTTGTGGGGCTGTTTCTGTAATAAAATGTTTCTAAATTACTCCCTCAACACAAAAGAGGATAAAGAACAACGAGTGGCCAATAAATTTCGATGGTAAAAATCCTAAACCTCATTAAAATAAAGTTGAAGTGAGAGCATCGGTGACGTGACTTCCCTCGCCTACTAACAGTCAATTTTCGCATTTTTGCGATATTTTGTGTTTTGAGACGGAAATTCCGCTTTGCTATCGTTATGTAGACTCAAAGGCGTCCAATCAAACACAGAAGTACTTTTGAAAAGGGAAAGATGTCCGAAAAAATAATATTTGAATAATGGCTTCGTGACCGCCACTTTGGAATATGTTTATTGAGAGTTCTTCCTTATCCACCATTATCCATGGGTCCGAGATGGTTTACGAGGATCACTAGCATTTCTGTAACACATTTCTGAAAGCATACGCTGCGCTTAGCTGCGCTCCTTGGAAAAAACCTTAAAAATCTCCCGAGCGAACACTGAAAGTGAGGTTAGTCGGCCGCCACAATAACCGCGGCAACGTGTGCTTCTCAGCAGTCGATGAGATTTATTAATTTGTATTCATTTTTCGTGTAAAGTCAATTTCCAAGTCGTTTTCTTCTTCATTTGATTTGTTTCTATTTGGTTTGTGATACCTAGCTTGTGATGTCGTTCTATTAGGTACGTACATGTTTTTTTAAAGTTTCCTGATCGTTTCGTTTCCAAAACACGTGTATTTCTTTTGAAACAATATTGTGACGTTATCCTTGGTATTGGTGAGTTCCAATAAATATACACCGTCTTGGACGCGTGTATTTGTGATAACACCTTGATTTTCTATTTATTTAAAAAAAATGCTTATATTTGCGCTTTTCCGAGGCTACTCTACCGTATGCAAACGTTTTCACTCCAATAAAGACAATAGCTTAGAAAATAAATCGCATTGCCTACCGATTGCTTACTCGAATTGCCTATCCATGTTTACATATTGAAGCGCAATAAATAAAGAGGAGGCTCACCAAGTTTCATCTAATTCCAATCAAAATTGGTCGAGTTATTAATTTTTTCCTGTTTTAGAGGGTCGCCGGACCACTGAGAAGCGGTTCAAGTCATCCATTTTTTTCAAATTTGAGCTGAGACGAGCTTCCTTCAGTACATTTTCAGTACTCATCAACTACAAACGAAATGTACTGAAGAAAAATGGATGACTTGAAACGCCTTGAACAGTAAATCCCCGACTCAGCAAAACATCGTTTGTGGAACAAGCTGTTCGACTAATACCTTTTTTCCTGGTTTCTCTAAAATCAATCACCACGGGGCCAGAATCACTGTCACTTTCACCCATTTTGCAACTGAATTAAACGGCATATGTCTTCAAAACTGTGAAATTTTGTGAGAACAACCGAGAGCAATGAAAGGTTTTGTACTCAACTAAATGAAAACTCGAGGTTTCTTTCTGGTTGGCACAACAAACAACGATAGCGCTTTCGGTAGAGTTCACCGTTTGAGTGAAAGAAGAAGCAGGTCCTGGACTCTTACACTCAACGCCGATTCCGTTCATCAATTTCTACCACTAAAGGTGTCTCTGTTTCACACTAAAGATGCATTGACACGGGAAGAACAGTTTTTCTGGAAAAACCGATATTGACCGACATATGGACATGTCCCTTTTCTACACTCAGCGATTAAAATAGTCTTCGAAACTGCCTTTTACTGCCGATCTTGCCAAATAACGCCTATCGAGTGCACTGCGTTCAGTTGTGGCGGTATTTTCTATCTTCTCTGTGAAAAAATCGAGAAAGCTGACTATAAATATTTGATTTGAGTCAAAGAAACCGTTTACGTTTATGCCGCATCTGTGTGAAGAGTAGGCGCGGGTCGTTATCTGAAGGAAGCGAGAGGGATCCCCGACTCCGACTACAAACCCCACTACCTACGCAGTTTGATGTGAGCATGTCCCAACTACTTGCACCGATAAACAGCCTAAAGTCTGAGGTGAAGGCAGCGAACAATAATTTCAGGAAACATCAACAACGAGATTAAGGACCTCAAAGTCCATCTCAACAGGTATTCTGATGCCATCTCAAAGAACACGGAAAAAATCGAGGCCTTGAGTTCAGAGTTAAACTCCTTCTTAGGAACCTTTGATGAGTTGACAGGCAGATGTCAAACTCTAGAAAGACGCGTAGCCGAGCTGGAGGGACTGGTTGACGATAACGAACAATTGTCGCTTGTAAACTGCATTGAGATAAGTGGCGTGCCAGTTGGCGAGAATGAAAGCGTCATGGACTTAGTAACTTCAATTGGAGCTGCATTGAAGGTCGAGATATCAGCCGGCCATATTAACTGCTTTAGCCCTTTCAATACGGCTAGAAATTCAGTTGGCGACGCCTCATTACCGGGTGCTAGTATTTCTCCTCCAGGTGACCATTAAGAAGAAATACGTTTTCGCGCTAGTAGGCTGACGGTCTTGGAGACGCATAAACTACCCCATGTCAACCAAACAACAAAATTGTAGATTTTACGAGCTTCATTGATGGGACAACACCGTAAACCTAGCGCACCTGATATCCCTGCCGTAATGCTAGAGCCAACAAAGGTGGTACAGTACCTTTCCCCCAGCTACTTCTGTTGATTGCTAACTCTCAAATTCACCAATTTACCCTTTCCACATAAATACTTACCCCACTTCTACCCCCTTCCGCCCCCTCAATATGCCATCTCATCCTGACCTCTTTTGGGTTTATTATTCCTAATAATAACTCTTTGTGATCGTAGCGGTAAATTTTTTTGTACCCCCCCCCCCCCCAAACTTTGTCATTTTACGTCCCAAGGTGCGAATGTCCGTCCGCCGTATTTAGAATAATTCTATTCTAATAATTGTTATGTATTGTTGTTTTTTCAATGTAAGCATAATATAGGTAGTATAGGTAGGTAATAGTTTTGTATGTAATACAAATTTATCATCAGCAAATTGTTGAAAAAGAGAGCTCCTCAAAACCCTCTTTGTGGGTGTTAGTGGACAGACTAGAGCCCAATTCGTCCAGAAAGAGGTTCTGAAATTAACTGGATCTTATAGCATTTAATACAGGTCTAGAAAGACTGAGTAGGACCTCGTAGAGGACAGGAAACGCAGAAGTCAATTCTTCTGTACATAGACAGAGATAAAAATTGAATTCCACTATAGGGAGGTGACAACATTTCATTTTCGATGTTATATATCATCGCCTAAGAAGCAACACCCCCTATTGACCATTTTCACGAAAATTAGGTTTTGGTAGATTCTTATTCGACTTTTCACGCTCCTTTGCTCAAAATTGCTTCAACTAAATTACTGAGTCGACGAAACTCGAAAATTATAATAGCCCCTATCGACATCGTTGAGGAAACAGCCCGTATCAACCAATCAGATGAGTGGAAATGGTCGATAGCGGGTGTTGCTTCTTAAGCGACGATATTTGACAACTACTGGTTGGTCAACTCACAAGTTGATAGGTTACTACCAATGTCACTAACATTCTGGGAAGAAAGGACCAACATGGAGAACCAGCTGATGCAGGAATTATGCATCCAATGCTTCTAGCACCTACAAGGCAAATTACCCGCTCAAATTCCACCTCTGCACAATTTCCTATTCTGTTCCATCACCTACAAGAACATAATTTATCCGAAGATTATACTTATATGTATTAAGTGCATATTACACCTATATTGGATATTTGATGCGCGAGAAGATTTATTCCCAAGTTACCATTTATAAAAACATAAGTTTGTCCAATGCAAATAGACTTCAGTCATATAATTCAGTCATTAGGGCGTCAGCAAGCTCAATGGAACTTACATACTAATAGGTATCCTAAAGACTTGACACTAACCAACAGGATAAAACTGTATGAATAAACATATTTATAATGATAGTAACAATTCACAGGGAGTAGACCAATTAGTACAGAAAGGAATCCCGGACACATGACAGAGGCTATTCTAGCAATGGCTTTGGTTCGTTCCCTTCACACCTTCCGTTTTTGAGTAACAGGGGTTTTCACCCTTCTCCCCAACATGTGGTTCTCCCTTCCCTTAATCCATGATTCGACCATGGGAACATTCTGGGAAGAAAGGACCAACATGGAGAACCAGCTGATGCAGGAATTATGCATCCAATGCTTCTAGCACCTACAAGGCAAATTACCCGCTCAAATTCCACCTCTGCACAATTTCCTATTCTGTTCCATCACCTACAAGAACATAATTTATCCGAAGATTATACTTATATGTATTAAGTGCATATTACACCTATATTGGATATTTGATGCGCGAGAAGATTTATTCCCAAGTTACCTTTTATAAAAACATAAGTTTGTCCAATGCAAATAGACTTCAGTCATATAATTCAGTCATTAGGGCGTCAGCAAGCTCAATGGAACTTACATACTAATAGGTATCCTAAAGACTTGACACTAACCAACAGGATAAAACTGTATGAATAAACATATTTATAATGATAGTAACAATTCACAGGGAGTAGACCAATCAGTACAGAAAGGAATCCCGGACACATGACAGAGGCTATTCTAGCAATGGCTTTGGTTCGTTCCCTTCACACCTTCCGTTTTTGAGTAACAGGGGTTTTCACCATTCTCCCCAACATGTGGTTCTCCCTTCCCTTAATCCATGATTCGACCATGTTTTACTGGTTATTTTTCCAACATGGCTTGTATGAGAAAATAGGTTCTCCACCAGGAAAATTAAATTATGCAATCAAATCAAAAGTCATTAGAAAATTGTATGAAAAAAATGAGACATTTGTGATTACCAGGAACTGACTGCTGGGTATTACTCGTCACATTGGTTGAGGCAGGGGACTCATTTGAAGTTTCACTTCCTCCAATCCAGGGTGATATGTGATTCAGAGAAACTTGTTCAATGAATGAAGCACCATACTTTCGGAAATACCACCATTCGAAAAGCTTAAACAAGAAATATCATTCAGAAATTGAAATATTCAATGTAAACAGGAAACTATAGGTACCAGGAGGTAGACCTCATAATCTGTAATCAGTAATAAAAACAGTTAGTCTCATTTTGAACCCACATACCCCCTTCATATCAGAAATCAAAAAATCTGAACAATATGACAAAAAATAACAATATCGGTTTTAGAGGGGTTTGGTAATTTCATGGTACCAATAAGACGCTGTTTGCTAAGTTATGTAAGCCTGGTAGGAGAGAAGCCTGAAGACTAATAGGAGTGCATTTCAAGATAGAACCATTAATTACACTAGGACTCTAATTATCAAAGGATGAACCCAATTATCTCTGAGTATCTATGTTGGATTAAAAATATTTAAAATATTCCATCAGATAATTCTTATGTATGAGTGTATACCAAACAAACCATTAGAAATCATATGAAGGGTACAGGGGAAGAAGGCGCAATGTCAGTCAGAAGAAAGTTTTGGGAAATCAGCTTTTTCGTTCAATGTTGTCGATAAAATATAATTATCAGTGCTATTTTATCCTTAATAATTAATAATTAGGGATAAAATATAACTGATAATTGTATTTTATCGACAAGATTGAACGAAAAAGCTCATTTCCCAAAACTTTCCTCCGACTGGCATTGCGCCTTCTTCCCCTGTACCTTTCATATTAGTAATACCATCAACCCTATGCAACATTCCATAAATATAAGTTGATGTATGAGCTAAACATACCAATATGAGGCCTGATATGAGAGATGATGTCCCAGTTAAGGCAACATAGAATTTGGGAGTGAGGGTACTCAAAAACATAGTTGCTGGAACAGAGATAAAAAAACAACATTGTAGTAACAAAAACACAATCATATTCACATAGCACTTGAATGTACCGTCTGACTGAAGGTAAGTTCAAGGGATTCGGAATTAAATAAATACACAGTCATGCAGCATGGCTGTAAGAGCGAATTTTTGAACAAATACTGGTTTTATGTAAAATGTCTCTATTTTACTCGTTTTATAACAAATTTTGTCTTCACTTTTTGCCGAGTAACACCTCAGCTTATAGAATTTTCAACAGCGAACACGATGGTGAAGTCAGAATGACGATATCTCATTCTGTTATCAGATTAGAGCAGATGAACCGTGAAGAACATCTCAAGAACAACCATGTTTCTTCATCTTCAAAGTGATCCAGTTTCAGAACGGTACAAGGTATCGCAATTCTAATATCATCATCGTGTTCAGCGTTAAATAACCCTTTAAAATGGCTTGTCACTTTTCAGACTGTTTCAATTTGGGAATTTATGTGTAATTTACCCCCCCCTACAATCCCCCCCACCCCTAGAGTGGCCCGATTCTGCCCATCTACGAACTTAGCCTTTTAATTCTATAATTTTTGGTTTCTTTTGGCAGTGGATTCAGGATGGTCTAAAAAGGAGTTTGGTATAAACGTTTTTCGGAAATTTGAGTTTTAGAATTTTTGGACCAAGAAAAATGGCTTCCTGTTCTTCGAAAATTCGCAAAAATGTAATTGAGGTAGGTATAAATCAACCAACTAATCTACTCTAACTGGTAAACTGCAATTTTTTTCAACAAAATTACTCGATTTTGTTTACACAAAGACAACTGCTATCTGCTATAATTTTTGGTTTCTTTTGGCAGTGGATTCAGGATGGTCTAAAACGGAGTTTGGTATAAACGTTTTTCGGAAATTTGAGTTTTAGAAATTTTGGACCGAGAAAAATGGCTTCCTGTTCTTCGAAAATGTAATTGAGGTAGGTATAAATCAACCAACTAATCTACTCTAACTGGTAAACTGCAATTTTTTTCAACAAAATTACTCAATTTTGTTTAGAGTTTAGAGTTTTTGTTTATTTGTTGCCATTATACCGTAGAGCACATTGCAAAAGTCATAGTACATACAAATATTAATAGAAAAATCAGGTGACACGTCATACATAAAATAATATCATAACAGAAATAAAATAAGATAAAGTCGAAATGTGGTCACACAAAGATAACAGAGAGCACGAGTACTATGTATAAAAAATTCCTCGGCAGACTAGAAAATTGAAATAATATACTAAAACTATGTACTTGGTAACAATCAATAAAAAAGGCTAAAAACGATCAAATAGAAATTCCTCTCGTGAGTAAAACGCTTTCCTTTTCAAATAGGATGTAATCGTTTTTTTAAAACTACCAAGAGTTTCTTCTCTGAGCATCATCGGTAACTTGTTATAAAATTTGATCGCCCAGTAATTTACCGAGTTCTGACATCTTTTGAGCCTATTATATTTTGTAGCCAGGTCATTCTTACCTCTGGTGTCGTGAACATGGATCTCACTTCTTAACATCCATTCATTTTTATTCTTGTGGACCATAATCAGACATTCTCTTATATATACACTTGGCAGAGTCAGAATACCAAACGATTTGAAACTCTCTCGACAATCATCCCTATACCCCAATCCAGCCAGTATTCGTATAGCTTTCCTCTGGACAGCAAACAAAGCATCAGCAGATGCACAGTGACCCCATGCCAAGATTGCGTACGTCAGCACGGAATGGAAACAGCCATAGTAGCATTGACAAAGCGTACCACTCGTCACACAATCCGATAAGCTACGCAGCAAGTAGAGATTCTTTTGGAGCCTGCTACCAACGAACCTACACTGATCACCCCATGTGAGTGTTGAGTCAATCATGACTCCCAAAAATTTTACGGACTCAATGCTACATGTATCATTATTCAGGGGGCGCAAAGCCACGTCAAGTACAAAGACAACTGCTATCTGCTATAATTTTTGGTTTCTTTTGGCAGTGGATTCAGGATGGTCTAAAACGGAGTTTGGTATAAACGTTTTTCGGAAATTTGAGTTTTAGAAATTTTGGACCGAGAAAAATGGCTTCCTGTTCTTCGAAAATTCGCAAAAATGTAATTGAGGTAGGTATAAATCAACCAACTAATCTACTCTAACTGGTAAACTGCAATTTTTTTCATCAAAATTACTCAATTTTGTTTACACAAAGACAATTGCTATCTGCAAAATCACATTATAATGTGATTTTGATGTTTTTTTTAGAATGATTAAAATTATGTCAACACAACATTCACCAATATCTAGTATAAAAATTAGTAGGGACGAATATTTTCACATTTCTTCAGCGACGTAAATGAACCCAAGGCTCTCCAGTCGAAATAGCCTAGAACATAGTTGGATGAGATTGGATTTTAGAAAAGCTTTTTCCCTAAACCGAAATTCAGTTATTGGTTAAAGTATGTTAGGTACTTTCTGAGACAGGCTTGTTCTTCAAACAGACTATCCCAAGATCATCATTTGATTTTTGAAAAAAAAGAGCAATTTTGGGATAAGAATGTTCTGTGTGATTGCCATGATAAAACTATCTTGAGCGATTGGCAGTGTCAGCTACTGGTACATTTACCCTATTGTAATAAAAACGGTGCTTATATACATGTATTGTCCGTGAGCCTAGAATTTTCTCCAGCCCAAATAATAACAAAGATGCGCAGAAATTCATCAGGTATTAAAGAGCTTGAATACAAATATTGATATAACACGCATAATACAAGATCAATATCAGATGATAAGACTCACAGTCCCACATGGTGTCTGAATTGCTCGTCTCCTCCAGTGTCGACCTTTTTCTGTGAACACCAGCAGTTAATATCCTGAAGAAACAGAGAATTTTGAATATATAATAGTTCAAACAGAAACAAACTTACAACAACAACAAAAATCCAGTCGAGCAGCATGACTGTAAGAGCGGATTTTCTAGGAAATAACCGGTTTTATGTAAAATGTCTCCATTTTACTGGTTTTATAACAAATGTTGTCTCCATTGATCGACTTGATGTCCATGAAGAACATCGCAAGTAACAACCACGTTTCTTCATATGGAAAGCGCAATTATGAATTCACCATCGTATTCAGCGTAAAAAAAACCCTTTAAAATGAGGCATAGTTAGTTAGACTGTTACATTTTGGGGATTTATGGGTAACTACCCCCCAATTACATCTTCATATTGAGAATAGCATAGAAATCAGCTTTAGGAGCCACTCATCTAATTTGGAGCCTGCACAGCCTCAAGTTAAAGACCTAAGAAGACTACGTACCAAATTACATCTTCATAGTGTGAATAGCATAGAATTCAGCTTTAGGAGCCACTCATCTGATTTGGAGCCTGCACAGCCTCAAGTTAGAGACCTAAGGAGACAACATACCAAATTACATCTTCATAGTGTGAATAGCATAGAAATCAGCTTTAGGAGCCCTCATCTGATTTGGAGCCTGCACAGCCTCAAGTTAAAGACCTAAGAAGACTACGTACCAAATTACATCTTCATAGTGTGAATAGCATAGAATTCAGCTTTAGGAGCCACTCATCTGATTTGGAGCCTGCACAGCCTCAAGTTAAAGACCTAAGGAGACAACATACCAAATTACATCTTCATAGTGTGAATAGCATAGAAATCAGCTTTAGGAGCCCTCATCTGATTTGGAGCCTGCACAGCCTCAAGTTAAAGACCTAGGGAGACAACATATCAAATTACATCTTCATAGTGTGAATAGCATAGAAATCAGCTTTAGGAGCCACTCATCTGATTTGGAGCCTGCACAACCTCAAGTTAAAGAACTACATACCAAATTACATCTTCATAGTGTAAATAGCATAGAAATCAGCTCTAGGAGCCCTCATCTGATTTGGAGCCTGCACAGCCTCAAGTTAAAGACCTAAGAAGACTACGTACCAAATTACATCTTCATAGTGTGAATAGCATAGAAATCAGCTCTAGGAGCCACTCATCTGATTTGGAGCCTGCACAGCCTCAAGTTAAAGACCTAAGAAGACTACATACCAAATTACATCTTCATAGTGTGAATAGCATAGAAATCAACTTTAGGAGCCACTCATCTGATTTGGAGCCTGCACAACCTCAAGTTAAAGAACTACATACCAAATTACATCTTCATAGTGTAAATAGCATAGAAACCAGCTCTAGGAGCCACTCATCTGATTTGGATCCTGCACAGCCTCAAGTTAAAGACCTAGGGAGACAACATACCAAATTACATCTTCATAGTGTGAATAGCATGGAATTCAGCTTTAGGAGCCACTCATCTGATTTGGAGCCTGCACAGCCTCACGTTAAAGACCTAAGGAGACTACGTACCAAATTACATCTTCATAGTGTGAATAGCATAGAAATCAGCTTTAGGAGCCACTCATCTGATTTGGAGCCTGCACAGCCTCAAGTTAAAGACCTAAGGAGACTACGTACCAAATTACATCTTCATAGTGTGAATAGCATAGAAATCAGCTTTAGGAGCCACTCATCTGATTTGGAGCCTGCACAGCCTCAAGTTAAAGACCTAAGAAGACTACATACCAAATTACATCTTCATAGTGTGAATAGCATAGAATTCAGCTTTAGGAGCCACTCATCTGATTTGGAGCCTGCACAGCCTCAAGTTAAAGACCTAAGGAGACAACATACCAAATTACATCTTCATAGTGTGAATAGCATAGAAATCAGCTTTAGGAGCCCTCATCTGATTTGGAGCCTGCACAGCCTCAAGTTAAAGACCTAAGAAGACTACGTACCAAATTACATCTTCATAGTGTGAATAGCATAGAAATCAGCTTTAGGAGCCCTCATCTGATTTGGAGCCTGCACAGCCTCACGTTAAAGACCTAAGGAGACTACGTACCAAATTACATCTTCATAGTGTGAATAGCATAGAATTCAGCTTTAGGAGCCACTCATCTGATTTGGAGCCTGCACAGCCTCACGTTAAAGACCTAAGGAGACTACGTACCAAATTACATCTTCATAGTGTGAATAGCATAGAAATCAGCTTTAGGAGCCCTCATCTGATTTGGAGCCTGCACAGCCTCACGTTAAAGACCTAAGGAGACTACGTACCAAATTACATCTTCATAGTGTGAATAGCATAGAAATCAGCTCTAGGAGCCACTCATCTGATTTGGAGCCTGCACAGCCTCAAGTCAAAGACCTAAGGAGACTACGTACCAAATTACATCTTCATAGTGTGAATAGCATTGAAATCAGCTTTAGGAGCCACTCATCTTATTTGGAGCCTGCACAGCCTCAAGTTGAAGACCTAAGGAGACAACATACCAAATTACATCTTCATAGTGTGAATAGCATAGAAATTAGCTTTAGGAGCCACTCAGACGATCCGGGCCCTGGTTAGCGTCACGGTAAAGTCCTAAGGAGGCTATAAACCAAATTTCAAGTTTTTACCACCACGGGAATTGGCTACATTTCTATAAGGTACTTGGTATTTACATACCAAATTACAGATTCATAGTTTGTAAACAAAATATGAACACTTTCATGCCCATAGCTCAGCTGTTCTTACAGTCACCGAGCTGTGATTAATTGGAAAATATTCGTTAAATCGAGAGCTTTCCAGCGAGTGGTGAACGATTTTTGTACGATCAAAAATGGCAAAGATAAATTTCCCTTGCAACGGTTTGGTTTTAAGCGGAAATCATTATATAATCGGATATAGTTCAGAGTGACGGACGGACGGACGGTAGTTTAGTGCCAAAAATGTGAAGGGTAAAACATGTTCCATGTTGAAACAAAAAGATTCTATTTGTAGTGGACATGGTTCTAGCAACATCTGAATTCTAAATATCGTCCAATTCAGTTGACGTAGGGTTTATAGGCTGGCTTACAGGGCAATGCTCTTAACAATTAGCCTAGGGACCGGTCCGAATTCCCCGTTAAAATCTAATCTGATCCACAATCACTGTTTTCCAAACTGTAATTACTCGACTTCTATTGAGAGCGATTTTGGCATCATAACTAACCTGCCTTGTTCTCTCACTCGTTTGGTAGCAGGTCGTTCGGAATACTGCTACTTTACATCCGAATTCAACTCCGAATTCGATTGACTTTCCAGGGTTCATACTACGCTAGACTATCCTATGATTTGGGACCTACGGGTACACGCAATAAATACATTTTTTAATTTCTTACGACAACGAAATCGTAAGATGTTGGGAACATACTAACCCCGGTCGCGGGGTTACACTAACGAGGTATCGCTGATCCCGCGCATAATTCAACCCTAATGACTCAATGTACATGTTGTCCCTTTCAACAGCCGATAATCGATGAAGTACACGTGATACACACGGCGTACCCGTGGTTTTGCTGCTAACTTTGAGCAAACGTTGAGGTGTGAAAGCTTTCACAGTAGCAGCGAACCGAGTTATTTCATCTTCACTTTACCCCTTTCCCTTTATAGAATATTTTTGTTACTTATAACTAGAATACACTAGTAGCTTACCTGGTGTTCACGAATGCGACCTCGGAAGATCAAGTAGTTAAAATATTGAACTGAACGAAGTTGTCTTTCCGTGCAGTAGAGCACATGAAATCAGTGTACCGGGCGGTGTGTTAGGATCGGATATAGAAATCATGTTTCACCGAACGAATCACATCGTCCGGGTACTAAATATTTGAAATGAACGAGTTTAGTATGACATTGTATAACTTGTTTTCAGACACTTGCAGCTCCCTCGATCAGCAGCGGCAAGCGTCAGGTTAGATTATTTGTAAACATGGTAACCACGGTGTAGGTTGTAACAGATTACTTCTTCTTCACCTTCTTTTCTGCCTATTGCCTTCGGGAAGCAACCTAATGCAGGGAAAATTATTTGTATTATTTTTAAAATTATTTCTTTTTAAATTATTTAACACCAATTAGTTGGTGTTCAAATCTCGATGTTCGGGACTTCATCGTCGAACAATTGAACAACCAATGGATACGGCAGATGGTAGACAATTTTCTTTATAAGTGGGTGGAGTTGACACCGAAGAGATGCTCTGTAGCGGTCCTAGCAGCAACTGATCGAACTAGCGTTGAATAGATATCGGATGCTCAGTTATGAAATGATGGCGGTAATAACTGAATGAGGTAATTTATCCCTGGGGCGAACGCCTTGAGGGGGGGGGGGGGGGTCGAACCTCTCTCCCACTCTCCTCATGAGCCAAAAATCAATTTTTGGAATGACACTCAAATTTTTCTATTTTACAATAGATTTTACTGAAATTCAATATTTTCCGCATGAATTCTACAAAATTCACATCTTTTTCCGAATTTTCCAACAATTTACTGTTTTGTTGTGAATTTTTCAACAATTTTTTGTGAATTTTATAAATAATAATTTTCCCATTTATGGATGAATTCCATTCTGGAATTTATATGGAAAAAATGTTCATTTCTGTACCTACCTCATTACCTACAAAAAAATAAATAAAAAAATAGATAAACTTTTTAGACAAATTTATGGTAAAACGATGAAATGTTAGGTAGTGGAATTTATCCATAAATTATTTATATGGATTTATTCATAAATTTCACAAAAAGTTGTTAGTTATGGGAAAGTTTACATAAAAGATGTAAAATGTGGATTCATTTTAAAAAATGTGAATTTTGTAGAATTAAGGTAGAAATTTCTTGAATTTCAGTAAATTCATTGTAAAATAGGAAAATTTGAGTGACTTTCACCCAACAAAAATTCAGTAAACTTCAGCAAAATTCACAAAAAGTGAACTTCTGTGGAAATTCAGATTAAGATGTGACTATGGCTTAATTCTTATTCATATTTTCCAAATTATGAATTTTATCGTACCTATTCATATTTATGAATATTATTAAGCCCATCTCTGATTGTCTGGGCGTTTCCCAGCCTTGTTGCCCAATGGCCACAAACGTTTTGGCAGGATATCTCGATTTTCAAGATAGTGACACCTCCCGAATTTCGAAGGGTTGCCCAATAAGTCCATAAGGCTGTGAGTTCAAACATGGACGTCTTTGGCGAGCAAAAAAAAAAAAAAAAAAAAAAACCATAGTCACGCAGCATGGCTGTAAGAGCCAATATGTCTCCATATTACTGGTTTTATAACAAACTTTGTCTCATTTTTAGCCGAGTAACACCTCAGTTAATAGGTTTTTCAACGCTGGACGCGATGGTGAGGTCAGAATTGAGATATTATCTCATTCCAATATCAGATTAGAGCAGATGAACCGTAAAGAACATCTCAAGTATCAACCACGTTTCTTCATCTTCAACGTGCTCCAGTTTGAGAACGGTTTAAGCTATCGCAATTATGACTTCACCATCGTATTCAGCATTAAAAAAACCTTCAAAATGAGGTGTCACTTGTTAGACTGTTTCATTTCGGGAATTTATTGGTAATTCCCCCCTAGAGTGGCCCGATTCTGCCCATCTACGAACTTTAGGATAGTCTGAAACGAAATTTGGTATGAAGAACCGTAAAGAATACCTCAAATATCAACCATGTTTCTTCATCTTCAGAGAGCTCCAGTTTGAGAACGGTATAAGGTACGACAATTCTGACTCCACCATCGCGTTTAGGGTTGAAAAATCATTAAATTGTGTGTCACTTATAATTCCTCAAAATATGTAACATTTGTAAAGTATTTTCCAAAACATTTGATGCTTCAAAAACCAGGAAACGAACATTCAGTTGGATACGGAACGCATGAAAATTGCAAAATAATTAGTTGTTTCTTTTTCAAAATTGTTGCTCACACTGTGAAGCTTCAACTGTTGAAATGTGAACAGAGGAAATTCGTATTTTGGAATATTTCAACATGGATCGTTTGAATAAACCATGGAGGAATATTATCAATCGGCCAAGGAATGATTTTATATCCATACAATAGATGCATCACATTCCTCCATAGCACTCATAATGTTGATTAACCGTCCTCTACTTTGGCTTCAATTTTATGCAGGGATCGTCGATTGTCGATAGTAGCCAACAATCGATTACAATCGCTACAATCGGGTAGAAACAATCAAGCAGAGCCATCGAAACAGAAAAAAACCATCAAAACAATCGATTGTTCAAAAAACAATCGATTGCACTTCGATTGGCGGTGGCAATCGATTGATCGATTGTTACTATTGACAATCGACCACCCCTAATTTTACCCCAATTTTTGTCAAACATTGCTCGGGCCAAGTCTCTTTGGGAACAGCCAAGGTAAACTGAATGCAGGAATCGCAAGGAATTCTGCTTCAGCACGGACATGGTCTTACAAAAGAGCACCTTCCCCTGGAATTAACGAAATTAAGGATATTTACTCAATTTAGTTGTAGGTAGGTAGGTAAAAGTAAGGTTTTTTGAACACGGGGGTACCTCCCTCCCCTCACCTACCACAAGAAGGTGGTGAGGGGAGGGGGAGTTTGTAGATTTTACGATTATAATCTATGGGCTCAAATAAAAGCTGTTGACAAGGGGATATAAATATAAATGTTTTTTGAACCCCGGGGTACCCCCTACTCCTACCCCTGCGGTTGCGAGAATGGGGGGGGGGGGGGTGTTATTAATATAATCTACCGTTTCAAATGAAAGTTGTTGACAATGGGGTTTGAAAAATTAATATTTTTTTGGACCCAAGTTTTTGAGCATTATTCATGATCAGCATTGTGTTTTGTGCTGAACTATGCAGTTTGCTCTCGAGCTCTTGAAGAAATTCACGAAGCTGCGTAGTACCAGAGGTTATAATTTTGAAATACTACGAACACAATGAGACTTTGAAAGTGCTATTTTAGAGATAATGCCACCCACGAAGAAGATATTCGAACACTCTCTCTCCCCCCCCCCCCCCCCCTCATCCCGCAACATGCACATCAAAGATTTACCTATGCGAAGAACGTACACAGTGGTCCAGACCGCAAATCTAGCTGGCCGAAAATTCTCCTGCTCTCAAATTGCGGAATTGTTTTTGTTTTAGAATGTTTCTTATAGATTTTTTAACGCTGAACACGACGGTCAAGTCAGAATTGAGGTAGTTTGTCACCTCCACAAAGGAACTGCAAAAACGTGATGTACTTTTTTTTTTACGAGGTCATAGGGTACCTATCAATCCGATAAAAGTAGTTATAGACTGTCAAATATACTTTTATAAACGGAAATCGCGCACTTTTCGTTGATAGGTACCTAGGTACCCACTCCACCATTAAAAAGATAACATAAAATAAAAAAAAAAAGATTGTACACTTTTTTACCTACTGCATAGTACAAAAAATTAAAGATATGTTGGAAATAATATTAATATTACAATGGGTCATGCCCAGTTCACTTGAATCCAATGTAATCAGCGACCTCGATAACCCCCGAGTATGGGTTTTCACCTAAAATAAGCCAGTGGAAAACCGTTGGTTTTTTATTCGATCGATTTGGTAACGCAGGAGGGTAGTTTACACCCCTTTGGGGGTTTATATTGTACCAGTGAAGTGTTAACCCCACAATTCACCCTTATTATAATTGGATTACTTAAAAACAGGATTCATCAAGATAATAATGCATACCTACTTCAAAGCTTTCCGAGGATTCACCCCTCGGAAAGCTTTGAAGTAGGTATGCATTATTATCTTTTGTGTTTTCGGCTACCTACCTATAACGTTTTTAGGGTGTCCGAATTTTTTTTGACCCCGGATTCGGATTCAGCGACCAAAAATGCATAGAGACATGCAGGTCCGGTTTTTTTTTTTTTTGTGGGGCTGTTTTATGTAGACACACGAGAGTTCGGAACCAATGGGTAACATAAACATCAATTTCCATTCATAGGTTCATTTCTGTAGGTTCATTTCTATTAATTATGATGTTGAATTGGAATTTCATGTTTGCGCATACTCAGATTCCACAATCGTTATCTGACGTCATAGGCTCTTACGGCATAAGCTTTGACGTAGTAGGTGGCCTTCTGCCAGCCGTCTGACGTCACAAGCTCTTACGGCATAAGCTTTGACGTACTAGTTGCACTCCTGCCAGCCGTCTGACGTCATAGGCTATTACGGCATAGGCTTTGTCGTACTAGTTGGCCTCCTGCCAGCCGTCTGACGTCATACAATCGTGCGTCATAGGCTCTGACGTAGTGGCCCGCCGGTCGCTTGTGTTCTGACGTAATCTGAGGGAAAGGGTGAATCAAGGGAACAAATTTTTCCCGTTTCAGTTCATGTGCCAAAGCAAAGACATGAAAATGTCAAAAACTATGTAAATAGGTACCTAAGCCCAACTGTAATGTCAATTTTCTGACAATGAGTTTTCGACTATAGTTTTCATACCTTTTTACTCAAGTACTTATTGCCATTTGAGACTGATAATGAGCTTTTGCAAATAAAAAGTCTGATAACTACTAGATTAATTGAAAACAGAATATCTTGAGTCGACAGGTTTCGTCATTCCATCGTTTTCACTTTTTGGTTTATTATCTTCGATAATGAACCATTAGAATCGCCCAAAGAAAAAACAATTTTAACCCCCCCTCAAAATTTGTTGGTTTACGTTTCAAGATACGTAGATTCAGAAAATCGAATAAAAAAAAAATACGTCCGTCCGCCGTACGCCGTACGCCGTCCGCCGTCCGCCGTCCGCGCCACTTTGCCCAGTTAGCGTTGAGCTAAAATTACGAAATTTGGTTTCTGGGTTTGGACCAGCCCCACAATGATCCTCGAAACTTTTCATAACCCTAGGTCAAGGGGAAGGGGTTCAAAACGAATTTGAAATTTTGAAAATTCCATATCTCGAAAAATTCATACAGAACGGTATGTTTTTTATTTCAAATTTAGATAGACTTTGTTCCGTAGAATTTTTTAAGACCATCCGCAGCTTTGTACGACCAGCCGTTCGCTCACAATGACGGCTCAAAGATTGTGCCTCACAACACGATCGTGACTCAAACTGTTGAAATACAGGTCCATTTTCATACTAACAAGCTCGAATGTTTGATTTCGAATGTTTGTTGGTAGGTACTTCTTTTATAGAAAAATTATTACCGACGTTGTATTAAAAACCCCAGAATTATATCGTATTAATTAATCATAATTACTAATAATTATTATTAATAATAAATACGAATTATTAATACCTAACAATAAATTATAATAATTTTCACTAGGTACTTGATAAAATTGATAATAATAATTAATCTAACATTTAGGATCTAGACATTTAGACCTAGTGATCTAGACAGAAGGGTGATCTGTACAAAGAAGATAATGAACCGTTGTGTCAAGAATTTGCAGAGTTTTTTTTATTTCATATTCAGATAGAGTTTGTTCCGTAGAATTTTTTAAGACCATCCGCAGCTTTGTACGACCAGCCGTTCGTTCACAATGACGGCTCAAAGATTGTGCCTCACAACACGATCGTGAATCAAACTGTTGAAATACAGGTCCATTTTCATACTAACAAGCTCTTTGGAACATCATATGGCTTAAGTGATGTCGAGTTTGTTGTTCTGAGGTGCGTTTCGCGCTACGGAAATGAAAGTAATTTCGAATGTTTGTTGGTAGGTACTTCTTTTATAGAAAAATTATTACCGATGTAGTAATTAAAACCCCAGAATTAAATCGTATTAATTAATCATAATTAATAATAATAATTATAATAATAATAAATATAATTATAATAATAATTATTATAATAATTATAATTATTATTATAATTATAATAATAATAATAATTATAATAATAATAATAATAATAATTATTATTAATAATAAATACAAATTATTAATACCTATCAGTAAATTATAATAATTTTCACAAGGTACTTGATAAAATTGATAATAATAATTAATCTAACATTTAGGATCTAGACATTTAGACCTAGTGTTTCATCTTCCAGGTAAACTACAGTCTAGAAATTTTAACCATCAGTCGGGGATAGACCACATTGCAATATTCACTCGGTTTCTCATCTGTAAAATTGTTTAAATAATACCTTTTTGTAATAATACAAATTAAATTTTGATGCTGAGCTATTGAGTTGAAATTTTAAAAATAGGTCAGAACTGGATCACAATGCAATATTCACTCGGTTTCTTGTCTGTAAAATTGTTTAAATAATACCTATTTGTTTAAACAAATTAAATTTTGATGATGAGCTAGATACTTAAAATTTTAAATATAGGTCAGAAATGGATGACATTTCAATATTCACTCGGTTTTTTTCTCATTGCAAACCTGTTCATTGTGTACCCAAGATCCTTCCCTAAAAGACCTGGCAGCGGGAAATATTATTCAACATGGTTTGAAAAGGGAAAAACAAGTTTTGTAAAAAATCCCAATGCTCTAGGTAGTAGTCGATACCAGTGACCAACATTAAATGAAGAAAATTTTTCTTCAGTAGTCGACATGGTTTTGCACTAGTAGTCGACCTACATGTGTTAGAAGTCGACAGTATCACTTGAGTCAGTAGTCGACAGGTTTCGTCATTCCATCGTTTTCGAATTTTACGACATCTAAATAAAATACATTCAACTGTGAATCGGAACTTGAAAATAGATTAATAAGATGTAATAAAGTAGTTATCAGACTTTTTATTTGCAAACAGCTCATTATCAGTCTCAAATTGCAATAAGTACTTAAGTAAAAAGGTATGAAAACTATAGTCGAAAACTCATTGTCAGAAAATTGACATTACAGTTGGGCTTAGGTACCTATTTACACATTTTTTTGACATTTTCATGTCTTTGCTTTGGCACATAAACTGAAACGGGAAAAATTTTTTCCCTTGATTCACCCTTTCCCTCAGATCACGTCAGAACACAAGCGACCGGCGGGCCATTACGTCAGAGCCTATGACGCACGAGCGTATGACGTCAGACGGCTGGCAGGAGGCCAACTAGTACGACAAAGCCTATGACGCACGAGCATATGACCTAAGACGGCTGGCAGGAGACCAGCAAGTGCGTCAGAGCCTATGACGCACGAGCGTATGACGTAAGACGGCTGGCAGGAGACCAACAAGTGCGTCAGAGCCTATGACGTACGAGCGTATGACGTAAGACGGCTGGCAGGAGACCAACAAGTGCGTCAGAGCCTATGACGCACGAGCGTATGACGTAAGACGGCTGGCAGGAGACCAACAAGTGCGTCAGAGCCTATGACGCACGAGCGTATGACGTAAGACGGCTGGCAGGAGGCCAACAAGTGCGTCAGAGCCTATGACGCACGAGCGTATGACGTAAGACGGCTGGCAGGAGACCAACAAGTGCGTCAGAGCCTATGACGCACGAGCGTATGACGTAAGACGGCTGGCAGGAGACCAACAAATGCGTCAGAGCCTATGACGCACGAGCGTATGACGTAAGACGGCTGGCAGGAGGCCAACAAGTACGTCAGCGCCTATGACCCACGAGCGTATGACGTAATACGGCTGGCTGGAGGCCAACTAGTGCGTCATACAACGAGACCTTTTATGTCTCTGCGCCCCCTCCCACACCCACACCGCGTACCTCGTACTTCATTTTGGTTTATTATCTTCGATAATGAACCATTGGAATCGCCCAAAGAAAAAAAAAGTTTAACCCCCCCTCAAAATTTGTTGGTTTACGTTTCAAGATACGTAGATTCAGAAAATCGAATAAAAAAAATCCGTCCGTCCGCCGTACGCCGTCCGCCGTCCGCGCCACTTTGCCCAGTTAGCGTTGAGCTAAAATTACGAAATTTTTTTTATGGGTTTCGACCAACCCCACAATGGTCCTCGAAACTTTTCATAGCCCTAGGTCAAGGGGAAGGGGTTCAAAACGAATTTTGAAAATTTGAAAATCTCATATCTCGAAAAATTCATAATATGAATTTTTCGAGATATGAGATTTTCAAATTATAGAACGGTACCTATGTTTTTTATTTCATATTTAGATAGAGTTTGTTCCGTAGAATTTTTTAAGACCATCCGCAGCTTTGTACGACCAGCCGTTCGTTTACAATGACGGCTCACAACACGATCGTGAATCAAACTGTTGAAATACAGGTCCATTTTCATACTAACAAGCTCTTTGGAACATCATATGGCTTAAGTGATGTCGAGTTTGTTGTTCTGAGGTGCGTTTCGTGCTACGGAAATGAGGGTAATTTCGAATGTTTGTTGGTAGGTACTTCTTTTATAGGAAAATTATTACCGACGTAGTATTAAAAACCCCAGAATTATATCGTATTAATTAATCATAATTAATAATAATTATTATTAATAGTAAATACGAATTATTAATACCTAACAATAAATTATAATAATTTTCACTAGGTACTTGATAAAATTGTTAATAATTAGTGATAATTGATAATAATAATTAATCTAACATTTAGGATCTAGACATTTAGAACTAGTGATCTAGACAGAAGGGTGATCTGCACAAAGAAGATAATGAACCGTTGTGTCAAGAATTTGCAGAGTTTTTCGACTTCCATCTAAATGACGAAACCTGTCGACTCAAGATATTCTGTCGACTTCTAACACATGTAGGTCGACTACTAGTGCAAAACCATGTCGACTACTGAAGAAAATGTTGGTCACTGGTGTCGACTACTAGAGCATTTGGATTTTTTACAAAACTTGTTTTTCCCTTTTCAAACCATGTTGAATAATATTTCCCGCTGCCAGGTCTTTTAGGGAAGGATCTTGGGTACACAATGAACAGGTTTGCAATGAGAAAAAACTATTTCCCTACGTGAAAGGTAAGCTCAAAGTTCAAACTTCCTTTAACGTGTCGACTTCTGACGCATTACCTTATAGTAAATTTGGAGTAAATTTGGCGCATAAGTAAGTCGAGGGGTAAGAATTACAAAGTTTTAGATTCACGACTTTTGTATAGAAAGATCACAACTCACTATTTCATCATCAGAATCTGATTCCTGTTTTTAAATTGAATTTCGGAGGACATTGTACCTTTGTTGCTTCAAAGCATAAATTGAAAGTGTTATTTTAGGAACGTCACTTGTCCAACTTATCGAAATTTTTTTTTCTCGCGGAATCTTGATCTTTGTAAACAGATACATCTATTGATGTGAGAAACGTCGTTTGTTCAGGCTTCGTTCGTGTTTTAAACTGGCCTCAAAGATGAGAGGTTCACAAATGTTATTTCGGACAACTAACCTTTCCAAACTAAAATATTGAAAACCGTACGGATTATTGGAAAGATGTGGGCTACTACGCTCTATTCATTCTTTGTTGTAGAAAGATTAATCTATTTTTGCTGACTATTTCCCGCCAAAATGGAAATAACCTTTAAGGTTATGTGTACTTAGATAGTCCTAGTCCTGTGGTTGTTGTTATTTTGCTGCAGTCCGTTTTTTTCGTCTACAAGTATTTTCTAGTGCATCTAAAGTACCTACTAAAATTGATGGTGATGACGAAAATTCAGTGACAGGAAAGAGGAAGAAGGGAGTGATAAATCGTCACTTAAGATCCCACATGGGCTAACTCACTTTTCCCAACTTTACAGGACAGACAAAAAACGTATGCCAGACTTTTCTGCAATTTTGTTCAACAGTTCATCTCATTACACACTCGTATGGAGACCCAAGAATAGTAGAACAAAGTTGCAGAAAAGTCTGGGCACATGTTTTTTGTCTCTCCTGTAAAGTTGGGAAAAGTGAGTTAGCCCATGTGAATCTTAAGTGACAAAATGCAGGTACATACAAATGGTCATTAATACAAATATCCAGTCATACAGCATGGCTATAAGACCGAATTTCCGAAGAAATAATTGGTTTTATGTAAAATATCTCTATTAAAGAACATGATGTCCATGAAGAAGATCTCATGTATCAACCACGTTTCTTGGTCTTCAAAGTGCTCCAGTTTGAGAACGGAATAGGATAGGTATCGCTATTCTGACTTCACCATCGTATTCAGCGTGTACCTACCCTTTAAAATGACCTTTACAAACTTTAAAAAGAGGTGTCACTTGTCAGACTTTAAGTTTTGAGTGAAACCCCCCTCCCCACCACAACTCCCAAAAACCCCCCTTAGCTTATAGAGCTGCCAACGCTGAACACGACGCTGAGGTCAGAATTGCGATATTTCATTCCGTTAATCGGTCACCATTTCAACTCTTATTCATAAAAAATACTATGATTTAACGAGGTAAATACATCGTGTTCCTTTACCGATTGACACTAATGTACAAGTTTTAGGTTCCCTACTACCTATTCATTTATACTTGAATTCTGTTTTAAAAATATATTGAACGTTACTTCATCATTTTATTCACTGTTTTATACCAGGAAAACCAAAGTTATTTTAGCAAGGGCACATGTCGACAATTTTAAAATGGCTCTCATGGTGCATGAAATACAAATTTTTGAAACCAGATACAATGAAAACATCTGTTTGTATAGCAGACAACAGGTAGATATTGTTCCGAATTTCCAAACTCAACATTTCAGAAGTTATAATGGTTTTTTCAATTTCCCAAAAGTAGGGATTTGTGACACGTGACGTTCTTAAAATAACACATTCATTAATTGAATGTGTTATTTTAAGAACGTCACGTGTCACAAATCCCTACTATTAGGACCACAGGGGAAAACGGGCTAACTCGAATTTTTCCGAGAAATGAGTAAAAGACGGTTTGTGATGGATTTTGGCATGGCGAGTTCAGTGGTCACCCCAAATCAGGGGAAAAACGGGTCCTAACGGTCGAGAAATGCGTTTGAAAAAACGTGTACAGGGGAAGAACGGGCCCTGACAAGCGCTTCAGGGGAAGAACGGGCCATCTTTTGCGTTTCCACCGGGCGAGCGAACGAACAATGTTATAATATGTCATAATAATATGATTGTGCGTTCGTTCAGTTGGTCACCTGGCGATCATGGCCGAACAAAAGAACATTCGCTCGTCTACTGTTTCCACCTCCGGCTCCTCTTGCAATTTCTGTTTTATCACACTAACTTTTCTGTGTTTCACGGTGATTTTGGACTCTATTCGCAACTTGTGGTTGTTCCATTTCCACCTGTGAACTTTCTCGAGCGATAGTCCCGTCATTTTCCCAGTTTTTCGTGAATAGTGTTAATTAAAAGTTGTGTGATATGGCGTTGGTCAATCAAAAATCCCCGGCTGAGATCCCCAAAGAGTGGTTTGACGTTTTCAAGACCTCCAGGATCAAACCACGCCCTTTTCAAGTGGAAAACGTCGACAACTACATGGTCAGGGAAAACGCTTCGAAAAACAGCACCCATGAAAACTAGACCCCTGCGAGAATTAGTGGTCGAAGCCCGTTGGTTTTTCTTCGCAATTCCTACAATGGAGCATTCTGTAGATCGGTTGTGATTCCGAACCCCCCAAAAAAGCGGGGTGCCGCGAAAAAGAGAGCTGTGTTGGAGCGAAAACTTCACCTAATCTTCCCGAAAATTTATTTTACTCCCCCCGAGAGAGCCTACATAAAAAGAATAAAACTTTCAAAGGAAAAACAGGCCGATCTGAAGCACTTGATGCAGTTCTGCGGAGCGAAAGCGAAGAAATTCTTCTCCAAACTAACCCGCAATGCTCATTAAATTGCCCGTTTTTCTCCTATATAAAGGGGGTTTTGAGTGTATTTTGATTTTTTATTTCCATTAAATACGATATTTTTTTCAATTTGTTGTCATCAACATGTTCCCTGATACCTGAAGACCTAACCATTGTTGGAAAAGTCCAGATTTAGCATTTCAGCTGTTCCCAATAGCGTTTTTGGTACTAAAACCGCCCCCCTGAAAACCCAGGCGTAAGTCCGTTTTTCCCCTGTTGTCTTCAATTTGTCTGTTGGGGTCCGCCAGTTTGTGGCAATGTCCCACACCCCTCCGGTCAAGTCCGGTCAGGATCTGAGGCGGTTTCGCCGCAGCTTAAATGTCTCTAGTACTTATCGCAGACTGGAGCCGTACTTGAGTGGGACACTCACTCCACCTTCATCGTCTCCGCCCCTCGAAAGTCGGGCAGACCGTGGTCTGTGGCGGTTATGAGTGCGATGTACCAAAAAGGCGGGACACGACGGTGAAGTCAGAATTGCGATATTTCATTCCGTTAATCGGTCAGTATTTCAACTCTTATTCATAAAAAATACTATGATTTAACGAGGTAAATACATCGTGTTCCTTTACCGATTGGCACTAATGTACAAGTTTTAGGTTCCCTACTATTCATTTATACTTGAATTCTGTTTTAAAAATATATTGAACGTTACTTCATCATTTTATTCACTGTTTCATACCAGGAAAACCAAAGTTATTTTAGAAAGGGCACTTGTCCACAATTTTAAAATGGCTCTCATGGTGCATGAAATACAAATTTTAGAAACCAGATACGATGAAAACATCTGTTTGTATAGCAGAATGAAGTCGGATTTTGTTCCAAATTTCCAAACTCAACATTTCAGAAGTTATAGTGTTTTTTTCGATTTCCCAAAAGTAGGGATTTGTGACACGTGACGTTCTTAACATAACACATTCAATAATTGAAGTTGGGGTCCGCCAGTTTGTGGCAATGTCCCACACCCCTCCGGTCAAGTCCGGTCAGGATCCGAGGCGGTTTCGCCGCAGCTTAAATGTCTCTAGTACTTATCGCAGACTGGAGCCGTACTTGAGTGGGACACTCACTCCACCTTCACCGTCTCCGCCCCTCGAAAGTCTGGCAGACCGGCCGTGGTCTGTGGCGGTTATGAGTGCGATGTACCAAAAGGGCGGGAGGTGAAACGGATGACCGGGTGAGCGGGTGGCGAGGCGATGGCGAGGAGGATTACGGTAATAGTGTAGTAAAGGCCGAAAGAGCGCATGGACGGACCGGCGCATTGGAGGTAACGATCCGAAGAACCGGAGGCGGGAGACGGCACAAGGGTGACAGAAGTGGTGGAGCGCGGGACCCCCTTGGGTTCATTGGTGTCGAAACATGACGAGTGCAACCGCGTGATATGTTAGCTCTCGCGTTGGTACTTCTCGCTCGGCTGGCGAACGCTAGTGAATTCCCAGAGCGTGAGTGTTGTGACCCCGTGTACCCACTGGCAGCCGTCAGCGCGTCCATGTCCCCTGACACCCCAACACCGCCACCACAACTTTCTACGCGATCAGGTACGTACTCACTCGATACCACTCAATCGAAAATAAACAGACAAACCATAAACTCACTGGTACATCCCTAAAACAATCGCCAGCTCAACGACATCGTACCAACTCCAACATCCAAAATCTTCTCTTATCAAATGTCCCGCCAAAAATCTCTTATCACTTATCAGTTACCGCCACGGGTCTGAATTCCGAAAAATCTCAATTGCTTTGGCACTAGATAAAATTTAAAACAGTTGTTATGCTTTTCATGTTGAGAAATAACTGTTACCACCAGACTATATTCCTTGAATAAGGTAAAAAAAGAAACTTACGAACTTGAGATTAAGACTTCAGAGTTACTCGTTTTTAGGGGTTAAAAAAATACTTTGAACATGTATTAATAATGGGTAGGTACCTGGCATAACTGGCTTTTTCACGATACTCCAGTACCAATACCGGCTTAACAGTTGCTCTTTTACATTGGTACATAAAGAACTGTCATGCGATTACTAGTACTTCTTATTTTTAATTTTACTGCTAATTATGTTATTTCTACGTAGATGTTTTATAATATTTCCATTCCATCACACCCCAAAATTTGGTAACAAAATACAAAAATACCTACGAGTATATTTAAAAAAAAAAAATAATAAAATAAATAAAATTGAAGAGAAGGAAAATAGCACGAAACAAATCACTATAAAGATAATCTGCTTTCTGTTTAATATTCTTCAAGTTATTCGTCAATATCCCCTTTTATGCTCCACACCACTGAAGTACCTACCTAAACATATCCTCACATGAATCTTAAATCTTAACCAGTATTTGTTGAGATTTTGTACTCTCATCGCAAATTTTCTGTAGAATAAGTAAAGGTATGTAGTTTATTTATTGTAACTGAAAATGATTTGCCCGAAAGCTTTGTTAATTGATGTCGTGAAGACTTTCAATTTAGCAAATGGAGTGTACTTCCGAAGAATTTAATCTATAGGGTATTCTACTGAAACACATCTCTTAGTCAGTTCCTTGGAAAAGACGATCCGGTCGAGACGAATTGAACGAAGCACAAGCATTACCTTACTCCCAGAAGCAACACTAATCTCGCTTAGAATTCATAAATGGTGTCGACTGTTGTTAGATGCTTTGAATATTGTTTCTTTTCTTTCGACAGAGATGAAAGGCTGAGGGATATTTAAAACGAAAGTTGTAAAGCCTGCAATGCGGGGAACCCTCTGCCTTCACCTCAGTGGCTTCTGACGAGTGCCTGCAGTGGTTTCTTGAAAGTCAATTCTTTAGTTGAACAGAAAAAAAGAAAAAAAAAAAACATCTGGCACGAGGCTTAGTCAACTTCACCAAACTCTTTCAATGAAGCCTTTTGACATCACTAATTACTAATAGACTGCTCGGGGATATTATGAATACAAGGGCATCCTTGGAGCAGTATACTGGTGGATTAGTGTTGAATCGTACTTACTGAAAATAAGGCTCTGAATTATATTGTATCTACTTTTTGAGTTTGTCTTCATATCATAATACTAGAAAACAGATAAAACAAATGATGAAATAACTCATTTGAACAAACTGAAATGGCTTCTCAAAAGAGCAGCGTTAAGTCACAGCAGAATTAGAAAACCACTTCACTTCTTTGTCTTATTGAGAAGTTGGTTCTCTGGTGGGTCATTTTGCGAATTATTGACGTATATTTTGTGGTTTAGTTATGTGGAGTGGAGCATACCCAAGTAAATTCAATAGCTTTGAAATAGTAGTACATTTTCACACTAGTTAAAGTATCTGAATAAACTTGTGCATCCCATCAGTAAATGTCTTCGAAGGTTTTGATGTTTTCCGGTCTTTGATGAGATATTGATAGGCTCGCAATATCTATCTACATGTTCATAAGGCAAAGCCTTAGTCGAGAAAAACTAATAATCTGTGGCTCAATCGAGTGTTTGTAAGAGTTTGCCCATATCGAGTAAAGCTACAGATATAATCTGTCGTTAGGGTTTTCAGATTAATCCACTATGCCTGAATACGGTTATCAAGTCGCTGCTTCTCTTATAAGAGCACAACATGAACTATGTATTGAGATGCCAATATGAAAGTTGTTAATTTTCCCCTATAAGTACCATCTTTTTATGATATTCGTCTTCGTCATACTCCATACGGGGATACCGAAACCAAATAGGAATCACCAGAATCATTCAATCATAAATTAAAACTTGGTACTACCCAAGTAGTTGATTGATTTACATGTTATCGTACAAATCAAATACGTACGTCACTATCGTATTAAAAGTTGTTTTATTTAACCGTATCAATTGCTTATTGGTAAATTCGCGTCATTCTCCTTGTTACACTGATATACAGAAAACAGCTGCCGTCATCCTGGTAATTATACAATCAGGAACTGAGGGAAGATTTTCTCACAATTCAGGTAGTCTAATTACAATATTGTATTCTCGTAGTATTCATTGTCCTCATCCATGAAGCGACTGTTGTAATCAGTGACTGAATGGGGGCTTCACATGAACTTCGTAGCTTCTGGGATACGATTTCACAATCGTTATTATTAAACGAAACGGCTAAAATACGGAATATTTGCATTAATTCTGATAGACGTGGCTTAATTAAAAAGCACTCTAACCCACTTTTGATGATATCGGAGTTCATACAGTTCTACTATCGTTTGAGTTGATAAAAAGTTCAAAAATACTTGTTAGATGACAAGTGCAATGAACCTCATATTGAGTTGGTTGATATTATTGACCCGATGCTTATTGATTGGCTATTGAAACGGTTTTTTCGTTCGTATTTTGCGCTATCAGTACGGAGTTCTGTCGGCGTGCACTCCTCAGGAAAAACTTGCCAAAAATCTCAGCTTTCCAATAGTAAATATATATTTAAAAAAAAAATTAAAAAAAAAAAAAATTCACAGTGAAATTCGGTGGAGAAAATGACGTTTGAGTCCCGAAAAACGTGGGTTTTAGTGACAATCAACGTTTTCCACCAAAAGCCAACTTGCAGCATGGAAGTGAGTTCGATATCGCAATTTAGGCATTTTTGACGGCGAAACGAATGATTCCTTGAGTTTGATATCACTATAACTATATCACCTCCACCGAACACTATATCACTGATCCTATCACCGAACCTCGAGATCCTCCACATCCCACATACAGGGTGTAACCCTTAAGGTTGTACCACCGGCCAGGGAACGATTCTACTCGTACAACATTTTTCTGATGAAAAGTGTCCTATAAAAAATTTTTTTATACCGATCGAAATCCGACTTTTTTCACTTTTATGATTTTTTTCGTGTTTTCGACCTCAAGTCACTAAAATGTCCATAGGTCCCTCATTTTCCAGTTAAAATTCAAATATGGTAATACCGTTGGAAAGAGCGTTAAATTGCCTATCTCCTAGTGCTGAATGAAACTTTTTAAAGGAGATGCAGATGTTGAAAAATGAGCCCAAATAGTCATAATAAAATACCTAATAACAATTAATGTTAATACATAAGTAATAACAATAATGCCTAACAATAATAATAATTGATTATAATCGGTCCTTGAACGGTGCATTTAGAGTAGACTTATTACCTGCCTAGCTCGGCCATATATAGGTATATGTATACTGTATTATAATATTATTATACACCATATTCACAGTATAATGATGTTAAGGGATGTACTGACGGTCAACAAATCACACACACTGACAGTATAATATAGTATAAGACCAAAAAGGTTAGTACATACCTACGTATTTCATCGGATATGTTGTAGAGTGCATTCTGCTGTTGTTCTAGTCGCTTTTGAATTATTTTTTCTGTGTTTGACTGTTCTAATGTACAGCCTACTGTGTAATATAGTACAAAAATGTATAAATCCGGCTCCACACATGCGGTATTCGTCGAGCACCTAGCCGATGCTCGCCTATTTCCTTTCGGAAATAGTGTTGTGGAGGGTCGCTCGATGTTCGCCGAATGCCGAATATTCGTACTCGGGGATGCTCCGGCCAGTGTCGGTTTTCCATTTAAATACCAAGGCATATTTTAATTTTAAAGCAACACCATCACGCCTACTACTCTCTGTAACTATTCACTGAATAAAAATAATCAATTTTTTAAAAATCTGAGCGGTTCGTTTCTTTTGGTTTATTATCTTCGATAATGAACCATTGGAATCGCCCAAAGAAAAAAATTTGTTAACCCCCCCCCCCCCCTCAACATTTGTTGGTTTACGGTTCAAGACACGTAGATTCAGAAAATCGAATAAAAAAAAAAATCCGTCCGTCCGCCGTACGCCGACCGCGGCACTTTATCCAGTTAGCTCAAGTTACCCCACAATGGTCCTCGAAACTTTTCATAACCCTAGGTCAAGGGGAAGGGGTTCAAAACGAATTTTGAAATTTTGAAAATTCAAAAACTCGGAAAATTCCCATCAAACGGTATGTTTTTTATTCCATATTTAGATAGAGTTCATTCCTAAGAATTTTTTAAGACCATCCACAGCTTTGTAGTACCAGCCGTTCGTTCACAATGAGGGTCCAAAGTTAGAGCAGATCAAAAGTCGTTGACGTGAGGACATTAATTATTAATCTGTGGGCTCAATTGACAGTTGTTGTGGAGGGGATTTAATTTAATTTAAAAAAAATGCGGCATGCCTATAAGAGCGAATTTCCGAAGAAATAACTGGTTTTATGTAAAATGTCTCCATTTTACTGGTTTTATAAAAAGTTTTAAAAATAGCTTCAAGTTGAAGATCATTGGGCACCTGGAAAAAAATGCCCTGTAGGGAGTTTTCGTTAGAAAACTTCGAAGCTGATTTCTGAAATCTCAATAATTTTGAGCTGAGTCGTTCTTCCTTCACAAGGCAGAGATGGATGCTACCTTTCACCATGGATGCTGTCCCTCCCTCCCTGTCTGCATATATGAACGTAATGTATTATATTACCTCCCTGAACGTAATATATTACGTTCTTGCACTTCCTCGGATTTCGTTCTACTTATCGCCGCTCAGCGTCACTCAAGTTTTTTGTTTCTAATTATTATTCATTATTAGATTCAATCGCATTGACCTTACCGGTTGAATCAATCGAGTGTTTCAATCAGAGCCGAACAGTTTCAGCGAAGTTCATTTTCAATCGCGTCGCCCCGAGTCCATTTCGGGCAATCACCTCCATTGCGCTAACCTGTAACAGGTTAGCTTATACCCTCACGTCATCCTTCAGGTATCAGTTTTCGCTTATTTTATTGATGATGAAATAATTTTTTCTAACGTTGTACTTAATTTGAAATAACACTGTGATACGGTCTACTTCTTTGTGAGTATATGGGTCGTTTCTCGTCTGAACACGGTCCGTCACACCCAGTTAACATACAATTTATCGTTGTTGTCCAAATACGTAATATTGTAGAGTGATCGGAAACATCTTCTGCTGGCTATTTCGTATATTGGTAAGCTTAATTAAACTACTATCCGAAATCTAATAGGATGAATGTATACTCGGAACCTCAGGTTATTAGTTTGTGACTGCTCTGAAGTGATCGTGGCGGGTTATGGGCGGATTACTTGCTTATTTTTGGCTAGCGTTTGTGTTCGTCTGGATGTAAACCAAATAGTTCAAATTGGAGGCTTTGCAATTTGAGTAGGTAGTCGTAGGTACTAGTAAGTACTTTCTAGCGTGTAGAGACCATAAGGGTTACCTTACTGCCAAATATGAGGGTAGCCTAATGACCCCCCGCGCGATTTTGCCATGATCTAACCCCAAAGGACTTGCATTTAGGTAGGTACAGTGATTATAGAAATAGTATCTATAGTATAGTACTTATACCTAGTTATTTCTATACTCACTGGGTGGGTATGCCTTTTCACACTGTGTAGCAGGCACACTTGATTATCCTTGGGTCGGAACCTAGGGGTTTGAATGACGAGATATCTCAAATAAATACATTTTGTTTATATAAAATATTATTTTGTTTATCACACGCGTCTACGAGGCCCCCCCCCCCCCCCTTATCTTTTCTCTATTTGTCGGAGTAAAAAATTCCAACAAACGTCATTATCCATAATTTTCGTAGTTTTCAAAAATAATGACATTTTTGTTTCATTTGTTTTCATTTTGTGTTGCTTGTGCAGGTTCGGCTTATCCACGAATTCCCTAACGATCTTCGTTGTGTGTTCCACCGTATTAAGTATCTTTCTTATTCTTGACATGTAACTGCAAATTCTTGACACAACGGTTTATTATCTTCCTTGTGCAGATCACCCCCCTGTCTAGATCAGTATTCTGTGCAGATCACCCTTCTGTCTAGATAGAAATTCTCCGTACAAGATCCTTGTGAGTCCCAATACTATTCGAAATAATTTGAGGTAAAATGGTAATTTGGCTAAAATGTGATTTTTTAGAAATGTTTAAGACCATCCATAGCTGGTAATTTTTTATGGCCATTTCACTGGAAACACTCCTACCCAGATCTTTGATCTGCCGAGATCAATTGAATAAGTTTGACTTACCAACAATATGGAAGTAGTTGAGTCGTGGAAGGAAGCTCTGTGCAGTTTTAGTTAGTAGATGGCAAATTCAGGAAAGCAGGCGTGAATATAGCAGATATTCATGCGTGTGGGTACTCAATGTAACAACTATTATAAGGATTGAAAATAGTATGCCCTAACGGGTTTCCATTGCACGTTATGGCGCAGGATGCAAACAGGACCGATGGTGCAGTGTAAATTTTCTGGTTATGAATTAGCTCTAGAAGAACATTATAATATTATTGTTCGAATAACTACATCGGCAGACTGGTTGCATTGCCCAGCCAAGGACGTATAGTGTAGGGTATCGTCTCCCCATTTCCCGGGGGTTCACCGCCAACTTGCTCAATCTCTCTCCCGAGTTACGTGCAAATTTGTGGAACACACTTGTGGTATGATAATAAATTTCAAAATGTGGGAAGAGAGTGGTCAATAGCACGAAAGCAGTCATATGACGGGTTGACAAAATGAACAAAACAATAAGCACAAACATGCAAAAACAAAACAATAGGCATACACCAATACTTCGGTGACATTGTTTTTCTTTGGTTTTAAAAAATTTCAGGTTATTTTTGACGTATTGTGAATGCGAATTAGAATTTATTTGGAGAGCCGATCGTCATTTCCAACGTTTCCTTCGAAGGGTTCACAAGTTTACAACTTGAACACCATATTTCGAACTGTTTCGCTCCATATACTAAGGGCAGGAATATACTAACGTCAAGCGTCTGTAAAAATATCCCCTTCTCTTTGAGTGAGCAGTTTCGGAACGTTCAGTAAGGATGAGGGAGAAGTCAAATAATCCAATTTGAAGCTCATCCCAGTATTTGAATCTAGTGGTTTTACGATCGCACAATGCTATTCGTTCTCAATTCGAGATTCGCCGTATATTTGATAAAAAGCGAGTAGGTACCGTTTGAAATATCAGATTCATCCGGTTATGTAGTTGCAGCCCAACGTTCCCCAGCAGATTGAATGGTACAAAGAACCAATCGGATCACCACCAGAATTTATAATAAGTACAAGAATTGACCGATTGTGTTATATCACTCGTGGGTCCGAGTTCGGTTTCATTCATTCGTCTTTCCGGGATTTTCTATGACTCGCTAACTTCACTGACACGGTCGTCTGAAAGCTCCGAAAAAGCTTTCAGATCACGTTTGTTCATAAAAAACTGAAATACCTGGATGACAAGTGACATTGGAACGTTTAAGAGCGAAATCCCGAATCGCTCCTCTGAACTACCACGGTTAGAGCTGTGTGCGGTGGTGATGTCACACGCTATGCGTTTTTTCTTGCCTGTCATTCGATCTTCTAAAAATACTTTCATTTTCGGATTCAATAGTCGCACTTGGATAACGTTCGTGTTCGAAGCAATCAATCGTTCATATTCATGAAATATTTGCTGCACTTCACTAGAGGGACGTACACGGAAAGCTAAATCCAGCGTTTCATGTCCTCTCCGGACGTATAACGTATCAAATCCTTCACACAAGAATTACGGTTTCATCGTTAATCATGGTCAAGGTTGGAAGAAAATCATTAGTCAAGCTCATGTCAACAATACAACGATGAGGTAGGAATTGACGATGAAGCTAAAATAGAGTCCAGCACCAAATCCATAGATTCGATTTCGGACTCTCTTTCTGCCTACCGAAAATGGTTACCTGCCACTGCTTATGCATCAAGCAGGTAAACCTTCATGTCTACGTGAAGAAATACAAAAGCTAGTCAAACCACTCTCTTTTGGCTGTAGTAGATTCCAGGAGAATCCTATGCTGACGAGACATGTGAATTCAAAAAAGGCTACCTCTTCTCCATCCAATGGCACGTGTCATTCTATTCTACAAGAGTAGGCTGCTCAGGGTGGGGGTAGACTTGGGAATGCTTGGATCACTTACGAACAAGCGGCTTCCAAAAACAAATTCTTTGATGTAGTCATTGGTTAAACACCATGATGTCCTGCTTCACGCAGGAGCCCACTCTTTTGGTTTATTATCTTTGATAATGAACTATTGGAATCGACCTAAGAACATTTTTTTAACCCCCCCCCCTCAACATTAAATGTTGAGGGGGGGGGGGGGGGTTGAAAATTTTTTTTCTTTGGTCGATTCCAATAGTTCATAATCGAATCTTGAAATTTTGTTGGTTTACGTTTCAAGATACGTAGATTCAGAAAATCGAATACGCCGTCCGCGGCACTTCGCCTAGTTAGCGTTGTGCTACAATTACGAAATTTGGTTTACGGGTTCGGACCAACCCTACAATGATCCTCAAAGCTCTTCAAAACCCTAGGTCAAGGGGAAGGGGTTCAAAACGAATTTGGAAATTTGGAAAATTTTCAAACTCGAAAAATTCAGATTCAGATAGAGTTTATTTTTTTAAATTTTTCAAGACCATTCGCAGCTTTGTACGACCAGCCGTTCGTTCACAATGAGGGTTCAAAGTTGGGGCAGATCGAAAGTCGTGAACATGAGAGTGAATCGTGTGGCCGCATGTCGGGTAAATTTTCATACTCTCTCAGCTGATTCGAACAGCACTTGATTTTCAAATTTCGAGCCAATTAATAATAATGTAGCATAAAAATGATTAATAACCGACAATAATTAATAATAATTTACACTACTCGATAATAATGATTGATGATAATTCATAATAATAATTAATCTATCATTCAGTGAGCTAGACAGAAGGGTGATCTGTACACATAAGATAATAAACCGTTGTGTCAAGGATTTGTAGAGTTTTTTCACGCTTGGACGCACATCAGAAAATGAGTTGAAGGCTGCAATTCATGGTTTCTAGTGTAGCATTTCGTAAAGAAGCCCCCAAAAATGGCCAATTCGCTCAAACGTAGGGACAAATTTAGAAATTCACGATAGTAGGGTGTTCAGGGTGGGGATACACATGGTAATGCTTTGATCATTTACGGACAGGCATGTCCAATTATACAGAACAAATTTTTTGATGTAGTCATTGTTTAACACCATGATGACCTGCTTCACGCTGGAGCCCACTCTTTTTTGACATGTCTCACCTCCAATTCTGAATACTCGGCGCTTGGACGCGCATTATAGTTTCTTGTGTAGCATTTCGTAAAGAAGCCCCCAAAATGGCTAATTCGCTCAAACTTAGATCCAAATTGAGAAATTTACATCATTGTACCAATTTGAGCCTATGACTGGAATGATTTGACGCTCTATGAAACGAAAGTCCAACTCGCTTTTCAGCCAAACGTGAAAGTTCATCTCGCGAAAGTCAATCGAAAGTTCTTGCGGAATCCAAGCGATATTCAATTTGCTAAGATTCAAATATTATATGCGTTAAAAATCATATTGCTGAGAACCAGAACCTAAAAATGTTGAGGTTAGTAGGATTTCGTTGAAAATAGAGGCAGTACTGTGTGATGGAGGCTGGCTAGAGATGTTGGCACGGTCAGGGCGATCAGTGATAGGCCACAATCGAGCGTCTGTCGAAGACCGGTGGTAGAATGCTGTCTATTGGCAGCCCAGTGGATAGTTTGGTTCGTTATATTTGTTCTTTATATGGCATAACGTTCTTTCATGATGAATTCTCTCTAGTGTTTTAGAAATACCTCGTAATTGTGAGGTATTTTCTAATGTTGTTTCTGTAATTAGTTTTGTTTCCTGGAGTAGCCGTGAAATTGAATTTCAACAGCGGTGGGAAATAGTGGCTCCATTCGGTTAAATTGGAGCAGACTGACAGGTTCTCATTGTCCATTCGCCTCCCGTCCGGAACATCTCCCTCTTGATTCTTCCTGTAAATCTCGTCTTTAAACCCAGTTGAAATTTTAATTCCTCAAATGTACTGTCATTGTAAGTCCTCAAATGTACTATCTAGGTATTAGTGGCCCGGTAGCCCAGGCCTTTCCGCTGCAACCGCGGCTATTATGGATAAGCCTTGACGGACCGGCATCGATCCTCATTAGTGATATTGAAAAACTTATTACATAAACCCACTCTTACAGGTGAATAATAATTAAATTCGACCACTGTTAATTTGACGTCACGGCAAATGTCTCTCTTTCACACGCTTGAATTAGGTTTCCACCTCTAAAGTTGGTGACTGTGGATTTAGCTTCCGACACTTGAATGTTGAAACTTGAGTCTCCAAACCAAATTCTTGAGCGAATCAAAATGGTTTGTTCGTACAAATACCGCTTCATTTCCATAAAATGTGTTCTAAAATATATACAATCATTAAAACCTAATATGGATACCCAGTGAAGACTACGGTAATAGCCAGCCTACCCATTGGCTATTACTATTACTATGTACCTCTCACGAACAATTGCATTCGTCAGGTAGTTTGCAATAATTTGGTAGTCAAACCTACTACTACCGCTGTAGGTTGAAATGAAAAACCGAAGATTACTCATTTTTGACAGTTGGATTCTTACATTTCGCTGCAACGTACCCGAATGGTTTATTTAGAAGATGAGTTTGGCGTCGGTGAGTTCACATTCATCGTCGCGTGACATTGAACCAAGTCGCTGAATCCTGCTTTCATCTTCCTCATGCCAATTTGCCATAGTGTCTTTTTACTTTTCCAAAAAGGCATTCAAAGGTCAAGTTAAACTTGAATTATTGATGGTAACGCTCCGCTCATGGTAGTAATCGCTCAGTGCCCGTTTGCCTTTCTCAGCGCGGAAAAATCAATACTAATTCATCTGTATTGACAGGGTTCCGCACCAACCATCATTGACTGAGCGCCTTATTGCAGTGGGTCCTTCGGGTGATATATTATGTGCCGACGTTGGGAGGAATCATCAGCGATAAATAGTTTCCCGTAGGATCTATGAACATAAATCCATTGGAGGTGATTAGAGTATTGATTAACTGCAAGGAGTGATGGTGATACTATTGGGAAATCTGGGAAAGGGAAATGTTGGGAATTTCCTTGCCACGAGGTGGGACAGTTGGGACAGTTGGGAAATCAGTGATACTAGAAAAAAATATTTTTAAATGGAATAAAATTAAAATATTTGCGAAAAAAGAACTATGTAAAGGAATTAACCACGAGCATCTTGTTAAAGGATGGGTTCAACTGAAGAAACGTCTATTAAAATCAAACAGTAGACGAAAAAATGAAAGACTGAAGATCAAAAATATTGTGTGTATAAGTTTATTATCAATCAAGTTGTTATTTTATACGAGGCCTATTTCATTTTTATTCTTATCTATCGACTGTAATAATATTATTCATACGACTAAGTAATACTAATATTTCAGCATTACAAACGTGTTTGGTGAAAGTTTTGTGAAGGTTAAATTGTCACTGTATGTCTAAGTTTATTATAATATTATTATCATTAATCAAGTTACAAGTACCTGTGTATTTTATACTAGGCATATTTTAATTTTATTTATATCTATAGACTGTAATGTTATTCAAAACACCAATATTGTGCGCAGTTGCAGGTTTTATGAAGGTTCATATTTTTATTGTATGTATAAGTTTATTATCAACCAAGTTACACGTTTTTATTTTATACGAGGCTTATTTAAGTTTTATTCTTATCTAGACTGTAATAATATTATTCACAACACTGATATTTATATTTCATCATCACAAACTTGTTTAGTTGTAAGTTTTATGAAAGCTAAAATGTTGATCTTCAATGTCCAAAAGTATTTTAGTTTCATTATTTTATTTATTTTTGTATTTTTTTTTATTTAATAATATTTTATTGCACCGAGTATACTCATTAACAATATTACTTTGACTTATTGTACTACGTCATTCCTTATCAGGACTCGAGATACATCATACTCAGTCCCATGTCTCTCTGAACTTGTCACATTCACTTCCGAGTTCACTTCCTACACAAGCTCATGCGGTTTCAAGCGCTTAAGGGGCCGCGTTAGATCTTGGATGTCCAGGAGCTTCGCAGCTTCCTCATTCACATGATCTTTTAGTCTGGCGAGATGAGCGGAAGCTCTCTGTTTGATCACTGCATCTACACTGTCCAGCGTAGGTATTTGCCCAGGTATTTGGCTTCATTCGCGTAGGGAATCGCCACATTATTAAGGAAAGTAGGGATGTAGCCAATCTGACGATTGGTAAAATCGACATGTACCGATTTAGCCTCATTTAGTCTGATCCTCCATTTTGATGTCCAGTGAATGATTTTGGAGATGGATTTGTTGAGGTTTGTGATCGACTCGTTGTTGCTGTCGCCGACTGCCAGGACCGCAGTGTCATCTGCAAACGTTGCTGTTGTGTTATGAGCCACTTCTGGTAAATCGTTCGTGTACAGGAGGTATAGGAGTGGGCCTAATACACTTCCTTGAGGCACACCAGCTTTTATTTTTCTGGGTTCCGAATACACATCGTCCTGTTTGATGCGAAAGTACCGGTCCGATAAGTAGGATTCGAGCAGCTCGACGTATTGATAGGGTATCATCTTATTCAGCTTATATTTTAAGCCTTCGTGCCAGACTTGCCATTATTTTATAATAGAATAATTGTTTCCATATTAGTCCGTACTATTCTATATCCCTAAAAGTTCATACTGCTACGTACGCTAGCACAATGGTTTGTAAAGTTTATTGGATTTGAAACATTTCTTATTCAAGTTTTTTTTTTGAGTAATATGAATTGGTAGGACTTTTAGACGTATTTTAAATTGAATAATTTTGTATTTATATAAAACTAGCTAAGTTTTGTTAATACAAGTGCATGAATACTGAATTTAGTGTGTGTGCAGTGTAGTTTAATAATTATTAGATTTTTTAAATAGTAGAGAAATTGATTTCTTAAAATAAAAAATATTTGGGAAATCTAAGTTAAGCAGTTAAGAAAATTTCGGTTTAGAGCAGGCGAGTCCCATGAAATCAACAATGATTTTCAACAGTGAACTCTAAACTCAACAATGCTGTTGTGTTGACCCGGTGTTCCCCTAATCTTTCTCCAATCTGTTTCGATAAAGTTTAGGTGCGTGTCTTTTAATCAGTCGTAGTCGCTTAGTTTTATTCGCTGGCTAATGTCGTTTCTCCCGCGCGAAAATGGAATCACAACCTGTGGTTTTCTACTCAGCTAGATGAACATTTTCAAGCTCAACCTCAGAGAAAATCACCCGCCAACCTCAATCTGTTAACACTTAAAAATCGACCAAGGCCCACGAACAGTAGTTTTTGTTACGTGCTGATGACTTGATTGAGGTAGGCGGAGTAGCTGAGTACGATTTGTAAGCCAAAAAATGGGTCTAACATTGTTTATGAAGCGTCATACTCTGGCGTTCAATGTTAGTGTTCTTCATGTACTTCAAAAACAATGTAACGTTCGAAGATGAAATTAGGTTTTGCGCATTTTTAATAAGAATGTGATTTTGGTAAAATTTATGTGGGACTATGCAGACCCATTCCTCTCCCACCTTCAAAATTGTGGGTCAACTTTGTTATAAATTTGCACAAAAAATCTGTCTTGGCAATCAAAATTCACCCAAAAAAATGAAAGTCCGACAAGTGACACCTCATTTTAAAGGTTTTTACACGCTGAAGAAGATGGGGAGGTCAGAATTACGATATCTTATTCCGTTCTCAAACTGGAGCACTTTGAAGATGAAGAAACGTGGTTGATACTTGAGATGTTCTTCATGGATATCATGTTCTTCAATGGAGACATTTCACATAAAACCAATTATTCCTTCGAAAATTCGCTCTTATAGTCATGTTTGCATGACTGTGGATTTTAGAATATCCGAGTTATCGGAAATCGTCAGTATTGGTTTGGGTGGTTGATGCAATCTAGTCTCGCTATGAAATGTTTCGGAGAAGACGTTTTCCTCAACGGCGAAATAGTATATATCATCTCCTGCCAAATGTGGGTTAGGTCTCTTAAATATCATTCGCTAACAAGATTTGAGCAGGAGAACCGATTGAAGCCAAATAATCGGCTTTATTCCACCTCTGTTATTTGGATTTTATAGTGTGGAGGAGTAAGAGCAGGATGGAGCTAACCGAATGGACGAACTGGGGATTACGATACCTGAGGGGAAGGAACAAAGGTAAAGATATAGAAAATACAACGGGAAATGCGAATAATATACCTATTATATACAATGCTCATGGTGTTAGCTCATACATAGGTAGGTATCTGTCCCAAGAGTACTAAGTGAAATCATATAATGGCTTGAGAAAATCTTTGAAGGCAAGGGTTCCGCAAAAGAGTGTTATTTATTATTAACATCACCTGTGGCGCCTTGGAATAAAGATGACATATTTGGAATTCGCATCTACAGTTCGACCAAAGGTCTTTTGACGAGTCGTAAGAAAAGGCTTGGAGAACTACGTAACGACGACGTTCACCTCACTATTTCAATCAGAACCAAATATTTTCCACTAATCGTACTCCTGCACTCATTTCAAGTTTTATCGCCTCTTTCAACTTTTTTGTTTCAAAATGTCTCGATCAGGAAAGTTGACGTGCGAAAGTTTAGTGTTTTATTCGAGGCATAAGTGTTTCTCTACTGCCAACAAAAAATTATCGAGCGAAACGTCGAAGGAAACTTCCTACTGAATATACCCTTCAATTTACTACATTATCCAACATTTTTCACCGTTTTTAATCATGATTCCCTAATTTCAGTTTGTTTTACGGAAATTGGGAAGGAAGTAATTGAAAACGTTGTCTATTTCCACTAAAATAACTTGCACCACACTTCAGTGAGTTAATCGGAATATTAATTTCTTGTCCAATAGGTTTCTATATTTTTTCGTTGCAATATTAACCTAGCCATAGGCTGACCACCCAGTAGAACCACCAAGACCAGAAGGAACAGTCAGTCCAAGCCACGTCAGGTCAAGAGTGCAACCCTTCACCCCATGCGCAGTACCGAGCGAATATCGAATACGAATACTGCGAGTAATACTTGCCTTAGTGTACTTGCTAGTAGACAGATATAACCTCGAACTGTGCAAAAAAATTTATTGAAAACAAAGTCAAGAATTTTGGGAACCGTCATCATCTACATATCGTCAAAAATTCCGAATGAACACGTTCTTCCCCTGTACTCTTCATTTCTCTTCTTACCAGTTGTATTGAACGCTTAGCTATCACTCGTACTGAATCACTCCTGAAGGTTGACGATCAACAGCAAACTACCTAATCATGGAATGTCTGTGGAATGTCCAACTGCATTGAAGTCATTCAGAACTAACACATGGTGAAATACTACCAATCCTGGGAGAACAGTGAGAGTTCAATTACCTCAACATGGTACTCCATACCAAATATGATCCATTTATTTTTCACAGACTTATATTATACTTGTGTCCTTGTTGGGGCCATAAAAAGACCCTCAAGATCCCCAAAAACGTCAGGGACAACCCGCTTGAACCAACCTACATCGCGACCGAAATCGGATTACGGATAACACAACCAAAGGCCTTTTTAGCCAATACCTAGGTCAGAGTTTTAAGGAGTTTTAGATCATTTTTCAACCCAATAATTTGACCCACTTATTGAATCCAAAATCCTTCAAACTCGACCTCTCATTGTATATAATATCATTGGACAGCCTTTTGGAATGTACTTGTACATTCTTATTAAAACCTTTCCTTCAAACCTTTTCTCAAAATTCATGTTCTAAACGTTCTGAAGCCAATGCCACTTTTCTTCGACAAAAAAGTTCAATTTGAATACGCTCCAATATTTATTCATCTATGATGATCACACAAATCTCATTGAGAATATCATTACTACGCGACATTCTGCCTCCGATATGGCATGATTGAGTGTAGACAAAATCAAGGTGTGCGTATTACTGACCAGTCATTTGCCACAAATCTCTTTGCGGTCCGAAAAATGATTCAGAGGGATGCGTCCTGCCTCAGAGAGTTAATAATTAATTAGATTGGAGGTTGGACCGTGATGGGTAAGCTTAGGTAAATAATTAGATAGAAAGGAGGAAGAGAGATTATTCACTGTGGAATAAGACGTAGCCTAGTTTAGTTAGTGAACTATTTTGGTGGGGTCCCATCTTATAAAACATGAGCAGCATACAACCATCCATGAGCACGTTTTCTTGGTTCTTAACAGCAACTACCCTCCTAAAAGTGCAGGGTTGCTCCTGAATATGAAGTAAAAAATGTTCACTTCTCAGCTATTCAGTTTATAAAACCGAGTTATCGACTTGGATGTAACGTAGGTACTTATGGGCCTTGCCCTCGAGGCGTTGTGTAAAAGTCGCCATAGAGCCCTGATTGGGAGGAGATTGGTGAAAATGAAATTTCGGAATGGCGAGGTCGAGATAGGCTGGTGGCCTCGAGTGCGTGTCAAGCGGTTAGCGTGTCCTGGTACCCCTTCAAGATTGCTACACGCCCGAATTTTAAATAGCATGCGGAGTATAGCTGGTTGCAATAATGCTCGGAGGCCTATTAGTTTTATTAAGGACGTCATAGAACGCTGAAGAATACATAGGAAATTCACGTTCTTTATCTTATTTTTTGTCCATTTATTTCACTTCATCATATGCTATCTACCTTCTACTATATAAGCCTACTGTAGGTATATTTAATCATATTTACTACGTCCTTCCATGATTTTAGAAACAATAATATGGATATAAGTATGTATTGTTGAAAGACTGGTCTCAAAACGAAAGCCCTGATTGGAAATCCTCAACACCCATCAGATCAAATTAATGTAAGAAATCATTCCTACTTTAGCACATGTAGTTATGCGATAGGTACTTCAGAATCAACTCCAAAAATAATGTGGAAGCAAGTATTTCGTCAAAATTCAAGGAACATCTTGGACAGGTCCGTACAAACATATTCTCCTCTTGATGTTCGATGGAAATTAACTTAAAATAATGAGAACCGCTTAGGAAGAAACTCAAAAGGTTGATCAAGGTGTTGTGAGGGCGCGAATTTTCAATTAACCCCCTTAACCCCCTACATAAGTACACGCTTTATATCATATATATAATGTAGGTATATAAATACGGCTTTGAATGTAGTTGGAAAATATACGAGACCGCCTCTGAGCTAGTAACGAGTAGCCCTCAAAATGCTTGATCTCGCGAATGCCCATTTCGAAAGGATTTCTTTAGAAAGAACAAACACAAGACAGACTGACAAATGCCGCTCGTTCTGCGGAAATGCAACGGGGTTGGTAAGCTCAGAATATCAGCCCTATATTTCGAAGAGGACGGTTGGTGTACAGAGGTTGTGACCCCCATCCCGCTACGGTAACTCATAAATTGTTCATTGTGTTTCAAGGCACCTCCGCACACCCTGCACCTCCACACCGTGACCCTTTTGCCTCCGGTAACTCCCCGGATCCGTCGAAGCAGCTACTTAATTACCAACTGAGGCCGCTAGCTTACATCAAAGGGTTTTATCGATTTCTACTTGTTTTGGAAACTATGATGCTGGTGAGCCCGGCAATTATTTGAGGTCCTGCTCCGGTTTCCAGGACGAGAGTCATACGTCAGGTTCTACCGAAATGATTTCCATTTAATGGGAATTGGGAGTTAGATCTCTGATGGATCCCAAGTCCGCCTGGGGGATCGGTTTTGGCTCAGGAGATCCGCACTGAAAGTGTTGAATGAAAAAATTAGTGGCATCTCCGCAAAAAAACTGGTCGTACAAAGCTGTGGATGGCCTTAAAAAATTCTAAAAAATAAACTCTATCTAAATATGAACTAAAAAATATACCGTTATGAAATAACTCACAAAAGTATGGTGAACACATCAACATTGGTTTAAGAATGAATGTATTTTCTGTATTTTAACAACCCATGAACTTGTAACTACAGTGACTGTAATAACTAATGATGTAACACGTTACATCTGAATTTTTCGAGTTTTGAAATCTTCAAAATTTCAAAATTCGTTTTGAACCCCTTCCCCTCGACCTAGGATTATGAAAAGTTTCGAGAATCATTATTGGGTTGGTCCAAACCCGTGAAAAAATTTTCGTAATTTTAGTTCAACGCTAACTGGGCAAAGTGCCTTGAAACGTAAACCAACAAATTTGGAGGGGCGGTTAAAAAATTTTGTCCTTTGGTCGACCCCAATGGTTCATCATCGAAGATATAAACCAACATGAAATCCTTGTCATTCCAATAATTGGAACAATCATTGTAACAAAGGTAGCGACTGTTTACTGGCAAATAATGTTTTCGGTCATGATTGACGGGAAATTGAGGGCGTTTCATGCAAGTAGGTTGTAATTGATCAATATTAGATATTCCAAATAATTACATGAACTCACATAGGGTTTGGGAGGGAGCTGTTCTGCCCAATCTATTTGTGCGGCAGTACAACTAGGAACATCAGTAGTTCATTAGCGTTTACTTTCTCGGTCCTCATAGATACAATTCGCACACTGATTGAGTGAATGTAAACAAACATTTTCCCCTCAAATCAAAGCACTATGTTGGTAATATACGATTTTTATCGCTCAATACTATCTCCCAACCCTCTGCCGCACTGGGCTATTCATTGTAACTTACGTTCAGGGCACAATCAGTAATTGGATAAATGCCAAGACTCAAGTAGCCGATCTCTCGGTCAGAGGGGCTGAAGTGAGTTGGGAGCATTTGACAAATCGCCACTCCCTCGGGAGCTTGTTGAGCTGGAGGGCGTAGTACAGGAAAGGATTATGGGGCTGTAAAATGCTGACAGTAAAATCGAACGTAGTTATGGTGGCAATTTGCCAGTTTCTGTTCGTCATAACAGGGATTCAATGATGAGGAACAATGAGGGTTGTAAAGCGGTACTGGGGGATTGTTGGAAACATCATTGGTGCCTATCCATGTGCATCCATTCCCGTTGGTGACGTGCTTCTCGGACACCCCTACTCGCAATTGGTATTGATGCTGGCGGTTGCGTTGGAGAACATATGGTATTCTGATACCGGTATGGAACCAGTTGAGGACAAATCAACAACTACCCTCTATATATCCGCTTGTTTCGACTTTCATTCCTACCTCTCATAGAGATATCGGTGCTCCACGACTAATACGTAGTCTCTATATCTGTGTACACAAAAGCAAATTCTTCCCCGTGGCTTTCACAAGCGACAGTTGATTCCCCTCCGATGCACGGAATCGTCTGCTTCTACAGCCACTGCCTTCTATATACGTCATTCCAGTCACTTCGAGATGGGTGGAAAGTTTCAAGTCTAGTTCTAATGTTCAACGATTCAATGTTACGTGTTCACCCGCTAACCCATAAATGAAACATGACCTCTCCTAGGATGAAGAAATCTGAAAGGGGAACATACTCAGCAAAATTCACTGAAGACATATGCGTAATTCGATGGAAAGATAAAAGTATCGTGACAGTCACTTCGAATTGCCATTCATCGACACGGTCGTACCCCGTCTTCATCTTCGGAATCGACGCAGTCTGCCAGAATGCATGACAGTTGAAGGAGAGGATCAGCATGGACGACCTGAGCACTTATTGTGACTTCAGACTCTGGAGATCAAACCAACGAAACCTCGATCTGTTTCATCAGTTCCAAAAGCAAGGGGAGTTCCGAACCAGTCTGTCATGAATCTCAACCAGAAAAGACCCTGCTCACAAAGAAGGTGCAAGAACTGCCACAAAAATACTAGATTCATGTGTGATAAATGTGGTGTGGGGCTCCATATCCATTGCTGGTACGAATTTCACTCCAACAAATAGTACGTTTGCTAACAAACAAGTTTGTTTAATACCCAGGAACCTAATTTATCGGCTATATTGCAATAACCTGTAGTAGGTATGTATTTGAAGAATACAACGCGTTTCCTATTATGTTTGGGTTTCACTGTTGGTGTCTCATCCCAATGCACTCTACAGGAATTCTTCTAAATTCGGATTTTTTTTTTTAAGCCATTTAGGCCCCAAATGAATAGGAAAATATAGAAACAAAGTTGTACCTAACCTGATGTATTTGGGAACTGGAGGGTTAAGGGTACGAATTTCACTCCAACAAATGGTACGTTTGCTAAAAAAAAGATCGTTTCATACCCAGGAACCTAAAGTATTGACTATATTGCAATAACCTGTAATATTTATTTGAAGAATACAACGCCTTTCCTACTATGTTTCTGTTTCACTGTTGGTGTGCAATGCTGGTCCCAATGCACTCTACAGGGCGCGCTCCTATATTTTCTACCCAAATGGAATTAAAATTCGGAAAATATATATATTTTTATTTATTATTATTTTTTTTTTTTTTAAGCCATTTAGGGTCCAAATGAATATTCATTCAGTTGAGTTTTGATTGAATATTGAGGTTTTTACTGTTGCGTATCTGCTTTTGCCGGGAGTTAATACCTACTACAGCAAGTGCTTACCTGTACAACTGACGTTTAGTATGATGTCCGTCCGCCACGACCACAATGTTGTTACGCCTTTAGTGAAATCGCAGTGGTGGTTCTATTTCACGCATGTTGATGGTTAGATAGGAAAAAAATCGATAGTATCAGAGGTAAATATTGATATTCCGATATTATCGAAATAAAAATATCGATGTAAAAATATCGGGATAGCAGAAAGAAACATCATAATATCGATATCCCAGCCTTGATACGAGTGCGTGTCGAGGTCCACGCTTTACGGTGTTTGTTAACTGTTCAATATCGGAGAGAATTGTATGATAGACCAGTAGTGTCCAAAATACTACGATTATGAATGTTCAACAATGGATTATTGTTATTGTTCTTCGAGTCGTATTTTCTTCAATTCCTAGTAACAACATGAAAGAACAGGCCTAACGAGCTTTAACGCGAAGGCTGGCACGGATCGCTGTGTATGAATTTCATGCGCCTAGCAATAATGAAACGTGAAACTCTAATCAACACATTCGATGCCGTTCAGGGCTAAAACGGTCCCCCGAGAGGGGTTACCCACACTAATTAAGACAAACGATTCTAGCTCTCTAGTCGAAATGTCTGAACTGCGAACGATTTAAAAGGTTTACTTCAAGAAGAAAGCTCTCTGAACCTCCTCGAAGTTTTATGGTTTAGGTTTACAAGTAGTTTCATTCATGAGAAACTACAATCTTGTTCGACTCAAAACAGCTGATGCCGCTAATTTCGGATTGTCGAGAACAGCTGATCCACACTGATCCACATCAAGTCGCATTTTCATCAAGTCACAAGTACTTTTTGTATATGCGGGTAATTTCGGATGTTGAAGGCATGCGCTTGATAACGGACGTGAGGACGTCTGATTTTGTCTCCAAAACAGATAAAATGACATAGACATGAAGAGAAAAAATATTTGTGCCATATTTAAATTCCAACGTTTTAACATTAAGATGAATGTGGGACAGAAACGTAAGGTTGACTGAGTCTCAATACACGTGTAAGAATGTAGATGACTATTTTCATGCATTTACCGTACTACATGTGTCAGAGAACAAAAGCGAAAAATCCACAGTCATGCAGCATGGTTATCAGACCAAATTTTCGAAGAATTAACTGTTATGTAAAATGTCTCCATTAGACATCGCAATTCTGACTTCACCATGTTTGGCGAATCATTTTATTGATTTGCTTAATTTATTCTAGGGTATTGCCTCTATAGGTTTTTTCAACTTCAACAACAAAAAGATGCGATACCGCGGAAAAATCATTCTACAGCAGCTGGAAAAAGTTATGATACCCACTTTCCCCGCCCTCCCTTATCCATCCAACTACAGAGATGTTCTAACCACTTCACAACCACTGTACCCGTTTCGAAATCTCCTTGTGGCGCCATGACGAGACGTTTTCATTACTACACATTTATGAATTAGATGTGCAGTAATAAAAGCGCCTTACTTAAAAACGTCAAAAGTTATTTGTGAGGTGGGGTGATTTTTACACGGAGGGTTTTTTGGGAGGTCCATGCTTCCCAGCCCATCTCCCGTCTTCTCTCCTCCAGTGTCTGTCAACGCCTAATTTTGAGTTTCATAAGACACTATTGCGAATTTCTCTCGTACCTTATCAAAAATAAATTGAAGTAGTCTCATCATCCGGCAACTGAATAAACGTAAACAAGCACTTCTTTCTCTGCCACTTCCAACTCTGGTTCAAGTCAACGGAGTAACAAGATGAAAATCCCACAACTCACTTAGGAAATCATTATGATCCACTCACAGGAACATCATGGTATAGTTCCAATTATTTTGGGTCGCTCCAACGGCTCATCAAAAATTGATGAAAGCCGCCGAGCCGTGTTTCCTTACTGAATGGGGGCTCCTAAAATTCCTACCCTTCATTGGGGGTTTCCACTTTCGGCGGCTCAGCACTCCTATATCAGTAGTCTACTATCCAAGTCGATGTCCATAACGTGGACAAAGTATGGAATATTCCAAAATGAATTTCATGAAATAGGTACCTTTGTCTGTTTGGAGGGTTGTAGGAGGCGGTAAGAAAAGAAGAAGTTTTCCCGAGCTTTCGGCTTTAATAAGCCATCTTCAGGGCTGCAACATATATGGACATCTGCTATAGGTTTGACCGTTGTCGGAATCATCAACTTACAATAATACAACTTACAAGAATAGAATTATTCTAATTAATTTAATGGTAGTTACAGTTGTTGACTTACGTAGGTAGGTATTGTTTCCTCACTCCTACGTAAGTCAACAACTGTAACTACCATTAAATTAATTAGAATAATTCTATTCTTGTAAGTTGTATTATTGTAAGTTGATGATTCCGACAACGGTCAAACCTATAGCAGATGTCCATATATGTTGCAGCCCTGAAGATGGCTTATAAAAGCCGAAAGCTCGGGAAAACTTCTTCTTTTCTTACCGCCTCCTACAACCCTCCAAACAGAAAAAGGTTTTTCAACCAAAGGAGATAATGAACAATACAGAAAATTGAAATAGGTACTGAATTGACTCCGAGTATCAATTACAGAATTACTTGAAGGTTTCGAAGGCAACCATATTTAGACTGCAATGTGAACAAAATCCGTCCATAGTTAGGGTTTTCCATTCATTTGAATCCCTTCGTATGCAGTCCCGATAATATGTGGACAGTACTGGAACCACCAACTATCGAAGTATGGAACTTCATTATCTATAAATCGTTGTTTTCCTGGAGCGTAGCCTGGCTTGAAAAAGAGACTCAGCTAGATCAGATTTAATGTCAGAATGAAACTAGCCATAGCACTAATAAGATCATTTTTGATGTCAGGGGAGGTCCCTTTAAAAAACGTTGCCGTTTTCAAATGGCTGGCTTTCAGGAAATGTAAAACTCAAGGAAATTCCGTTTATGATGAGAAGAGGATGTTTGAACTGCCCCCTAAACGGCAGTTTCTGTTTAGCCAAGAAAATAATATAGCCAACAAGCCAAGCCATAATTTCCGTTTTTTCACGTTCTCATTTGCGCGGTTTGCTGCACATCCAACAAAAGATTAATGCGAGGACTCTTCCCGAATTTTAATAAAACAACAGAGGAAACTAAGTGAGAATTGCTTCACTGGTGTTTTGACCAGCTTTAGACAAGTTTGTGATATTAGAAAAGCCACCATGATGTTTGTTCAGTGGAAAACAAAATGCACGGGAAACATTATAAAAGGTTTTTTGAACTACACCCTGATAACCAATGGTATCTATTGCAGTTCTCAACATTAAAATGTCTAGTGTACTCACGGTGACGTGCCCTTGAGATCTGGCGCCTGTCGAATTCTTTACTAAAATTTCGCGAACAACCTCATATAAATCGTTTATTTACACATTTTACATAATACAGATATATTCACAAGTACAAATTATGAATGCAACGTTCGTTTGTTTAATATCTGAGCCTAAGGTCCAAATGTTCATTTTAGGAAGATAAAAACTAAACGAAAAACTAAAAACTATGAACAATCAAGCAACAGCATGGATATTATCAATCCTCCGGCCTTCGCGTTCCGGCGAAAGCGACGCCTGCATATTACATCTGGGAAGCGCTAGCCGATCTAAAATATTTTTTTTTCATCTTAAAACTAGTTGAATTTACTATCAGACCTCTTATATGAAAAGTTGATCAAGTCCCGTAAAATACTCATGCCAGTACGCTAAAATCTAAGTATTCAGTGGTAGTATGTTACTATTTCAGTAGTAGTAAAACTCTGTAGATCAGGTAAACCCCAAAATAGAGCAAATTTTATGTTATGGTAATGTTTCTAGTCTCGTGCCGGCCAAACTACTGAAATTATAATCAACCGGGGTCTGAATTTATAATCAACAAGCTTTTAGAAGAAAAAAAGAAGTTTTGGATCGGACGAATAGTTTTGGAGCTGTAGCCAAAAGAGACCGACAGTTAACCGGCGGCCAGACTAGGCTGTTTAGCAGCCGCTACTAACCAGCCGCTGTTAATATTGCCAGCAAACAGCCTAGTCTGATCAGAACCAGCGGCTGGTGAATGCCAGCGGGCTAGTGTTCAGTAGCCACAATCGGAAGTTGAACATGTTCAACTTTTTAGCGCTGCCTACCCTCCGCTGGCAGTCATGTGAACCCCTAGTAGCTCACAAGCGGCTGGTGAATTAACACATTAATTAATGTTTGCATAAGATGATGGATCTTCCAATTCTAGTTCCTTAAAAAGTCTTGTTGATGCCTCCAGATCGTTTCTCCTTAATATCCAGGATCTAACCCACCATCGCCTTTTCTTCCGTTTCAACATCTGTTCACACAACTCTTTAACTCCAAAACATCACGACAACAACACAATGTTTTCAAGTCATCAACAGCAACTGTACTAGCTAGAAGTTGTGAACCAATGTGAACCCTTCAGATCCGCTGGCTGATGGCGATATTTACCAGCGGCTGGTTAGTAGCGGCAGCTAAACAGCCTAGTCTGACCGCGGCTTTAATTAGTCAGTTTTTGAGAAGACCATTCGGTCTAGAAAAACCATTCTGGTCTTAAATTGAACAGTAATAAATGATGTTTCAAAGTATTCTCTCATGAATTTTTATCGAAACAGTACCTAGTTTGGCCGGTACGTGACTAGAAAAATGACCGTAACATAAAATTTGCACTTTTGGGAAAAAATAGCCTGTTTTGCAGACTTATTTAATTTGAATTTATATGTTTTGCAGTGTAATTGACTGTAGTCTTGGTTTCTTCTTTTCGTAAAAGTGTACCTGTCTCTGAATTTTTCTTTTCAAATCACTTTGTTTTTCAATTTTTTTTTTTTAAGCCACCACTTTGTTACCAAATAATTATAATATCATATTTTCGATGAAGAGCCCCTGAAAGTAGGCAACCCGCATCGCCCCCCCCCCTCCCGTCACAACACCGAGCTAGATCTGCGCCTGCTTGACGATATTGTAATTGTCTGTTCACATGGCGCCGTGGTAAAGCCTTAAACGCGTTTGGTGAAGGTCGATTAGTACATTAGTACTGAACTGCATAATTGATTTTCTGTCTTGATAACACACTTCTAATGGCCAGTGATTTGGTCACGTACTCGTATCAGGACGAACTTTTTTGACTCACAGTGGCGACCAATATCGGAGTTTATATTCAAACATCCACCTCTGGCAACAAAATATGTTGTTCCACCCGGCTCGTACCTGTCCTCGAGACGTCAATGTGACTGTGCGGCCGTGTAACACCATAATAGAATGATGTACAAATTCAATATTTATCGTTGGCTACAGTTATTGTCCTGTATCTTCAAGTGCATTACATTTCAAAGTGACGTCCTGTATTGATCGGCCACACACAAGTTCGGTAAATTTAAAAATTCTCCCAACACCTAGGACATACTGCAAGGCTGAATCTTTCTGTTGAAAACTCCTGAAAATTGAAATGAATTCGTTGAATCAATTATACTATTAGAGGAAAGGAATATAATATATTGAAAATATTATTTTCAAAATGAGCGATCATTGAAATCAAGGATGAAAAATCAAGGAGGAAATCGAGGAATGTCGGATAAAGAGTTCTCTAAGTTGAGTTTTTATGGTTCCAAGACTCCTCAATACTGCATATTTTAATAGCAGATTGAGGGTAGTTCAAGTCCATACGTTACTTCAACTATCCGTTAAAATGGACCACGCTTCGTGACTGAAACTTGACTGTATTTCAAAGTTACTGTGCTTCAAACTCATTCTTCTTCTTGAGGTTACTGTCCTGTTGGCTAAAGTTTGGAATCTTCATCCAAGAAAAAATATCCCCCCAAAAACAACTCCGTTGTAAAAACCTCAGCCGCAAAAAGGAATGATATCCATTTTGCCCGCCAGCCACGTATATAGGATGCTCGGTGCTTCGCACCTCGCTGTTGAGTGTGCATATAGAAACCTGATTCTCCTCCCCCTTAACCTCCACCGTCAATGTTTTCCTGTTCCCTGTCTCCTTCCCACAACCCCCTCTCACCCTTAGTCACCCTCGGTTTCACCTAATATGTTTCCTCTGTTACACCAGCAGGGAGCTGTACGCTTCTTTCAATGCTGTTGACGGGAGCTTTTTGCCAGATGAACAAGCCTGAATTGAAGCATTACTTCATTATAGTTGTACCACCACTGATTACTCGTGACCACCACTAATACTTATGTAAGCTTGTAACGAGGTAACTAGTAAATTTTTCACTAATTTAAGTAGTAACCTCAAGAAGAAGAATCTTGAGGTTACTGTCCTGTTGGCTAAAGTTTGGAATCTTCATCCAAGAAAAAATATCTTCTGGAAAAATAACTTCTTCTCTTCAATGACATACGAAGGGTACAGGGGAATAAGGGTATAATTCCACTGTCGATTTCGAGGTTTCAATGCCGTCTAGAGGCTTTCTGGAGTAGTTTCACGTGGTAGGTCAGTACTGGTGAAAAACGATTTCATTCCACGATGGTTTGTAATAGGTAGTTGATAATTTTTTTTTCATACCTTGGCAACGTATCATGAGATGTCTAAGTTAGTTTGTGCTCTCCTGAACATTTTCCAATTTTGGAATCGTACCCTTCTTCCCCTGTACCCTTCATATATTATACCTACGTACCTAATTGTTGATATCTGCGGTTGAATTCCGTATGCCCCAAAATAGGTTCGTTTTGAATATATTTCTTCGAAAATTTGCTCAATATGGTGTTCGGGTGGTAAACCAATGAAATAAGTGACAAAGTGAGAGAGAGGCGGAAAAACCCATAGACCAATATTAATTTCCTGTGACGGCAACGGTGTTGAAGGAAGGGGAAATGCATCCACGCTCACTTCAGAAACAAAAGGCTTCCGACCCCCTTGGCCTGGATTCCTTTTCTGTACACCCCCAAACCCCTTCAACAGCCCCTACAACTCAACTAGATGGATTCAAGGGTAACGCCTTCCTCACTTTGAACTAAATGACTCTACATTCGCGTCTTCTTTGCTTTACATTCAATGAAAGCCAGTAGAACTCTGACACTCAATGAATGATCGGTATTATACGGATAATTGATTAGCACCACAATACCATCTTTATAACACGTACAAGTTAACACCGGCTATAAATAAGCAAACAAGCAATTAAAAATGTTCTATCTATTATTTATATTATTCAAATGATAATTTGGTACCTATATTTTTCCATTGATTGAATCCCAAAATTGTACGTCTCCCTTACGTTCCATATTCTTCGTTGCATAAAAATGACTGGGGGTACTCTTATCTAAATTCTTTGATATTCTCTTAAGTATGAGTAAACATTCATGGATCCAAAGCGGATAAAATTTATACTGTTTCGGCCCGAAAAGAGAGTTTAGAACCAAATTCAATGTGGAATGATGAAAAAAGGAAATGAAAATATTTATGTCCATGTTAGACACCTACTACGAGAGCCAGATATTGAAGTTATAAGTATTTGAGCGGTCAAAAATGAGCATTTCGAATTCTTAGAGGACCCAGCAATTCAATCACTTCAAAAGCTGTTGGTTCGTACATCAGGGCCATGGGAGCAAAAGTATGGTCGAACATACTGGATTGAATCTGATGCTCGCCAACAAAAGCCAGTTTCAAAACTAAATTCAAAAACTTGATAGATTCTTTCAAATTTGTGTGAAATTCTTTCTTCTATCTACTCTAATTTTTCCCCATGTAACTCACTTCTGCTCGGGCATTTCATGTCAAGTAATTTACTCGTATGGTAGAGTTGGAACCTAGGGACGAATGAATCGATAATACCATCGATGTCACCATCAATATTTCGATTGTCAATTGGTTTACCTCGATTTCATTTAAATGTGAAGATCGATCAAGCGTTTCGGTGTCATTACAAGCAACAGTGATTGGTACTTATCTATCGTTAAAACCCACCTGGCAGAGAGAACTCAGACGATATCTCGAATAAACTTCAAGGATTGGAAATAAGGGAAGCTTTCCTTCCTCAATCAACTTGCCTCAAATAGGGCTTAACCCAAGTCATGATCATGAATTTCGCTCCTATTTTTTTTGCATACCAAAACCACTGCTTCCTTCCGACGTCATGTCAACTGAAATGCACTGCGTCCTTTATCTCAACAACTTGGCTCTAGTGCGCCTTCAAAGGTCGTCCTCTCAAAGGGCAATTGCCGTAATGGCATTGTCGGAAATGGCGACGAGTTCAACCTCTCGCGAATCGAATGAGAGACCGAGCTGCGAAACACGAATCGAGGGACTAAGTGACGGAGGTGAGGAACGGGAAAAGGAAAATACTCAGGGCTAGGTTCGTCAACGAGAGTAATCTCTGGGTCTATCCCTGGATCACTAGTAAACTAACCTATACAGAGGAATGGCTGTTGCATCAAAATTTGATCCAGGATCTTGCGTTGACGGTTGAGCATGCATTGCTTCAAGCGGGAAACTCGCTATCGACTTTTGAAAATGTGTTTCATAAGTTTTGGGTCACGTATAGTTCAATAATATTGATTTTTTCTGCAAATGAAATAGAATAAGTGGACGATTCATGGTTTTGTCGTGGAAAATCGCTCGGGTAGAGAACAGATGGAGCAGGATTTGATGATAATAGAATATTTAGAAGTAATTCAATCAATATATCTCTGGGGAAAAGCCAACCACCGGATATTCGTAATTGAATCTTTCCATAGTCATGAAAAATATTGCAGAACAAGGAACCCAACAACACAAAAAGATTTTATATCGGCTGTCATTGTGAATGAATGGCTGGTCGTTCAAAGCTATATAGATGGTCTTTCAAAATTTCAAAATTCATGTTGATCCTCTTCCTATAATTTTTTATTCTATAAAATATTATTTAATTTTTTGATTGAGTCTCGGAAACTTACAATTTGATGGCAGATGATGCGAAAGAGCAGATTCTAGACATAATGACCCAAGGCAACCATTCGTCCCAATCACCTTGCAGCGTATTAATACTATAATTACTATTAATACTACTAGGTCAATAATTATTGACCTTGGCAATCATGTCAATGATGGTGCGGTTGAGCCTTTCAACTTGCCCGTTACTTTGAGGGTGCATTGGGGTGGTCCGAGTTTTGTGGATGTTGAGCAGCTTGCAAATTTCCTGGAAGACCTCAGATTCAAAAGGTCTCCCCTGATCCGAGTGCTCTTCTCACTGGAACCAGCTTTAGACGACTGAACGCTGAAAATGTTGAAGGAAGCACATCCAGCTTTATTCAAATCCCACTTGAACTGAAAGCGGCGCCAAGGAAAACAATAATAACGGGCCTGAAGAGTATTGCCGATAACAACTGCTCCCCCCTCCCCCCCCCCAACCAACGGCAAGAGAAGAGAAATTGAGTGAATCAAACAATTTCCCAATTTTATTTCATCTATTTATCTCCCACCCACTGTTTATATTAGTATCTCAATTAAAGGGCGTGTTAAAAATATGCTACAGAACGTGACTACTGTGACAAATATGTTCAATTAAAAACATTTGTTATTTACTCTAAAATATCATTTCATCTTAGAGGTTGAAAACCCAGTTATCCAGTTATCCCAGTTATTCCAGTTATCCCAGTTATCCTAGAAACTCCAGTTATCCCAGTTATTCTTATTCAAACAATAATATTGTAATTCATTTTTCATACTGCTCTTTATTTTATTCAAATCATATACCGTATTAGTTCAGGTTAGGTTTATAACAGCTATAAATATTTAATTACTTTAGTTACTAAATATTTAATTTTAAACCGTTGTCCCTCCGTACCTTTTGTTTTGTAGGTATCCCTCACAGCTTGTTTATTAATAGGCACGTTGTTCTAGATCGAATATCTTAAGATATTCAACGTGCAAGTTTCCAATACAAGAAGAGTTTGGTGTGTTATTATCAATAATACAATATTGAATTTTTTTTCAAATTTGAATAGAAATTTGATTCAAGGAATGGTTTAAGGCCACATGGATCTTCAAACTTTGAGTCTTTCGTTCACAAAAAGGACTGAAAGTTAGAACCAAGAACAAATCGTCAAGATGAGCGTGAATCAAACGGTGGAATTTCCATACTTCTTCAAGAACTTGTTCTGAGAAACATGTGGCGTGAACGGGAAGAAGGCAAATTTTATTGACGACGTAGGTTTGTGGAAATAAAATCCTATAAATGATAAAAATGGAAATTACTTATGAAAAAAAATTACATAAAACTTGCATCGTTAGATTCGGGTCGTCCTGCTATTAAATATATAAATATAAAATGCCAAAGAAGACTACGTTCTTCGTTGCGTTCTAAAAACATTTATTAAATAATTGTAACAATATTAATAGCAATATAAGTACTGCATTAAATAGGCAATCATAATGTAATATCTTGACACTAATCGAATATAGTTTTCACTAACAGCTTCTCGTCCACACTGACGAGTGCAGGGAAGATAAAAGGGATTATGGGGAATCAGCTGACAGTAAGTGCAATGTTATCTATCGGTTATTTAATAATGTCCGTGATACTGAGCGATAGTGTGCGTGGTGTAGATAAAACGTGTTCTATAAACAGACGTTTTCTTTCAAAGTGGCCTTTATGGTTAGGAATCGACTTTGATCCGAATATTTGCGCATTCTTCCTTCTCCAGCTATTGAGCTTTGTATTCGTGCTGAAGCCAGATAACCAAAATCAAAATTTCCTTTCACGTTTCGGGTTTCGAACATCAAGGAACAAAATCGGTTCTTTGTCTGTCTGCTTGACCGTGCCCAATGCCTCGCAACCACCGTATCTCACAAAAAGAATAATTTACCTATGTGAACAACTGGATTTGAAGGATATAGGGAAGCTGTCAAGAGATGGCTTCAATCAAATTTTATCTACATCCCATAGTAACTTTTGCCAACTTCAATGAAACTCCTGACACGTTATTACTCCTGAAGGCATTCTCAGGGAACGTGCAGGTTCAGTGCCAGATCGACTCATTTGAACTCATTGTAATCGGAATAATAGGAGCCTATGACCATATACAAACATGAAGTCGGCGTAAAGTTAAACGACAACTTTTATAGCATTTTCATTGGTCATATGGATTTTTTTCGAGGTGAAATCTTGACTCTTTATAAATTTTTTATTGGTTTATCCATACACAACGCTGTTGTATATTGTCAGCCAAGTTGGACTATGACGTGTTTCGAAATGTCAGCTTTAATAAGGTGGAAAAGAGAAGTTGTGACAACTCATCTTCGAGATGCTGCGGGTTCATTTTGTAGATCACAAGGGACTACCATCATGTTGATGCATTAAATCCTTTAGACTTGAAGAGCATGATATTTGTCAAATCTATCGAAATGAGTAAGTTAGATGATTGAATTGATGGATGATGTTGATGTATGAAATTGAATATGAGAGATAACCGGTAGTTTCAATCACGATTATTCTGTTTCGTGTTTGCACCACAACCGAGTATCCTCGGATACAATAGCCGTTCAATTGCTTTGAGAGGTCATCGATTGGGCTATAGGTTGCCAAGCCCTGTGAAGGCAAATAGAGAGGTTCTCTCCAATAAACCTTGACTAGTTGGAAACCACGAGGTTACCATACGTTAATACTTTTATATTTCTTATTCCTACTTAGTCAACGTCATGGTCCGGCAAAAAAGACACAAACGGTAAACAAATGGGAGGGGTATTGGAAGAATTGGAACATGGAAGTAATTGGCTAGTACAGTTTTACTCATCTTAACATGGGCGTAAACTATTTTAGATCATGCATCCAAGTCTAATTATACCACCATATCGACTATTTTTTTATTGAACTTGAAAGAAGATCCATGTTTGACCAATCCCATATTACCATGCAAATTTGGACGCAAACAAGATGAAGCTGTTTAAAGAATTGTACCTTTGTTCCAATCACGATTAATAATGTCAAAACAGGACCACCTGTCACCAAAATCTTTATGGTCCCTAGATCCAATCTGTGGGTTGGATAATTTACCATTGAATCATCTAAGAAATGAGATTTTAGTAGTTCATCTGATACTTCTTAGTTTGGAATGGCTTATTTACGAGTATATAATGTCCTACCTATGAAATTTCTTAGAATCTAGGGATGGAAAATGTAGGATACAAGAAACTCTAGGGATTCTTATCGAAATGTTTTCAAAAATTCATATTTTAAAAGTTTATCAAGCCATTGCCGTTCTGTGTTTTCTCAGATAATGTGTTGAAAGTGAACGATATTAAAACAAGTCGACATAAGTCGCTCTGGCCGATTTCATTTTTTCTTGTGACTAAACTATGGTATGCTCAACAGGATGTGAAAAGGAGGTTTATAATGGGTGAGTTCATGGCAGTAAGAAGTAATTGGCACCTCCTCAGAGCGAAATATTTCGAACAAACTGATGAGCGATTCAATTGATGCATGGGGATTCTTGTTTGTACGATCATAAATATGTATCAGTACTTAACCAGCAAACGAGGAATATTTCTCTGTAGAACAACTCAATTCCGACATTTTATTAGATCATGTTCGTTAATATGGAATGAATTTGCCCACTTTTGGTACTCCAACTCTGTTATAACTGAAATTAGTAGAAGAGGAAGCGACTCTGTTTCTCAAACCTCAAGTGTAAAGATTAACAAACGGTGGTTGAATGAAGTTCTATTAGGTATTTTTCAAAGGTGATGTCCACATATTGATGTCGACTCTACTCACCACAACACGAGGCCAGTGAAACGAACGAAATGACAGTTCAACTTTATATTAAGAAAAAAAAAAAAAAATTGAAAATTGCATTAGAAGCGAGGGGATTGTTAGTATGAGGGGGTTAAGCACAGATGTTCCCTCCGTTATCAAGACTAACCAATAGCCTGTGCAATGTACAGGAAAAAAAATCTGTCTTAATCTTAAACGTAACTTGATCCATGTTCTGTGCTAGTTCCATAAATTTGTCAGAATGAGAAAAAAAAATTTTGAAACAAGTATTCAAGTTGGGAAAGAATTTTTAGAGTTTAATGGTGGAATTCCACGAAAACATGAACTTGCTCGAAGGGCAATGAAGAAAGCGGATGGTGTTATAACATTTATTACCTTAGTATTTATAAAAGTAGTGTACTTCCAAATATTCACTTCACACAGTGTTTGTCCATTGCCAAGTCCATTGGCTCCTACCCAGTGTGGGAGTATAATTCCCACCCCACTTGGCAGACGTTCTATAACACCCCTCGGTTGACGTATTACATTCAATTGAGTCAATCTATTGTAATTCTATATCCCTTTGTTCACAAGCGATCCCCCTGATTAATCCATCGTTTCGTAGAATCAATCCACGGCGCGTTTCAATGCTGATTGCGGAGCTGAGTAGGAAAACTCTGCAAATTCTTGACACAACGGTTTATTATCTTCCTTGTGCAGATCACCCTTCTGTCTATACCAGACTGTGTTGCAAATCGGCACCATACCATATTCTCACCGTACTCATACCATACCATACGAATTTCTTTCCTATCATACCATACTGTACTATACCAAATCATACATACAATAATATACCATACCATACTCATACCATGTCATACGAACCGAGTGAATATTGAAATGTCATCCATTTCTGACCTATATTTAAAATTTCAAGTATCTAGCTCATCATAAAAATTTAATTTGTTTAAACAAATAGGTATTATTTAAACAATTGTACAGACAAGAAACCGAGTGAATATTGCAATGTGGTCTATCCCCGACTCACGGTTAAAATTTCTAGACTGTAGTTTACCGGGAAGATGAAAAAAGGTAGTTTTATTCTGGGCGTCTGGGGGTTAACGGCCGTTTTCGACGCGAAGTTTAGTGTTTTTCCTAAACCTTTGCGCGCTCACTGTGAACGAACGGCTGGTCGCACAAAAATCCAATTGGTCTTAAAAGATTCGTAATTTTTCAGGTCATTCAAAGGTGAACTAACATTTACACGGTTCAGTTAAATATTTGGAGATAAGACATCGTCGAAATTTTAAATTTCGTTTTGAACCCCTTCCCCTTGACCTAGGGTTATGAAAAGTTTCGAGGATCATTGTGGGGCTGGTCTAAACCCAGAAACCAAATTTCGTAATTTTAGCTCAACGTTAACTGGGCAAAGTGGCGCGGACGGCGGACGGCGTACGGCGGACGGATTTTGGTTTATTATCTTCGATAATGAACCATTGGAATCGCCCAAAGAAAAAATTTTTTTAACCCCCCCTCAAAATTTGTTGGTTTACGTTTCAAGATACGTAGATTCAGAAAATCGAATAAAAAAAAATCCGTCCGTCCGCCGTACGCCGTACGCCGTCCGCGCCACTTTGCCCAGTTAGCGTTGAGCTAAAATTACGAAATTTGGTTTCTGGGTTTGGACCAGCCCCACAATGATCCTCGAAACTTTTCATAACCCTAGGTCAAGGGGAAGGGGTTCAAAACGAATTTTGAAATTTTGAAAATTCCATATCTCGAAAAATTCATATAGAACGGTATGTTTTTTATTTCATATTCAGATAGAGTTTGTTCCGTAGAATTTTTTAAGACCATCCACAGCTTTGTACGACCAGCCGTTCGTTCACAATGACGGCTCAAAGATTGTGCCTCACAACACGATCGTGAATCAAACTGTTGAAATACAGGTCCATTTTTATACTAACAAGCTCTTTGGAACATCATATGCCTTAAGTGATGTCGAGTTTGTTGTTCTGAGGTGCGTTTCGTGCTACGGAAATGAAAGTAATTTCGAATGTTTGTTGGAAGTTACTTCTTTTATAGAAAACTTATTACCGACGTAGTAATTAAAACCCCAGAATTATATCGTATTAATTAATCATAATTAATAATAATAATTATTAATAATGAATACAAATTATTGATACCTAACAATAAATTATAATAATTTTCACTAGGTACTTGATAAAATTGATAATAATAATTAATCTAACATTTAGGATCTAGACATTTAGACCTAGTGTTTCATCTTCCAGGTAAACTACAGTCTAGAAATTTTAACCGTCAGTCGGGGATAGACCACATTGCAATATTCACTCGGTTTCTCATCTGTAAAATTGTTTAAATATATACCTTTTTATTAATACCTTTTTGTAACAATACAAATTAAATTTTGATACTGAGCTATTGACTTGAAATTTTAAAAATAGGTCAGAACTGGATCACAATGCAATATTCACTCGGTTTCTTGCTTTAAAATTGTTTAAATAATACCTATTTGTTTAAACAAATTAAATTTTGATGATGAGCTAGATACTTGAAATTTTAAATATAGGTCAGAAATGGATGACATTTCAATATTCACTCGATTTTTTTCTCATTGCAAACCTGTTCATTGTGTACCCAAGATCCTTCCCTAAAAGACCTGGCAGCGGGAAATATTATTCAACATGGTTTGAAAAGGGAAAAACAAGTTTTGTAAAAAATCCCAATGCTCTAGGTAGTAGTCGATACCAGTGACCAACATTTTCTTCAGTAGTCGACATGGTTTTGCACTAGTAGTCGACCTACATGTGTTAGAAGTCGACAGTATCACTTGAGTCAGTAGTCGACAGGTTTCGTCATTCCATCGTTTTCGAATTTTACGACATCTAAATAAAATACATTCAACTGTGAATCGGAACTTGAAAATAGATTAATAAGATGTAATAAAGTAGTTATCAGACTTTTTATTTGCAAACAGCTCATTATCAGTCTCAAATTGCAATAAGTACTTAAGTAAAAAGGTATGAAAACTATAGTCGAAAACTCATTGTCAGAAAATTGACATTACAGTTGGGCTTAGGTACCTATTTACACATTATTACAGTTGGGCTTAGGTACCTATTTACACATTTTTTTGACATTTTCATGTCTTTGCTTTGGCACATAAACTGAAACGGGAAAAATTTGTTCCCTTGATTCACCCTTTCCCTCAGATCACGTCAGAACACAAGCGACCGGCGGGCCATTACGTCAGAGCCTATGACGCACGAGCGTATGACGTAAGACGGCTGGCAGGAGGCCAACTAGTACGTCAGAGCCTATGACGCACGAGCGTATGACGTAAGACGGCTGGCAGGAGGCCAACAAGTACGTCAGCGCCTATGACCCACGAGCGTATGACGTAATACGGCTGGCAGGAGGTCCACAAGTACGTCAGAGCCTATGACGCACGAGCGTATGACGTAAGACGGCTGGCAGGAGGCCAACTATTGCGTCAGAGCCTATGAGTTACGAGCGTATGACGTAAGACGGCTGGCAGAATAACTAGTTTGTCAGAGCCTATGACGCACGAGCGTATGACGTAAGACGGCTGGCAGGTGGCCAACAAGTACGTCAGAGCATATGACGCACGAGCGTATGACGTAAGACGGCTGGCAGGAGACCAACAAGTGCGTCAGAGCCTATGACGCACGAGCGTATGACGTAAGACAGCTAGCAGGAGGCCAACAAGTACGTCAGAGCCTATGACGCACGAGCGTATGACGTAATACGGCTGGGAGGAGGCCAACTAGTGCGTCATACGACGAGACCTTTTATGTCTCTGCGCCCCCTCCCACACCTACACCGCGTACCTCGTACTTCATTTTGGTTTATTATCTTCGATAATGAACCATTGGAATCGCCCAAAGAAAAAAAAATTTTAACCCCCCCTCAAAATTTGTTGGTTTACGTTTCAAGATACGTAGATTCAGAAAATCGAATAAAAAAAATGCGTCCGTCCGCCGTACGCCGTCCGCGGCACTTTGCCCAGTTAGCGTTGAGTTAAAATTACGAAATTTTTTTTATGGGTTTCGACCAACCCCACAATGGTCCCCGAAACTTTTCATAACCCTAGGTCAAGGGGAAGGGGTTCAAAACGAATTTTGAAAATTTGAAAATCTCATATCTCGAAAAATTCATATAGAACGGTATGTTTTTTATTTCATATTTAGATAGAGTTTGTTCCGTAGAATTTTTTACGACCATCCGCAGCTTTGTACGACCAGCCGTTCGTTTACAATGACGGCTCAAAGATTGTGCCTCACAACACGATCGTGAATCAAACTGTTGAAATACAGGTCCATTTTCATACTAACAAGCTCTTTGGAACATCATATGGCTTAAGTGATGTCGAGTTTGTTGTTCTGAGGTGCGTTTCGTGCTACGGAAATGAAGGTAATTTCGAATGTTTGTTGGTAGGTACTTCTTTTATAGAAAAATTATTACCGACGTAGTATTAAAAACCCCAGAATTATATCGTATTAATTAATCATAATTAATAATAATTATTATTAATAGTATATACGAATTATTAATACCTAACAATAAATTATAATAATTTTCACTAGGTACTTGATAAAATTGTTAATAATTAGTGATAATTGATAATAATAATTAATCTAACATTTAGGATCTAGACATTTAGACCTAGTGATCTAGACAGAAGGGTGATCTGTACAAAGAAGATAATGAACCGTTGTGTCAAGAATTTGCAGAGTTTTTTCATTTCATTTTTCAACCGTTTCGAATGTAGCACCGAGGAAGGATCGTCATGAGGGTGAATCCAACGTTGAAATATAATATCAATAAAAATAAATAATCCACATAAATAATTATCAAACTACTCGTATCAATATTACTTTATGTAATTCTTTTTTATAATTTATATAAATATTTCATTTACAATTTGTATGAATTAATCATTACCGTATCGGTTCGGAATTTAGTTGAATAATTCAACTTTTTTTATTAACAAATTCAATTAATTATTAACGATATCACCGCTGAGCAATTATCCGTGCTGGGAGATTTTCTAAGTATGGTCTCTTTTGAATTGCTCTCCGACATAGTTCATCTTTTACCTTTATAAACACTTTTTAATTTAAGCTTAAGCTCATAATTTCCAATTGTAGTTCATGTGAGGGCTGAATAATCACATTACGAGTCTTTTATACCAACCCTTATTTTTTGAAAGAACAAGATATGAGCAAGGAATTCAGTTTTCAGGGAGTCACCAATAAAGTTCGCCCACGGAAGGGATTTATAGATTAGAATGAGAAATTAATAAAATCGCAACAAGTAATTGCTTACGGATTGCTTACTCTATTTCTCATTGAATAAAAGAATCTTGGTATCAACCGCTAGGAATAATAGAATCTTGGAAGCAACCGCCACACTGCAACAAGGTCTCACGTACAATATTACGGTTAGATTCATGAGACAAAGAGCCAGGGCTTGTGTGCGAAACCATGGGGGCCATTTCGAAAATACGTTATAACTTATAAGTATTGCCTCGCGACCACAGTCATACTCGTCATCGCATGTATCTGGAGTGAAACTTTCATTTTTACTTTTTCTAAATTTTAACCTCCCTATTTTTTGCTCTGAAAATCATTGAAACTACCTCAGACTTACAACATTTTGCCCCGATATCCTTGAAATCATCAATCTGAATAATATCACCACAACGGCAAACACAAAAATATTGAGAATCCGTTTGTTAATTTCCTGGTAGGTACTCGTATTTTTGTAGGTGCCTACTGTTTTTCCGCATTCAAACTTGAATTTCTCCATGAAAAATATAAGAAATCGCAATGTTAACAATACCATTAGAAAGCCGATTAAATTTGCAAGTATTTCTAAAATTTGACAGCTTCCAGCACGTTTTTTGGAAATACAGTCAACGTTAGAGTATTTTCAATTTTTAGCGAATTTTCGAAGAAAAGGAAGCTATTGTTCTCGGTCCAAAATTTTTAAAACTCGAAATTCCGCAAAATTTGTATACCAAAATCCGTTTCAGACCATCCTGAATTCACTGCCAAAAGACACAAAAAATCATATGTATATATTTATGTATTCATGTATTTATGTATTTATGTATGTGTCATTCCAGACGATAACTCTCGATAGAATTAAGATAAAAAGTTCAAATTTGCACACAAAATCTGTCTCGGCAATCGACAGGCTAAGTTCGAAGATGGGCAGAATCGGGCCACTCTAAGGGGGGTGTAGGGGAGTTTTAAGTGGGGGGGGGGGAAATTACCCATGAAGTCCAAATTTGAAACAGTTTGACATGTGACACCTCATTTTAAAGGTTTTTTCATGCTGAACACGATGGTGAAGTCAGAATTGCGATATCTCATTTCATTTCCAAACTGGAGCATTTTGAAGATGAAGAAACGTGGTTTTACTTGAGATGCTTTTCGCGGTTCATCTGCTCTAATCTGATACCGGAAAGAGATATCACAATTCTGACTTCATCATCGTGTTCAGTTTTGAAAAAGCTATATCCTGAGGGGGGTTTTGGGGAGTTATGGGGGGGAGGAGGGGCATTACCTACCCATCAATTCCCAAAATGAAACAGTATGACAAGTGACATCTCAATTGAAAGGTTTTTTTTTTAATGCTGAACACGATGGTGGGTTTTTTGGAATTTTAGGTATGAGGGGGGGGGGGGAATCACCCAAAAATTCCCAAAATGAAACAGTCAGACATGTGACACCGATCTTTATTCAGAGAGCACCACACCTGATGTATACCGAATTAACCGAATAGCTTCATACTCAAATACCTATAATTACAAAATAAAATAAGTTCAAGATTGCCTATATTTGAATGAGATGTTCCAAACATCACATTTTACATAAAAGCGGTTATTTCTTCGAAAATTCGCTCTTATAGCCATGCTGCATGACTGGAACTTTTTTTTCCTTTTTTTCAACTGTCAATGCTTGAACTGCAATTACGGTCCTTAGGAGTTCGTTTTTGATTACGTTCGTGCATTAGACGTATGTCAAAAATACGGCTGAATCAGAAAATGTGGCCATAAGTGGAAGAAAGTGGTTCTAGAGTGAAGAAACGAGTGTTTTTATGGCAAAATACGTGGTTTTCTGGAATAAAAACTTTAAAAATTCATATCGTGGGAACGGATTGAGATAGAAAGGTCCGGTTGGCGGCGTTCTACTCCATTTTTAGTCTAGTTTTAGCCAACTTTTTCTTTTAAACCAAGTGGCGAATACCCTGTATATGATAATAGGTACCTTCTGTTTGGAGGACTCATGGAATGACTCGGAAACATGCCCACCTGTGAGCAGACACAAACATTTTCATCGTCATGACTATATTATTTACTATTATTATTGCCTCGTTCCGACTAGAATAGTGATAATTATATACTTACATATTATCAACCAATTTTAATAGTAAGAATGTAAAGCACGGGTATCCCTAAAATGGCCTAAACTTCTTCATTCGCTGTGACTATTATTTACTATTTCAACCAGTCTTAAATAAGAGTCAATCAATCAAATGAAAGCATTTTATTGTAGAAAATAATATGGTGATTGTTACTAGTGGAAGGGAGACTCCAGGTATGACTCTGAGGCGAATTATTTGCTCATATCAGACTGTTATTTCTACGATGTTATTTCTCCTCAACGATAACCGGAGTTAGTGCGTTTAGTTTGGGACGTGTTTCGGCACAAATATGACGTATTTTACTTTTGGTTTTTCATTTCTATATTGTTCCCACTCAATAAATTCAAAGGCGGGGATATCAGAATATATTGAGGCGGTGATGCTAGACGCACGAAAAAGATGGTTTCATTCACGGCTTTTATGATAACAATATTTTTCAACCATTCTACGTTTTCCTGCAAAAATTATGTTTATGGTCAGTTTCCACATTTGATCTAGTTTGTTTAACTTTCCCTTTCACCAAATTCATAGGTTAGACTCAGAAAACATTCCTTCGACTATTCAACAAGTATAGAAGGTACTGTTAGCTCGACACGCTCTTCGAGTAGATCAAAACGAACAGATCAACTCACCGGTACACAGGTGCTGTTGTGCCAAGGGACAGTTAAGGGCGCTAACGTAATTGAAATTAAACAAATGGCAATTATCGGCATCGGAGGCAATTACGCAATAATGCATTAGGCCTTTGATGAGCAGCGTGTTGTCTGTAATTGCCCACTAGGTACTTACGTTCGTCGGCATCTGTTTCCTCCGAGTGAACGAACGAGGGCAAACCTAGTTGAATCATTTCTTGCAGAGCCATCTGTTTCACTCGTCTCCCGTTCTTTCGAATCGTTTCTCGTGCACTCTAACACTCTCTTCTTTACCTTGATAAAACAAACCAACGATTGATACCTTCTAAAAGGATTGTCGTCGTTACGTCGCGCACCTCTGTACCGGCTATGCGGACTTTTTCTCATGCCAACATCTATTGTTTATATATACATTTATCATTGTGGATTTCCCTCTTTCGTTCATTCCCGAATTCGTTCATCGTATTCTTCATCTAAGAGGAAGTACCCGACAATCTAACTGACAAAAACTCTTACAACAAACCTTATAGCTCGGTGCGAACCATGTTGCGAACCTTTCGAATATAGAAACCATCCAATTGTAGGGTCACTGGAGCGAACGTTGTTTAATTAACGGTTTGATATGGACTTTGTAGATTCAATGAGCCTCGTTTCAGATTTCTGAAGAAACTGATGATATGAAGTCCTTTTAATTTCGTATCAAAATGCCTTTTCATATAAATTATTTAAATTGAAATATGTCTCTTCATTTGTTGCAGGGGAGGAAAAAGCGTTAGTCGAAACGTTAGATTGTTTGATGGCGCGCCAAGTATGTTATGAAGACCCATCGTGTTCACCAATCCTAGAAACTATACCGCGGGTGTGCGGCCCTGAGTCAGGTAAGAACTATATACATATTATACATACCGTAGGATAATGTATGTAATACATATTATGTATCCATTTGTTCGTAATAGATAATTTTCAAGAGCACATTCTAAACACAATATTTATTTATTCGCTGTATCTGACTGTAATTTCGTAACTTCATTGATGTAAACGTATTAGGTTGAAACCAGCACTCCGTGAAAATGGACTATAATTATCTCGTCAGGAGCGTCGCTTGTCAAAAATAATACTGTATAAAGGGCGGGTGGGCGGTTATTGGGGCGAAGTTATAAAACTCCTCCCTTCCATATAATAGGAGGTAAAAAAAAGTTGTCAGTTTTCACTGAAAAGAGTCAAACTGTGACTACGTGGGTGTTGGCGGTTAAATGTCGTCAGCGATAAACAATTACAGCGTGAAAAGTTCCTTTGTTTGGAAATGAAAATTCAATCGCGAGTAGTTTTGTTCCTCTATATCCATCTTCTAACTAGATTTTTCACATTTTCATAGACTTCAAAATAAAATATTAAAAATATTCTCTCACTAAATCAGTTGCAGGCTTGACCGCAATACATGACCTTTGATGCTCGGTATTAGCAAAATTATGAATTCTTCTATGAATTGTTGTGGTATAAGACAATGTGTGAAATTGCAAGTTACTCTAAACCATCTGCTTTTCAATTTCAATTTAGTTTCAAAGTGCGCTCGACAAGAATTCCAGTCGTGTAGCTTGGCCTAATGATCGAATTCTCCGAAGTAACTAACAAACTAGTGTATATGCTGACCAGTTCCGAACGTGGAGCTCTTCGAAATATGTACTACGTCTAAAGATCCTTAGAAATGAACAGAGTGAAAAGAATAATTAATTGATTATGAAGAATAATTCATTGACATTATTTCATTGGTGTGATTAAGCAATCTTAAAGTTCGGAACTGGAAAGCATATTCACTAGTTTGTAAGTTGCTTCGAAAAATTCAGTTATTAGATGAGAAGAAGTATGGTGGATAGGAAATTGTTTGAATTGGGGCTCTTGGAGTTCCTACATGGTGAAGATTCCAATAAATAGTAGCTCAAGTACGTATTTCAAAAATTCACACTCAAGTTCATGCTGCATAACTGGAAGTTTTTTAATTGATAGCGTGACAATGGTCTTATTCAGCGACATCGGATACCCTGATGTGACAGTGTTTGGGTGGAACAGCATTCAACCCGAGTGAAATATAGAAAATCGGCGAGAGGAAAAATTATTTGGCGTGCGGTGTAGGCAGACAGAGACAGATAAGATAGATCGTTGAACAGAAACCGAAATATAGAGGGTCAACACTGTCAGAATCTCGCAGTTGTTCGTAGCATGAACCCTTCTTTCCTTCCTATAATGTAGCAGATTCTATCGCTGTTATATTTCTGCTTCTTTGATCGATAAGTAGTCAGGCATTTTTATAATATCATTGCATTTTTCTCGAACAGCACACAACAGACGACCTAACCCACTGAGATGTCTTTCTGGTTTGTTAATTCCATAGTCCGCACTCTGTACAATAGTTAGCTAGGCAACGCCAGAATTGATGTAAGCTCCTCAGTCACCGCCAAGGGTTTCCTACCACTGTATAGTCATCTGACCGTCATCTAAACCGGCCGTAAGCTTTTTTTGTAAACGTTTTTATCGATATTGTATAGATTGAACACACATGACATAGAACACAAATCTACAAAATAAAATATTTCTAAATTCAACATTACTTTTAAGAATCTTTAAAGTGGCGTTTTTGACCAAGTTCAACAGATCGTGTAGGACTCCTGAGGTGGCATTTTGTAGCATCGTGCACAGGTCCTTCTTGTGGTACCTTGTGGAATCGTCCATGCTCTAGACATTCCTCTTTATAGAATGGATAGTTTCTTACAGTATGTATGGATTCGTGATTAATGTCTGACTGATGGGTTGGAACATGGCGGGTACTGACAATTATCAGGAGATTGAAATTCATTTTGGCCTCCAAGTCTCCATCTCAAACGTAAACTATCATGCGCCAATTTTTCGCAGGGGGCAGTGGGAACATTCGCTCTGCGTGGAATTCCGTTAATGTAATCAGGAGAAGCTCTCTACCAAACTAGTGCGCGTTTTTCAGCATTTTCATTGAATAAGGAATCAACCAAAAATGTCCATCGGTTATTGAGGAGCACAATGTGTGGTATGTCTGGGATAACTCGATTTTTTCCGAAAATGAATTAGCGATGGTTCCTGACAGATTTTTGGATGGCAGATACGATGGTTAGTCAAAACAGGGGAAAAACGAGTTTAAAAGGCCTCAAAACGCTGTCGAAAGATTAGCGTAAAGGGGGAAAACGAGGTATTTGGTGTAGGGCTAAACCAAAAGGCTCAAGCTGAAACTCCAAACGATTGGACCCGGCTTTTCGAAATTGCCCTGTATAAGCCAAAGCCCTTCATCATTGAAAAATTAGACAAGTCCTATTTTCCTTGTCAGAAACTGGTGCGAATTTTAAAATACGATCTTTGTTTCACTATTTCAATTTTAGAACCTATTCTGATAATAAACCGTCGTATTTTTTTAAATGTGATTTATGATCACAACGACGATTTATTATCACTATAGGCTCCTAAATTGAAATAGTGAACCAAAGATCGTATTTTAAAATTCGCACCAAATTCTAACAAGGTAAATACCCGCATTGCACATAGATACATAGTTTTTCCTCTGCTCAGCTGGACCTTTGGATGTGCAATGCCATATTGCCAGCTTATTTCAAACTTTAAAAAAAAATCGATTAATTTATCTCATTCAACAGTAGACAATGAATTTATTAAGTACTATTTTTAATTTCTTAAATACTGGCTAAAGTATAGAATATAGGCAAGTGTGTTCAGAAGAGACAATGTTCCCTCGGAAATTGCCTATATTCTATACTTTAGCCAATATTTGAGAAATTAAAAATAGTAATAAATTCATTGTCTACTGTTGAATGAGATAAATTAATCGATTTTTTGTAAACCTAACCGACTGCATGTTCACGGATATATAATAATATGATATATCCGTGAACATGCAGTCGGTTAGGTTTTGATTTTTTTCAATACCATTCGACACTACAAGACGTAGCCGTTCGCGCCTTCTCGTTTAAACATGGATTTATTTTTGTAAAAAAAGACAATTCTTGTGTTTAATTTTAATTTGTGAGTTATGCATTCTGTCTTGGGCGGTCTCTGGGATAGTAGAGTTGTGTTCCTCAAACAAAAAGAAGGGAAGCCGCTCAAAGAGAGGATATTCAACAGAAACAATGGGTTCCTTTCATTCGTGGAAGCGGGTGGTAGAGCCGCCCTCATATAAATTTGATAAGACAAACGTTGGTGGGTTACAGAACAAAATGCTAGATGAATCCATGTTCATGGAATGTCTGAATAGTGGAACGGAGAATGAGTAAGATGATAAAATGCTTCTACGCCTATGGGAATGTGCGTTCATTAGTTATTTTCAAATAGCTGAATATCGTATTTTTGCATAGATTTCTCATACTATACATAATGAGGTAACTAATTGATATAACCGTTACCTATAGTTAGAGATGAAAATCAATTTCACTAGCCAGGTGTGGAAAGGTGGTACTTGTACGGCATGTTTTGTCCGTTGACATCCTGCAACAACGAGGAGTGCGGTGGAGTTGTTGAATGTACTTGTAGTAACAAGCTTTGAATGTGTTCAAAGAATCACTCGATAGATGCCCGAGCTTTGTCACGTGGATGTCCGCCACAGGACTTACATTCCCCTGAGGGGATTGTCATCCAATGGGCGGGGACACACATGGGTGATCGCACATGGAACACATCAGGAGAAATTCCTATATTTAACTAGAAGTTGATTGCACTGATATATTCAATGCGATAGGTACATCACCAATTGGCGATATTTTGCCTCCTTGCAATAATCAACGATATTAATGGAATCCTGATGCCCAGAGCCTCGCAGAGAACAGTATAGATACAACAATGATACAGATTTATAGTTCAACAATGAAGCAGATGAGTATCAGAAAACTAGATCTAGTTTGCAGATAGGTACTCATCAGCATCATTGTTGAACTAGACAATGTCTTTGGAGAAAGGGAGAGCCGCCAGTATGATGTGTCATTGTCACAACAGCCCGCATGCATCGTGCAGTCTACCTTACGATAAAAACATATGCTCTTCGACGATAAGGACATAAGCGCCGGGATTCGCTCTACATGAATCTTCTTATGTCTTCCGAGATAGTGCTGCTTTTTGAACGCCACCATCTTCCTGTAGAATGAACTGAAAGAAGAATTACACGTTTCATGAATGTCGAGGGACCAGCAGCATTATTTGACTGAAGTACAAGGCTGTTTAGCTCTTTCCTTTCATTTATCTCCTGTCATATCATCAAAGATATTGGCCGCTTCAATCATAATTTGGGTAAGCCAATCACTTTGTGGATTGTTATTTGACCCATCGGCATCAGATCTCATCAATTCTTCCAGGCAGACTCTTGGCCAACTTCCTCATTTCATTCTCAGAATTTTCAAAAGATAGTTCAGCACTCGTTAGAAAGTGTGAGCCTTCAGATGAATCCGCACACATTCAAGTCTAAGGTGTCTATAGGTGTAGTTGGGACTTCATAAACGATGTGTGGACGATCTCGACCTACACCCTTTGCCAGTAATCTCATGCCTCAGCTGCATCTAGGGACGCGGGAGCGTCCCGCCCGCCAAGAAAACCGAAGCCCTGAAAACCGAAGCGACTGAGACACTGATTACTCGACGAAACAAGTTGGGGTTTTCACCATCCCGTAGCTCGGTCCCCTGAGTGTCTCGAAAGTTGATTTTTGGTTTATTATCTTCGATAATGAACCATTGGAATCGCCCAAAGAAAAATTTTTTTTAACCCCCCCTCAAAATTTGTTGGTTTACGTTTCAAGATAGGTAGATTCAGAAAATCGAATAAAAAAAAAATCCGTCCGTCCGCCGTACGCCGTACGCCGTCCGCCGTCCGCCGTCCGCGCCACTTTGCCCAGTTTTTGTACAGCAACTCTCCAGGGGCACGTGAGGACGTAAACCAAATTTCAGCTCTTGGGAAAATCAGGTGTCGGGGGTATAACAGTTTTAAAACCACTATTTTTCACGTTTTTCGTGTTCTTCTTCTTCTTCTTCTTCTTCTTCTTCTTCTTCTTCTTCTTCTTCTTCTTCTTGTTGTTGTTCATTGACGGGGCTACAGCCCAGCAGACAAATCGGATCGAGCTGAAATTTTGCACACACGTTCGTTATGCTCCAAGGGAGTGCCTTTTGAATCTTTTTTCTCCCTCCCCCCATTTCCCTCCCAATTAGGGGGGAAATAGTAATTTTTAGGAATTTCAAATGGTCATAACTCCTTCAAAATTGAAGCTTTTTCAGATTTTCTTTTTTAGTTGTATTCAGCTTTAAAAACTGTTTAATTTGAAATCAAAATGAGCTTCCTAAGGGGTAAAATAAAAGAGTTATGGGTTTTCTATTTTCAACAATAACTGCCGCCAAAATTGATGAAAATTGGTGCGGTTGGTCTTAAAATGTCCGCTAGGTTGTCTGGTATGTGCTCAATAATTTTGAACTAAATCTCAATCGATTCGAATAATGAACAGCCAAAAATACGTGAATAAATTCCACATCTACTGATTTGGCTAATTTCCGAAAACATCAAAGTTGAACGGTGGTCAGAAAAATTGTCGTAGAGTGGCGCCTGTTTAAGGATCGATAGGAAATTTTATGGGCTTTCGAATGAGGGTAGCACACTTTGCCACTTTTCCCAACGGTTCTCGAGTTATTCGCGATTGTTGGTATAAAAACGTGCGTTTTACCAGTTGCAAACTTTCTCTTTCCACTTGCTCTTCGACACCAATAATTACAATTATTGTAATGATTCTCAACAACAAAAATGTGCACAATCCCCAAGAAAAAATGCAACAAATTTTCAAAAAATTTCTAATTCAAATTCATTCAAATATCTAATTTACTTAATTAATTGATAAACTTCCAAAAAATAATTATTCTTGTCACAAAAAGAAGAAACAAAAAGGCAAATTAGTAGGCGTACTAATTTTAACATGAATAATGTTTTTGCGGTGGCCTACCAGAGTTGAAAAGCGTAACGAAGTTTAAGTCACGAAATTATGTCACGAAGATTTTTAATGATTTTCACGTACAACCGAGCCGTTTCTAGGGAAATGAAACTTCTTTAGTTTTCAACGGACAAAAATCGTTCTCCATTCGTTGGAAAGCCTTTAATTTATCCATAAATTATATATTGCCAAAACCGCTGTAAATATCGAAGAAGCTGAGATACAGCCCTGAGTAAATAAAACTGTAAACAACATTCTAATAAATTTTCCGCACATTTCTTAATATTTTCCATACAGACAAAGAAAAGGGATAAGGAAAAGGGGAAACGGGACGAAAAAACATTATTCATGTTTTGCATAACAAATACCTCGTTCTATACAAAGAATAGAAGAGAAAAGATCCGGGGGGTCCAGGGGGGCTTGCCCCCCTGGCGAGGCGCGAAGCGCCGAGTTTTACTAAATTTTGACTAGGATAAAACTTCATTTAGGAAAAAATTTACTAGTTACCTCGTAGGTACTTTTGTTAAATTGAACCGTATTGTATAAGTACCACTCGAAAACTAGCCATGCAAAAAGATATGATATCCCCCCAAAAACAACTCCGTTGTAAAAACTGGCCCGCCAAAAAACCTCAGCCGCAAAAAGGAATGATATCGATTTTGCCCGCCAGCCACATAATATTATATAGGATGCTCGATGCTTCGCACCTCGCTGTTGAGTGTGCATATAGAAACCTGATCCTCCTACCCCTAACCTCTACCGTCAATGTTTTCCTGTTCCCTGTCTCCTTCCCACAACCCCCTCTCACCCTTAGTCACCCTCGGTTTCACCTAATATGTTTCCTCTGTTACACCAGCAGGGAGCTTTACGCTTCTTTCAATGCTGTTGGCGGGAGCTTTTTGCCAGACGAACAAGCCTGAATTAAAGCATTACTATATTATAAGTATTACTGGTGGTCACGAGTAATCAGTAGTGGTACACCAGTAGGGGGTAGAGGAATACCAGCTCAATCATTTCATCGAACTGCTCGTACTATGGCTGACACCGATTATTTAATTTTCGCTCTATACAACACCACTCTGATGGCCCATTGAGAAGAAACTACGCATTTCTAATCGTCACTGTCCTGTTTTAATAAATAGTTAGATGAACCTCACTCCGCCAGGATATGGCACATTTTAATGCGAGAACAGCTTATGCCAGCCAATACGAGTGTATTAAGGCCTTCCAATAATTTTACAGAATTAGTGATGGATCATGATTGGTTTTTTATTTTTTTAACATAGCAATGAGAGTGGGATAGAAAATACGAGTATAAACGTACCAAAAAATAAATAAAAAGGGACCAAAAAACCGTACTCGTCATAAAAAGCGACATTTGAGTGTATGCTGAAGCTCACCCTGAAAAATGTACCACAATAAAAAGAAGATTCAGATAAGATCCACATTTGAAGTTCATTTGGAATTGGTGATTGATTAGGTTAGGTAAAAATTGTTGTTCAAAACAATGTTGTTCGTAAATGTTTTTTTCAATCTTACACCAAAAACCACTCCAGGTTTGGGTTATCAACTCTAAAAACGTCTGCTGGTTGGCGCTATAGCTTCCTCCCACATCATAATATGGATGATGATGATAATAATATGGGTATTATCATGGACGAATACAATTTGTTGATGAATATCCAGAGCGGTTGTTTGGTTATTGATTAGCGAGAAGAGGATGTATTCGAAGAACAGGACAGTGACTACGAATTTGTAGATATATAATTTGATATTTAGGAGCGTATACTAATTTAAAGTTCGTACCATTATGATTCAATTGAAGAACGAAATAATGAGAGCATTTGATAGCAATAATATCTGGTTGTTATGATCAGGGTTATAATATGATATGCAGCTGTTCCGCATGTTCTAAGAAATACCACTGTAATCATCATAACAGCAGCGCCTGCGAATGTGCACTCTGGAAAAAGTTACCAAAAATTACAATGGGTCCCATATCTTTAGGGAGGGCAATGAATGAAATTGTACGCAGCAAGATAAGGGAGCCTCAGTGTACTTCATTAGAACTGAATTCATTTATGGTACAATATTCACAGTCCGAACCGCCTGTGGGGTTGCGTAATAGACGAACTTTGGCAATATAAGGTAAACATCTTGGGAGGAAAATACGGATGGTTGCTGGTAGTCGCACCCGCTTGTATTAGAGGGTTTACTGTCCTAGAGTTATCTAGAATGAAAGCTAGAGTCATAGAAGGCACGGCTTCTGAAAATATCTAAAGTGGATAGAAGCCCTCATACGTGACCCAGCATATATAATGGGTTGCGAAATCGACGAAACCAGCCCTCACCTGCTGTTCTATTGCCGGGATCATCGAAGCCCTCGACCTGGATGTTATCTCCAATGGCGTTTTTCCAATAAACAGGAATGCCCTGCATATGTAATTTGAATATATCGATTGCATTGATAAATCTTCCCCAGACTCTAACAAAATTTCGATGCAACCCAAATGACAAATAGCTCATGTTTCGTTCCATGAAGGGGCGATGCCGCTTATACATTCACCTTGCACTGGATCAACATAATCCAGGATCGGATGAATCTTTGATAGTGAAGCGGGTGGAATGGAAACGATTCCGCAACTTGGCCCTGAAGGTGAGGGTACGTACTAGCAGTGAGATACTATTACACCCTTGGCAGGCACTGCCGCCATAAATACACACAGCTTGTCCAACACCCCTTATTTCAGGCCGATTTAAGACCATCGGGCAACCTCGAAACCTTCTCCTGAAAATTTCCTCCCCGTTCTAGTCGCACCTAACGGATCTTATAGAACGGGTTGCTCTCGAGCTCGAGAGTTTCAATTTCAATTATCAACGAGAAACGAGATGAGGGATCCCGAAAAAATGTTTCACTAAATTTTTGACACTAACAACCTTTTTTGCGTTTCAAACGTTTTAGGAAAGCAAATAACCTTGTATTGTACAAACTTGCTACCTATCTCTGTTATAGCTAACTCTAAGAACAATTTTAAATTCACAGCAATGCTGATACCTGCAAAAACAAGTTGAAATTTTGTACGGTATTGATTATTATGGTGAGAGGGGGAATTCAATCAGCTCTTATGTTTATGTACGAGTATGTTGGTTCCACAGAATACGCTTTCATGTGAAGAGATGAAATAACAAAATGGTTCCTAAACACTTTATATTGCGATTGTTGATTACCACTAGCACCCTCGGGAAAACGGGAATCTGGGTAGAGACCAAAATCACGTTGTAACTGATTGGAAATGTTGGGGATATGTTTACTCGTTGAACCCCCAAGATTTGCTGTATACACCAGATAAAGATAATTACATATTACATACCTTGGCGCCGTTAAGTTCGGTCAACAGTACATTTAACGACTTGAAATTGTGTGTAGTACAGAACTAAATAATTGAGCCCCGATCTCTATACAATATTCTTGTGAGTATCATAAATACAAGAAACAGATGGATGAGCTAAAATATTGTGCGTTCATTCGAAAAGGTGACGAGTCGTTCATCTCACAATGGGAGGAGTCGGTCATTGTAGGTACTATATTATTCTTTAATGACTGTATAATAAAACTAAATAATATAGGCATGGTAACTATATGCGTCCTCCATTATATATATGCACTGTGTGATGGAATCTTCATTTCCCCCTGCTGTAGAATGATAATTGCTAGGAGGGGTGATTTTATATCCCCCTATATCACATCTTTTTGTTGTTGAAGTTGAAAAGATCTATAGAAACAATATGCAAGAATAAATTAGGCAAATTAATAAAATTATAAATTAATTATACATTTAGTAATAAAGTAATAAATTAATAAAATAAATAAATTAAGCAAGAATAAAGAAGAGGCCTTGCCTAACTCAATAAAACGAAGAACATGGTAAAGGTGAAGAACCGGGTTTTAGAAGTTATATAACTCGGCTCCATTTAGACTTGAATCATTTAATAGGCACTGGCTGAAGTTGAAACAAAGCTCTGTGCCAAATTTCAAGTCAATCGCTGAAGGTGGAGAGGCTGTAGCCTTGCCGTCTGAACAAGAAAGAGAAGGAGACGGAGAAGAAGACAAGGTAAGGGCGAAAAACATGGGTTTTAATGTTATATAACTTAGGTTTCTTTGGACCTACCAACTTGAAACTTTCAGGGGTGTCTATTACCCACACCAAGAAGATCCACACCAAATTTTGAGTTGATCGGTCAAATAGGAGCTGAGATACCGATACCTGAAAACGCGTTGCGTGACGTCCGGTAAACGTACACTCGGGACCGTTCGTTCTTCTCAACTTGTTTGTTCGTTGGGGCGGAACGCTACGTATTGCATCATGTGCCAAACGAATAAATGATGAAACTGGTGTTGGCCGTTAGACGTGGGTCTTTCTTGACATACTCCTCGGAAAGTGCACAGCGCCTGGTTCCATTATATGTGAAACCTTAATTCCCGGTACGGGGTAAGGGACATCCGTCGTAAAACGGGAGGTTTTGGTTACCAAAATCTGTGTTCAAGGCTAACATACAACTACTTATGATGAGACACTGTTCAGAGCGACCGGTATTGGCGACAGCTTCGGTTGTTCATAGTCGTCACTCGCACGACGAATAATCATTTATGGGGTGATGAGGTCAAATCCAAAAATGTGTCGGTAGTGGGGGAGCTCGGAATCTGAACTTTTGAACTTTGGTAACAGAGACGTCGCATCGGTTGAACGTTGAACAAGACCTTAATAATGAGGTATCCAGTAACATCTGAGAATGAAACAACTTCGTCCTTCGAGAACTGTTCTGTGTTCAATATTTACAGGGCGCTACAAGGGTTTCGTTGTTTGAGTATTCACTGATCTTTCGAATCGACATAGAATTGACCTCTTGTGATAACCCAAAATTTACCGATATAGTTTCTGTAATTTAGAAGTTGCATGTACCATAAAATTCACGTTAGCACATGCACGAACCATTGGATTCTGGTGCAATCATCTGTGGAATCGTGATACAGTACAGTTGTTCTTTGAGATTAAGTTGGGTAGAAACAAGGAACCAAATTTATGTCTTGGTGTCTGAAACGAAAATGCAAGCAGAAATTTCGTATTATGAGGAAGAACATTTTAATTGGTTCTCGTATTGCTCTGTACAGCACTATTGTGGGGATGAACCCACGATAATTGAATGAAGAAGTAAAACGGTTAAGAATGAAGACCTTGAACAATTTTCGAAGTTAGATGACTAGAATATAATATATCAAATATTATTTATTATAATATTATAGGTAATATTATTTATAATATTATTATTATCAAATATTTTTGATACTGACAAGGTGAGAATTGTGTAGAGGTACACTACTGCTGTACTTTACAAATAAACGGACATAAAGAAACTAACGTAACTGGATTTGTAAGAAAATAAATATTGCCTCTGAATTGAAACGGGACGGTGAAGTTAAGAGCGAAAATGTAAAGTTTTGTGGATATGGTTTTGGGGGAAAATTGTTTGGCTTATCTGGCCGAGGAGGCGGGCGAACTTTTTGGTAGAGCACGGAGCAGGTATGTAAGCCTTCAGGACTTCATAGTTCTTCTGGACATACCTGCTCCGTGCTCTACCAAAAAGTCCGCCCGAAGGGTGAAGAACTGCTGGGAAGGCGAAAAATTTGCAGATGTTAATTCCTCCCATCTTGTCATTGTACACTCTCCTTCCTCCCTGGAGTCACGGGATCACTGTCATTCGTCTTTCCGCTCGTACATCCTCTTCCTTTCTGCAGCCAGCAGCTGTATGGGTATCACACTAGCCAAGACGAATATTGCTGGTTCTGATACTGTCCTGTAGGCGCATGAAATCCGCAGTGCTCACCTACGCTGTACAGCTATGATGCGTTTCCTGTAGTATACAACGCACAGAGAAGTAGAAGAGGATGGACAAATCCTTCGGTTGTGCCCAGCGTCATGTTTGTTTTTCTTGCCCCTCTTGCCTTTAGCCCTAAAAGTAGGGGAATCATATAGGTTTAATAGGAGGGCGAGATAAGGCAAGAAATTCCTCCGAATGGAATTATTACATGAATATTTGCAAAAAACTCTGCAAATTCTTGACAACGGTTTATTATCTTCCTTCCTTATTATCTTCCTGTCTATACCAGACTGTGTTGCAAATCGGCACCATACCATATTCTCACCGTACTCATACCATACCATACGAATTTCTTTCCTATCATACCATACTGTACTATACCAAATCATACATACAATATTATACCATACCATACTCATACCATGTCATACAAACCGAGTGAATATTGAAATGTCATCCATTTCTGACCTATATTTAAAATGTCAAGTATCTAGCTCATCATCAAAATTTAATTTGTTTAAACAAATAGGTATTATTTTAAACAATTTTACAGACAAGAAACCGGGTGAATATTGCATTTTGATCCAGTTCTGACCTATTTTTAAAATTTCAAGTCAATATCTCATCATGAAAATTTAATTTGTATTATTACAAAAAGGTATTATTTAAACAATTGTACAGATGAGAAACCGAGTGAATATTGCAATGCGGTCTATCCCCGACTCACGGTTAAAATTTCTAGACTGTAGTTTACCGGGAAGATGAAAAAAGGTAGTTTTATTCTGGGCGTCTGGGGGTTGGGTCACATAACGGCCGTTTTCGACGCGAAAGTTTAGTGTTTTTCCTAAACCTTTGCGCAGTCACTGTGAACGAACGGCTGCTCGCACAAAAATCCAATTGGTCTTAAAAGATTCGTAATTTTTTGGGTCATTCAAAAGTGAACTAAAAATTACACGGTTCAGTTCAATATTTGGAGATATGACATTGTCGAAATTTTAAATTTCGTTTTGAACCCCTTCCCCTTGACCTAGGGTTATGAAAAGTTTCGAGGATCATTGTGGGGCTGGTCCAAACCCAGAAACCAAATTTCGTAATTTTAGCTCAACGCTAACTGGGCAAAGTGGCGCGGACGGCGGACGGCGTACGGGGGACGGCGTACGGCGTACGGCGGACGGACGGATTTTTTTTAATTCGATTTTCTGAATCTACGTGTCTTGAAACGTAAACCAACAAATTTTGAGGGGGGGTTAAAAAATTTTTTTCTTTGGGCGATTCCAATGGTTCATTATCGAAGATAATAAACCAAAAGGGGAGATTATGGAAATAAATGTTCATTTTTATTATTTATGATTTATTCTACCACTCCTGTAAAAGTGCGTGTTTGCTATTCCTCCATATCAGTACTCGAACATCTCTTCTCACACCCGACTCTTAGTTTGAGGAAAAAGAAGAAGGAGTTTCTTCGGCGTATAACATCAAAGTCACACGACCGGAACTCAATTATAATTCGGAACTCAATGACGGCAATATATTGCCGAGGACTCAAATTAATAGAGACCCTAGAAATCCGAAGACCAATACGGGGCGGAGGCCAAAAAGTGAGGGGCGGATTTAATGTAAAACTAGCGTGATGGTTTGCGTTTGAAGGACTCATTGAAGTCACGCGGGTTTTTCCGCCATTTCTCCGGAAATTAGTGACCTGGAACAGTCTGAACCTCTTGTGAGAAGGTATTTGAACATTGGAGTCTTAGATGTCTGGATATATTTATCATGACTTAACAGCGTAGTCGCACTACACAATTTGTTAACTTTTAATTTGAGCGAGGCGAGATTCAATGCATGTATCAATTTGTTTTTCAAGCGTCTACATTTAAGAATTTTCATTGTTCTTTCACTTGATTTTATTAAAGAAAACAAGAGTCTTTGAAAAAATCATTTATTTCCTCTGAAATACGAGTGCACTGTTAGACCGGTTTCGGTGACAAAACAGTAACAAAACAATAGATACTATTGTTTTGTAATACTATCGTATTGTTTTGTCACTGACGATAACTTAATCACAGTGCACTCATATTTAATTAGAAATAGACGATTTTTTCAAATACTGTTGTTGACGAAAAATTTGGTAAGGGGTTTAGAAGTTATATAAGTTGCCTCCCTTTAGACCTACCGTCTTGAAACTTTCACGGCTTCTTTCTATTATCCCCACCATGTAGATCCATACCTAAATCATGTTGATCGGCTGTAAAATTTCTGTTTTTTTGGTTCCTAAAATATTTTTGGGTTGAGATAATGGGTTACATCTTTCAAAAGTCTCTGTCTGAAGCTGAAGCAAAGCTCTGTACAAAATTTCAAGTCAATCGGTGAAGGTGTAGCTGTGGCTTAATCGTCTGAATAAGAAGAAAAACAAGAACTAGGTAAGGGCAAAAAAAAAGCCCTTTAGACCTAGTGACTTGAAACTTACAGGGCTTTCTATTATCTATACTAAGAAGAGCCACACCAAATTTCAAGTTGATCGTTTAAAAAATAACCAAGAAAACGCGGTTCGTGACGTCCGGTAAACATTCACTTGGTACCGTTCGATTCTCAACTGGTTTGCTTGGCGGGGCGGAAAGCTACAGCGTTCCTACATTCCATCGTAACATTCATGTGCTTTGGCAACTTCTCCTATATTATCGTACCTACTTTGTATTGATTATTCAGTTGAGAGTAGTGCTTCCTGTACCTCCCGTTGTCTCTTCCACTCATTATTTTCTATCAACAATCAATCAAGGAATCCCTTCATGCACACACCATGAAACCAGAATGTTGAAGGAAACTCGAAATGGGCTGATTCCAAAGAAATATTAAAATCAGTTAATAAGACGTAAATATTAGTATTAAGAAGTGCTCTTTTCTACACCACTACCAGTTCAGATCACTGGTGGTTATATTCTGTTATATGAATCACATTATCAAATAACTGAATATTGGCCAACTCGTGTGAAAACTCTACGGCAAGCAGTTAATAAGATTAATGGGATCCTGTAAAAATACGCGATGTATTTAACAGAGTGAAAGGGTGTGTAAAGTTGGTCTTTTTTAGCGTTTGACGGGCTTTGCGTTGTTCCTCTTCTTGATAAATATTCGTAGCAGTTAGCAATCAGTGGCTTGGGAAACGTCCATAGAATTAATTGAGAAATTCAACGAGAGACAATTACGTATATTCGATTTCCCTTTGAGAAGTGTCCAATAAATGCTTAGCAATGGTGACTCCGTTCGCCTGAACAATATATTTGAAGAGGAACATGAAGTGTGTGCTGTTAATGAGAATACTCATTAAATAAAGTTTTCGAGTTTTGACCAGCGTCAAAGGATTTTTTTTCCATGACGGAATTTCGCGTTTGATTAAAGGACGCCCATTAAACTCATATGTAAATCGAGTCAAGGAGTGATGGTTCAAGTTTTCGTGCCTAATAATGACGACTGTAATCAGAAACCTCTGACACCCTCGTGCCGGTTTGCATATGAAAGCCGTGGCTTTTACTTTGTTGACGCCGACTTTAGTACTTAAAGAATAATTTTGGAAAACACGTTTCATTCGCGCCTCTCTGTGTGATTTGATGTCTCAATATCAACAAAACATTATTAAATTTTGTTGCATTGTCCTATCAACAAAACATTATTAAATTTTGATGTTCGACAATATTGGTAATCGTTCGACAATATATTGGTAATCGTTGGACAATATATTGGTAATCGTTCGACAATATAAAAACAGTTCATGCCACTTCTTGATTTTGGCACTCCATTTCTCTTCGGTATTCAGTTTCAACATTTCGTCACTCAAGTTCTGATACAGCTTAATCCACATGTCCTCATTTCTCAGGTGACATAAAAAACTGTTAATTTCAAAAACTTTCACTTGTACCTTCCAAAACAGGTTAGTTTCAGGATTTTGCTGGGTTTTAGCCAATATTAAATCCTAAATTGAATTCATTCACTCCGGCGCTTCAATTTGAATCAGAAAAAAGAGGAAACTCATTTTGGAAAAAATGCGGATTGGGCGACATTGGCACCTTGAGCGCACAGCGCTTACTCATCGGAGCCAAACTCCTGTAACAGATTACTTTGATCGAATCGGTGGGAGTAAAAACAGTGCATACCGATTTGGCCATTTCGGAAAAACCATTGTTTATAGGTTGAAACATGTAGAACTAGGCTTTGAGCACAAGAACAGTACGCTATCAATGCTCCTGGGCCCTAAATTAAGCAAGAGTGAAAACGAACGGACTTACACTGTTGTTGAGATAATATTATAATACACGATTCCTTCACCAACTTCAAGGATTGGTGGCCATCCATCTGCAAGAAAACATTCACGCCTATTGGAAGAGGATCCAGCAAACCATTCGGCATATCCGAGCACATGGAATTTGAGTACGATTTTCTCATTGCCAGGGTATGTCGAAACATGCAAGTACATAGATGGACTCGCTTCAACACTCCTCAAAATTGGGACAAACAGGGCTTCACAAGAACTCCCTATACAGAAAAGCTATGAAGAACCAATCGGAGTCAATTCAATAAAGATTGCCGATGTTATACAACTGACAAAATACGTCACAGACCCAATCCTCGAGTTCTACCAGAGCATTAAAGAATGGAAGACGACTGAACAGGAAGAAAACGAAGGCAATTAGTAGAGGATATATTTTTGTGTGAAGAACTTCCATACCTAGGAGTCAGTAACATGTTTCTAACAACATGTTTGCGTTTTCATTTAAATTTTGTTGAGAATTAAAAAAAATACAAGTCCAGTAATTTACTTTTTATTCGTATGTCCATTTTAAGTTGTGCAATAAAAACGCTGGCAAGTAGGATATAATATATATAGGATCATAGCTAGGATCATATTATGATGGTTGACCAATCGTTAAAACACATTACTTGTGATTCAGTGGACAACGAAACCTTTGATTGCGAATATCTCGAAAATCTGATTTGGGACATGTCATGTCCCAAATCAGATTTTCGAGATATTCGCAATCAAAGGTTTCGTTGTCCACTGAATCAGATATTCTTCTTATCAGAATCAATATCAGATATCAATTCTTATTACAATGTAGTGTTGTCATTCTCACCGATTCAATTGTAATTGCTGTTGATGATAAAAATTTTATTATTACCTTCTTGATATTGGATTAGAATCTAATAATAATTGATATCTGATATTGATTCTGATAAGAAGACTATCTGATCAATTCTTATTTTCTTAAATTCTACCACAATAGACCAAAAATAGTTCAGTCGACTATTCATCGTCCGTTATGGAGATAGATACGTAATAATATTTCTTATTGCAAAATATAACGAATATAATTTTAATCAAGTTGACATTTTGCAAATATTGAATAGGTTTGTAGAGCCGAGTTTGCAGGCCTCCTGAAGTAATCAATGTCTCCCTTCGAAGATTGATGATTAAACGGATTAGGTTTAATCCAGTTGAGCGTAAGATTGCCTCAGTCGAGGGTTCCTAAGGGAATATTATCCTTAAACGTGCTACTCATTTATCAAAACATGATTGCTCTTCCGGAAGGTCAAAAGATTATTTTTCATAATTCTCACTAACTTAATCTTAGTGAATGCGTTTCAATGAACATCCAGTCAATACGCAGTAATTAACGCTCCTTAAGGATTATTCGCATATCAGATGAAATAGTTTTGCCCCTGAGGAATCTCAGAGTGAAATGGATCGTTAGTTAAACAAAATAGATAAGGTAGCGTGTTCATTAGATGATGTAGTCTTGGAGTTACACTGGCTGGTACAATGCTCGGCTGGGTAAAGTTTCACTGTACGTACTCGTAGTATATGAAATGTGTTAAAAGTGCTTCATTGGTGTAGGGTATCATGGCCATCAAACAGGTAATAGAGATCCCCCCAAAAACAACTCCGTTGTAAAAACTGGCCCGCCAAAAAACGTCAGCCGCAAAAAGGAATGATATCCATTTTGCCCGCCAGCCACATATATATAGGATGCTCGGTGCTTCGCACCTCGCTGTTGAGTGTGCATATAGAAACCTGATCCTCCTACCCCTAACCTCCACCGTCAATGTTTTCCTGTTCCCTGTCTCCTTCCCACAACCCCCTCTCACCCTTAGTTCCCCTCGGTTTCACCTAATATGTTTCCTCTGTTACACCGGCAGGGAGCTTT
>OY986048.1:44085191-44123763 GCA_963920205.1 Stenodema calcarata | reverse complement strand
CGGGAGCTTTTTGCAAGGCTTCTGAGAATTAGATATACAGATAGTAGTGGTGATGATGAGTACTTGGTGCTGGTACAAAAGTAAAGTAATGAGCCATTTCAGGCTGCCTGACATTGCAAAAGCAAGGCGTCTAAGAACTATAATATAATTATAGAATATAATTATAATTAAATTAATTATAATTATAATTAAATTAATATATTTATATTTATAAATAATTATAATATATTTCTAAAATATATTTATAATATAATTGAAGCATTACTTCATTATAGGTGTACCACCACTGATTAATCGTGACCACCGGTAATACATATAATATCATAATATATTATAATTCTCAGAAGCCTTGCAAAAAGCTCCCGCCAACAGCATTGAAAGAAGCGTAAAGCTCCCTGCCGGTGTAACAGAGGAAACATATTAGGTGAAACCGAGGGGAACTAAGGGTGAGAGGGGGTTGTGGGAAGGAGACAGGGAACAGGAAAACATTGACGGTGGAGGTTAGGGGTAGGAGGATCAGGTTTCTATATGCACACTCAACAGCGAGGTGCGAAGCACCGAGCATCCTATATATATGTGGCTGGCGGGCAAAATGGATATCATTCCTTTTTGCGGCTGACGTTTTTTGGCGGGCCAGTTTTTACAACGGAGTTGTTTTTGGGGGGATATCACATCTTTTTGCATGGCTAGTTTTCGAGTGGTACTTATACAATACGGTACAATTTAACAAAAGTACCTACGAGGTAACTAGTAAATTTTTTCCTAAATGAAGTTTTATTCTAGTCAAAATTTAATAAAAAATTAGTACGCCTTTTTGTTTCTTCTTTTTGTGACAAGAATAATTATTTTTTGGAAATTATTGTTTATCTGAAATGTGTTTGAAAAATAAGTAGTTTTAAAATTTTTGCGAATTGGTTAAATAGTAGTTTTAAAATTTTCGATTAATTAAAACAATCAACAATTTAAAAACAATTATTAAAATTTAATACAATTATTCTTATTATTAAATTTAAAAAAATAGAAAGAATTAGACATTTGAATAAATTTGAATTAGAAATTTTTTGAAAATTGGTTGCATTTTTTCTTGGGGATTGTGCAAATTTTTGTTGTTGAGAATCATTACAATAATTGTAATTATTGGTGTCGAAGAGAAAGAGGAAAGAGAAAGTTTGCAAAAGGTAAAACGCACGTTTTTACACCAACAATCGCGAATAACTCGAGAACCGTTGGGAAAAGTGACAAAGTGCGCTACCCTCATTCGAAAGCCCATAAAATTTCCTATCGATCCTTAAACAGGCGCCACTCTACGACAATTTTTCTGACCACCGTTCAACTTTGATGTTTTCGGAAATTAGCCAAATCAGTAGATGTGGAATTTATTCACGTATTTTTGGCTGTGGATTAGTCAAATCGATTGAGATTTAGTTCAAAATTATTGAGCATATTCTAGACAACCTAGCGGACATTTTAAGACCAACCGCACCAATTTTCATCAATATTTGCGGCAGTTGTTGTTGAAAATAGAAAAATCACCATAACTCCTTTATTTATCATCTTAGGAAGCATTTTTTGATCTCAAATTAAACAGTTTGAAAAGCTGAACACAACTAAAAAAGAAAATCTGAAAAAGCTTCAATTTTGAAGGAGTTATGACCATTTGAAATTCCTAAAAAACACTATTTCCCCCCTAATTGGGAGGGAAATGGGGGGAGGGAGAAAAAATGTTCAAAAGGCACTCCCTTGGAGCATAACAAACGTGTGTGCAAAATTTCAGCTCGATCCGATTTGTCTGCTGGGCTGTAGCCCCGTCAATGAACAACAACGACAACAACAACGAGAAGAAGAAGAACACGAAAAACGTGAAAAATAGTGGTTTTAAAACTGTTATACCCCCGACACCTGATGTTCCCGAGAGCTGAAATTTGGTTTACGTCCTCACGTGCCCCTGGAGAGTTGGTGTACAAAAAATCAACTCTCGAGACACTCAGGGAGCCGCGCTACGATAGGGTGAAAACCCGAACTTGTTCCGTCGCGTAATCAGTGTCTCAGTCGCTTCGGTTTTTTGGGCTTCGGTTTTGTTGGCGGGCGGGACGCTCCCGCGTCCCTAGATTTACTCCCAAGTGATGAACATCAGAGTCATTTGGGGTGTAACAACTCCTGGCAACCCACCTACCTCTTGTGTATATGCTTGTTAATTTATTCTGGTGACATAGTGGGAACCTTTGATGTTCATTTTCGGTATCAAAAAAGATGGTAAGACAAAGATAACAAAGATGGGCGTACGAGTTCAACATTTTATTCTACTGTCCTATGTTCAGAAACTAACAGCCAAATAATTTGCTGGAATCAATCATTCACAATATGTACACCAATACAATGATTTCCGATCAAATTGGAAAATTGTACCGAAGAATGGAATCTGAAAAAGATGATGTATCGAATAGAATTATAACGTCAGTACAAACTGGTTTGTGGCCCCAAAAAATAGGCAAGGTTCATTTGTACCCGTACTTCATCAGTGGAGCACAACTGTCTAATGGGAATCACAAAACAGTTGTTTGTTCAAAGGTTACATACACAGTGTCCATTCTGGTGTATTGAAATTGAAGGGCCTAGCCAGAACAATCCGCCCTTATACCAAGCTCATAGACCATGAAGCCGATTAATTGCCGATTAGTATTTACGTCGATTTACGTCCTTGATAGCAACTATTATTCTGTAACAATGGATGCTCATTCCAAGAGGATTGAATGTCTGCCGACCGGGTTAACTTGCTTTACTAACGAGAAATGCCAAAAATTTGTCTCTGGTTGTCACTGATCTTCTACGTGCACCATACCACCCTCAGACTGATGGTGGTACAAAAATATTCAGAAAAGCATCTTGATCAATTGTTGGGGAAAAAATTCCTCATCATGAGAAAACAGTTGTTGACATCCAAATCAAACGAAGAGCTACCTTCAGAGAGAGGAGAGTATTGTCTTTCTCCATTAATGACCAAGCGTTGATTAGGGATTATAGAAAGGATCACAAATGGGTTATGAACAAGATGACTGAGGTATTGGGGCGTCAGCTGAATAAATTTTGGGGATGGATTATCATATGAAAGGCCTTGCTAAACCAACACCTTCCTGGAGAAAAAACCCATCCATCGAATATGGATGTAGAATAACATGGGTCACCAAACGCCCTTCCTATAACGACCCCTTGAGCATCAGCCCAAAACCTGATGTCCCTAAAAATTCAAACACGAAATCTACCAGAAAGAATTCGTATGAAACTAGATTTTTTCATTCCTGGTTATTGACTATATTTTCGTATGTTTTTGAGTATATAGAAGAATCGGGTTTTCACTCACGGTTTTCGATTTTTAGTTTTTAGCCTTCTGATATTTACTTATCGGTAAATATACCATTTTATTCGAATTTTGTTTTCTGGTGGAAATTCGGAATTTCAACATTACATTTTCTTTGTTGGTTTATTATCTTCCACCAAAGAACAATTTTTTTCGCCCCCCCCCCCCCCTCTCAAAATTTGTTGGCTTACGTTTCAAGATACGTAGATTCAAAAAATCGAATAGAAAATTCAAAAAAATATCCGTCCGTCCGCCATACGCCGACCGCGGCACTTTGCCCAGTTAGCGTTGTGCCAAAATTACGAAATTTGGTTTACGGGTTTTACGGGAATATGCTACAAAAATGAATTCACTAGTGGGCGATTGTTGTATGATGGGAAAGTACATCTACAATATATTTAAATATTTTAGAGGTACTTTCTAATCATACAGCAATCGCTCATGTTATAACATGATCTTCCGAATGCAACATTGACTAATGACTTCAAATAATTGTGACTGATAACCTTGTAGTATACCAGACTTACCTATCAAAGCAGATATATTCTTGTACGTTCCTACCTTAAGCCAGATATTCAAAAATATTTATATATCTACCTATAAATGTTCGGATGATGAATGACCGGTGCTTCAATCTAGTTTATGCAATTCTGTCAACTTCATACCAGTCTTCCGCTCAATGGCTTGGTCAGTTCTAATTTACATTTCATTCTATATTTTTCATTGTGAGAATGTCCGAGCTGTCTGATACAGCTGATACGTTTCCCTTCAGACCGGCTTATTCATGCGATCGACCTCGTAGCTCCATCGCGTGAGAACTTGCTCCTTGGATTCAGCTTGTCGAGCCAAGTTTTGATGCTAATAGTGCAATTAGCGGGGATTTTTTTTTTTTTCACGTGGACGTGATTAACAAAGAAAGAAAAGTTGGGAGAAAACGTAGTACCATGAATGGCATTTTGTTACTGAACAAATTCATGGATGAAAACGAAGCTGAAGCCGCTGGTGCAATTCATTTTACGTGTATGAAATGGATTGTGAATGTTTACACGTTTCTGTGATAAATTAACAATTGCTTAACTGCTATTATAGATATTATGGAAATATTTTTGCATTTGTGGACAATATTTGGATGGAATCAGGGAACCCGTTTTTGATGCTCCGTTTCCGACTCCAAATCTCCAAAGTTTTCTCTATTTCCTTTGTAAGATTGTCTACATATTCATTTAAAACTGTGGGGGTTACAGTTTTCAAACCGAAAAATTTGTGGTAATTGTTGGGCAAATTATGGAAACGTTGATTTTCCGGTAACCATCAGTTATCGAACACTTATCTCAATTCCTTTCAAACTCCGTTCACATCTTCAGTCGATTTCTACCTAGCTACCCGAGTGGTTTTGTCAACCGATTGAGCGAAGAATTCAATATTCCAGGCCTGATCATGGATTTGGGATTTCGGGCCTGAAGATGTTGTATTGTTTTGATTGAATCCGTGGCCACCATCAATCTATTTTTTTTTAATATAGCATTTATTTCATTTTATAGACAAAAAATACAAACAATTTAAATTGACAAAAAATGCATCAGTTCCCTTTAAGATAAATCTTGAGCTGGGAACTGGAGCGTGTCATGTGCCTCGATTATATTATTGAATTGTAGGTTAACAAGTAATACAAATCAATTTAGTAGGTAATAAGTACAGAAATTTTAAATAACTACAAACGATAGAAATAGCTACAATACCTCATAATAAGCCAAAAAATAGTCCTTGATTAGTTTTTTAAATTTATTTATAGGTAATTTTTCTGTTTTAACGAGATCATATGGAAGTAGATTGTACAGTAGTACTCCTTTATGAAAATACAATCTTTGAGCTGCCGTGGTTTTCAATTTTAAAGCTTTCAATGTTACTCTGTCTGCACTCCGCGTTCTAACCTCAACCGTTTCCAATTTATCCTCCAAATATTTTTTATGGGTGAAATTCAAGGTAGTTTTCTCAATTAGGTTGAAAACGTCCATTACTTTTAACTCTCAGAACAACAAATTCGTAGGATATGTTCTTTTCTTTTTTAATAAAATCTTAATTAGTGTTTTTTGCGTGCTTGAAATTGGATGAATCTTAGTTTTATAGGCTGACCCCCAAACGGGCAAAGCATAGATAAGTAGCGACTGGACTATGGCGTTGTAAAATTGTCTCTTTACACAATAATCTGACAAGGTTACGATGGTTAAATGGTTACGATTGTGATTTGAGTTCTATATCCAGGTCTTCGCTAGTCACGAATTACAATTGGTTGTATTCATATTCCATGTTTTTCTGTTGCAGTGTCCTGTTCGACGGTTACAGTGACCAAGTGCCAAGCCGCTCTCCGCACACTTCAAGCCTTCCCCTTTTTCACTCCTACCTGCCTTTGCAGGGAACCGCAAGTTGACCACGAGTGCAACTCGTTCCGTAACTTTCTCTTCGACCACCCTTGTATATTCGTCATTAAAAAAGGTGAGTGAAAGATTCGTACATTCCGTCGAATTTGCTGCATGTATACAAACGCAAAACATTCTTCATTCCACAGGGAACAGACCGCGATTCATCGACTATTCAGATTTAAGAGTTCCAGCAGCTCTAAAAATGGGATTGTGATGATTTTCTGATGAGATTCCATTTATAATTGCCCTCCATTCATAATTCGGCTTACCCAACCTAGTCTAAAAAAAATTACCTTACAAATCAACAGAAATTAAGACAATTTTCGACAAATAAATTGGACAAGACATCAGTGACTGCTTATTCGAGAAGTCTTGTGTCATCATTTGAGACAAAGTACGACAAGATTGCTGCCTAACTCATTTTGCGGTAAAATTGTTCGCGAAAAATTTTGCTTGTCAATTTTTACTGAGAGATCCACGGGTTATGGCACGGGAACGAGGATTTTACACCATGAGTCCACTGTAAACCATTTTTTGATCAACCGTTGGAAAGCTGAGCTTTTGGGCCAAACTTTGGGGTTACAGTGGGAAATTAACCGGCAGATTCAGTTAGGCTTTCAAACGTTTGAAAAAAAAAAAAAAAAAAAAAAAACTGTAGGTACATCTCCGAGATTTTCGAGACTTAACTATTCGGGCACTTTTTTCAACATCTGAATCTCCTTTAAAAAGTTTCATTTAGCACTATATATAGCACTATAGAGACAGGGAATTTAACGCTCTTAACGCTCTTTTTAACGTTTTAATCATATTTGAATTTCGACTGAAAAATGAGGGACTTATGGCCATTTTAGTGACATAAGGTCGAAAACACGAAAAAAATCTTAAATGTGAAGGATTTAAGCGGTAAAAAAAAAAAACAATATTGGACACTTTTCCTCAGAAATTAGTTGTAGAATCGATTCCTGGCCGGTGGTACAACCTTAACCCTGACACCCTGTATAAAGAGAGAGAGAGACTAGTTCATCCAACAATACACGCACGCTGTATCGATCATCAAACCTATTGACAACTACATCGTGTGCAAGCGGGACAGTGGAAAAGAGCTGTTGACAGTGCTGAGGGGGGGGGGGGGGGGTTCAAACCGAATCACGTCCGTAAAAACATGTTCCAGGGACTTTTGATTCTGAAGGCCTTATTTACATCTTGCAAAGATTGGAAAAACGGATGGCAATGTGCCAACTGCGATGGTCTTTTGGAAGTCAAACTTGATGGTTCTGAGAAGTAAACGAGGGGGCCCATTGCTCGTATTTATAGGCTTCCTGTTTCGAACCTGAATGTTCTTCCATTTCAAAGCTCAACGAACCCGAATATTCCATATCAACGAGATCAGAACGGATGGTGTTTTCTTTTTCCCACTCCGGCTCTCAACAGTTTCATTTTTCACCTTAAGTGGCGTCTCTACGTGGCGGTGAGTTACAGCCAGAGCGGTATAGGTATCAGAGAAGGATTGATAGGGGTTTGCGAAGATGGAAAAGGACAGTGGTAGTGGAAGAGAAGGGTTGATAGAAAGGTATCTGTTATATCGCGGTGGTGAGCGAGGGACTGGGGGAAGATAAGCGTCAGATGTCTTGAGTTCCCACTGTCTTCAGCGTTACTGTGGAGCAGGGGGTGAGGCTAAATCTCCCTCCATTAGCCTTCCTTGTTTATGCTCGGTATTCTCGAAGCACCTTCGGGAAGGAGGAATTCTCCACTTTCCCACGAACAACTCGCGGGATTGTCACCTCTCAAACCTCCACCGCATCTACCACATCGGTTTGGATTAGTACGTCTGCGTTGATACCTTGCAATAACGCCGTTTTTCAATGGCACACTATTTAGATGAACTCCACCCGATTTCCACATACGGATATGAATAGATCATTTAAATCTATCATGACACTTGAGTGGCAACAGCTATTCGACTCATACCCATCTGGTCGGGGGTATCGATCACGGTTTCCCCTGATCCAGGGTTTGCCATGGTTTCGGTCTGCCAAAGAGAAGTCCAAATGTTTTTATAAAACTATCACGAGATAACGCAATGGCCTGGCTATAACAAATCTCAATCTCTGTAGGATAGGAAAGCGACGAACTCCCACTTGTACCAACTGTGAGGAAGAAGAAACCATCGAACACATCATTCTGTTATGTAGTGCGTACGAACGGGAAAGATCGGAACTTTTTTCAAATTTAGCTCTCCCCTTCAATTTGTGTCACCTCATAGCTCTAAACGATATAAAAATTTATGAATACCTGTATATATACTTACACAACATTAACCGTAATATCTGATTTGTAGATGTAATGTTATTTTCACCAGTTTGACTCATGTTACATACATGGCTGTATAGTTTCCTTTGCTAATGCCAATAAAGACAAAAAAAAAAAAAACTTCGTTGGTTGCTGGAAAAGTGTGAAATGAACGTCGGAGGAATTTTTTTTTTCTCACGACTATGAAGTCAGACAGATCGAGCACGGATCGAGCACAGATCGACAGCACGGAACATGCTTTTGCGATGACTAACTCGATCGAAAACGATCCCCAAAAGTGTCACGGGATCTTGTCACGATCTTTCTAATGATTTTCGCTTACAATCACTTCGTTGCTATGTTCGATCAATTTCCTCACTTTGGATCCCCTAAATAATGTTCACCACTCACCAGAGACCATTCATTACCTTAGAACTGAGGGCCAAAACCATAGTTTTTTTGTTGTTGCTATTTTGAGGAAAAACGTTAATATAAACACAATTGTAGCAAATTGCTCTACAACTTTGAAAGTGAAGGTTTTGGTCGAAAACCACTTAGTTTAGAAGTTATGAGTGAAGGTCCGAAAGAAAAAGAAAACTTTTGAGGTTCCTCGAATTGGATATCTTGACAGAGTCACCCAACAGCACCCCCGAACAACCTGTAAACGTACCATTAACTTCGAAATTTTTCCAAATAGGTACAAAGTGCATATCTACTGGACTACATAGGCACCTCTGCCCAAAATTTATTTTGATTTAGATCGTTACTTAACTACTAGACTAAAAGTTAGCAAGCGAAGAAGAGGGCTGAGGAACTTCGATGCAACATGCACGGATAAGATATTATTCCTGGAGCTTATTATTGCTATACCAAGTCTAACAGCGAGAAGTACATAGGGCTATACAGGTTGTCTTGTGGTGTCTACTAGGGTTTCGCAATAAGTTTACAAAATGTCCTCCTCTTTGCTGAAAACAATGGCAGCATCTTTTAACCATGTTCTCGTGACGTCCCGAAGTTGATGAGCATATTGCAATGTACCGGCACATTGGTGCCCTCTGGAAAAACAGAATGCATTAGTTTGAGTAATCGTTTACGTTGCAGCAGAGTCAGGTCATTGTATCCACAGAAATTTTGGTATCTACCGTTTTATGTATTTTCAAGAACTTTTTCTTCGATGCGAGGAATCAACTTACCGCCTGATGAGAGTTTTCCTCGTGTCCACAGCTTCTGCGTAGACTAGGGGCTTCAACTTATCGTGAAACCCTATTCGTCAATAAATTAAATACAAAAAAATGATTTTTTTTCTTAATTGGGGAAGCATGAGAGAGTCACCATTTGTTTCAGCGTAATCGTGGGCATAAATTGTGACATCAAACTAATTTTTATGGAGCAAGTCGGCTTTTGATCAAAAACGTTGATTTTCACCTAAAACCCCACGTTTTTCAGGACTCAAACGTCATTTTCTTCGCCAAATTCCATTGCGAAAAATTTGTTACTTATACCATTGAAAAGCTGAGATTCTGGGCAAGTTTTCCTAAGTGACCTCTGTAATAACAAAGCGTACAACTAAAGAAAAAACGGTGATTTTAAGAAAACCTTCAAATTTTTAAATTTCGCCATTTTTTCACCATTTAGTCCAGAAAAAAAATAATCGGATTTTGTATCAAAGAGATACGAAATTTAACGCTATTTCCAACGGTATCCTCAGATTTAACGGAGTTAGGTCCTTTTCACAGAGACAAGGTCTAGAAGACGAAAAAAATCTTAAAAGTGAAAAAAGTTCGATTATTAGTTGAGTAATAAAAAACTCTACGAGGCATTTTTTTGTTGCAAATGACTTGTAAAATCGATTCCCTGGGTTTGTTACATAGTTACACTAGACATCCCGTATAGGAGTGGAGAATTTTTTTGTTAGATCGAGTGGTGTATCGAACAGTTTGAGTAACTACTATTTGGGGATGTACGACTTTTTTAGACCTCAGGTTCGGATTAAAGTCTTCAAAAATTACGTAGGAATACACTATTCCGGTCGCCGGAATTTGATTTTTTTTTCATTTGTGGGGCTGTGTAATTGACGATTTCTCGCCCTCGATCTTCAATTGTGACTCAATCTTTCACGGTCTAATCTTGTTGCATTTTATTTGGTGTTTTTCACTCCAAATCCACTACAGCAGTGGAATAATGTGATCACGTTAGGGAGCAAGACGGAAGTTGCAGTTGGAAAATCGATGAAATTGCTATAGGAATTTCCAAATATTTCAGGTGGTTATGGATAGATGGATCGTTTCAAACTATTTTTCAAAGTGCAAGTAAAATATGTGTTACAGTTTTCTCAGATGTTCAAACTTGGAACTTCCCCACTCAAACTCGAATTGAGGGTTCCTGAGGATTCAGAGTCGAACTCAAAACAATATAATTCAGAATATCTGACTGACTACCTGACTCTCAACAGCCTTATTGGTGGAATAAAGCGGTGCACGTTGAATCACCGAACAGAACAAGTTCCGATACTCATCAGAGAACAGCTGATCACATCGGACGTAAAGCGCGCTCTTTGATTAGCGACAACCTTATACCGCTTCGTTTGCATTTCCGATGTTACACCGTCAACAATTCAATATGACATACTTTATTGAGTAAACCACTTTGCTGTGGGTGTATACTGTTGTATTTTAAATGTCTTAATAACTTGGGGTGTCCAATTGAAGAAGAGGCAAAAAGCAGTTCCAATTATATCTCTTCATGTGAGGAGCTTGTGGATGGTTTGCAGAATTCAGAGGTGTTTTCCAGTACGAAACGGTCTATAAAGAGGCTGTAGATACGTGCATCCTTGATACTTTTGTTGTTGTGGGATGTAAACGGTGGTACATCAAAACCGCGCATTTTATATGTATATAGGCGATTGTAGGGGGACCACCAATGAAAAGGTTGCAAGAAAGTGGAGGTGAGCGCTCTGGCCGTGTATCGACCCAAGGTCAACTGGGGGTAACCCAATTATCCTACACTTCTAGACTGGCAGGAAACACCGCAGGGGGAAACCGTTTTACGATTCCGGCATTATTCAGAACTTGTTTTCCCTCTCTTTTTTTTCTTTGGTTGGAGTACAGATTCGGAACGGGGTGAGCCTGGGTTAACATTTTAGTACAGTCACCTCAGCAAGGTTTGAAATTTTGGTGCCATCTATGGTATCAAACATGATTATTTCATTGAACATTCAATTGATCAACCCCCCTCCCCTACTCATCGAACCAAATGTTGAACCAAAACGGCCGTTCCAAACCCCAAACCTCCACCAAAGAATACACTGTATATACTGTATACTGGTGTATACTGGTGTGGTATATACTGTATATATACAGTGATTTATACAGTAAATTCTCGATAATTCGAGTCAGGGGGCCATACAACAATTTAAAATTATCGAGATTTTTGAATTAGTGAAAGTTCGCTCTATCAACGGAGGGGAAAAAACTTTTTCATATTCATGAGGGTTTAGAAAATTTAATGAGATGGTTGAATACCCGTAATAAATAATATATGTGCATTAATGAGAAAATAATAAAATTCAAATTTTAAAAACTGGTAATTTTTTTCTGCGTCGTTCTTTGCATTTTTTTTAAATCTCTTTCGCAAAGTGAGCGTTGACATTTCTGCAAGACGATCCACATGTTTATAGATCCTTACGTTAAACGTACTTCACGTAATAACGTCAAGATATTATCGTACGTTTTTCATATTATTCAATTTAAAATTCTGCCATACGTTCCGGAATATTATTCAGCCCAAACTAAGAATGGCTTATTTGTATTTCTTCACGAAATGAATTGTCAAAAGTTTGGAATAACCGTTTTATTCCATGAACGAACCATGATAGCTATAGTACTTCTATACATTACTTATATGTATATTTTCAGTGAATGATCATCTCTGTCCATCTAATCGACCAACCTTTCCTTCGACTAGAAAACTAAATAGAAGTTTGTTGGTAATGATCTCCAGTTTTCGAATATTCGTGTCTTCTACCGAAATACATAGTCAAGTAGTGTATGCATTACTGAGACCTCCCGTTGGATATGGGTGGGTGAATAATTGTTGTAACTCTGAGAGGCGTCCCTAACAAAGAGTTCGAAAAATAATTTAGACAAAAAAATGGTTTTCAGTCATAATTATTGTACACGTACAAACCTTCAGAACGTCGCAACTATAATGATTGGTGATAAGGGCCTTGGGGTGAAGAAGGGGAGAATCTGTGTGAACGATCGGAACACAATCCCTCAATATATGACCCTATTAAAAAATTTAAGAAAACATGAACAGTCAATGCAACTTATTTAGATATTTTATTGGGTTCAATGTGATGCTTGTTTCTTCATAAGAGAAACTGCAAATAATTATTTTATCGGTAGTTGAGCTTAATATGAGTGGGATGTGCAAGTATATCCGAATGCCCTTACCTTTACCGTGGGAATTGGATGCGGAGGTCAAGTGCGCGAGCCTAGAGCAGGATGGTCCGTCAAAGTCCCTCCATGAAGTTCGATGGATCGTCAAGTTTCGCACAGAGCTATTGCCATTCAAGGCGAAGTCATGTGTCTCTGGTCGGCAGGAGAAGTGCAATCTCCATGAGAGGGAAGTCACCTTCCACTCCCTTTGTGTGTGCTCTGTACTGGCTGAGTTCAGACGGATGGCATTTGGACGGTTGTCTCTGACGAGGGAGGCTGGAGCTGGGAACTAGTCGTCTCTGATTGATTATTACCTGTAAGCTGAGTTGGCGGTACAGGAGTTTATGATAAGTAAGGCAATTTGGTTTCCGATTTAATTTCGCATTTTTTGAAATTTCTCTAATTTACTGTCATACTTAATCGGAAGCGCTAGGATTTACCAAACCTCCGGCAGACGATTATTCAACCACGCCGTACCGTTATTGTTGTTATAATTTGTTACATACTCTGTAGGTGCACGTCAAATAAACGATTCATTCGATTCTATTCGGTTATATTCTTACCGTTACCGAGTGATAACCTCCACAATTATGGCTACGAGTGATCCTTCTAATGGTAAATTTCGATGTAGACCAGATCTCAATACTAAGGGACCAGCTGAATCACGGGAACGACCGCAGTCTCTACTTTGGATGGTATCAAGAGTGTAAGGCGGTCTGAGAGTGAGTGGAGAGATAGGAGGATGACAATAGAAAAGGTCCGCGTTGAACCCTTGTTACTACGCCTGCTTTCAGCCGTCCCAGTGGTGTAAGGGCTGCACTTTGGATTACTAATCGAAATATGTTGAGATGAAAGCCTTGTCAGAATCTTTTCTCACTGATTTCGTATCTACACGCTCAACCAACCGATATTTTCGCTATAAGTTTATGTTTACATACCCAATATTATGTTGGGTTTGTTAAATTGGACTATGGATAATCATACTGTTCGGTTTTTGAAAATGATATGGAATTTGGGGGGGGGGGGGGGGAGATATTGGAATACGTCCTTAGACATTAAGCTCAAAACCGCATCAAGTGCCCTTCAGGGCCTGCAGGATCTTAGTTCGAGAGTTTTTGAAGGATATCTCAGGCTGGAGTTGACGTAGACATTTGAAATAAATGTTTGAATTCACGATATTAATAAAAATCTTCCGATTTTTAAAAATTCATAAAATGACTTTTTTAAATTGTGGCTAAATTTTTTAATTAAAAAACGAGACGACGGGGCATTTTGGAAGGCTAATAGACCGCAAAATGCAAACATCGCAGTTGAAACATGTAAAATGAGCGAGCAGGATCTCAAATAAAGGTCCTTGTAACGTTCTTCTTATGGATGTAACCTTCCGTAGCGGCGGCCAACCCCACGCATCTTAAAACTTCAAGTCCATCACAGCCTGAGATATCCTTCAAACACTTTCCAACGTAGGTCCTGTCGGTCCATAACTTCGCTCCACTACCACTGAATTCCAATAGTTCAACAGCTCATTTCGGATGACAAGTTGCAATAACGATTATTCCCGATATTTGCCGATTTTTTTCAGAGAAACTTCGTTTTGTGTACCACTTACGACCAGCGCCGAGATTAGAATTTTTTCATTGCCAAGACCGTTATAACCGTAATATTGTAACGAATTTCCACGTTCACTCATATGTTTACATATGTACGAATATAAAATCAGATTAAGTACAGCCTGATTGTAGTATTTCTATTTTATCCTTCAGTTGAAGTTTAAAACAACTAAAAACGTCGTTTTCCCCCTTTTAGCGAATTTTTGAAGAAAAATGTTTAAAATTCGAATTTCTGAAAACATTTCATACCAAAATTCGCTTCAGACTAACCTGAATTCACTACCAGAAAACACCCAAACAGATACAACAGATAAACGTCACGTACTCGTCAGAACGTTTCGCGCCAAGCGTCGTCGGCAGTTTATATATATTTATGTATATGTCATTCCAGACGATAACTCTCGATATACTTGAGATATAAAGTTCAAATTTGCACACAGTCTCTGTCTTGGCAATCGTAATTACAAAAATGAAACAGCCTGACAAGTGACGACTCATTCTAAAAGTATTTTAACGCTGAACACGATGGTGAAATCAGAATTGCGATATCTTATTCCGTTCTCAAACTGGAGGACTTTGAATATGAAGAAACGTAGTTGTTACTTGGGATGCTCTTCATGGTTCATCTGCTCTAATCTAATAATGGAATGCGATATCGTTGAAAAATCTATAAGCTGAGATGTTACTTGGCAAAAAAGGAGACAACATTTGTCATAAAACCAGTAAAATTAAGACGTTTTCCATAAAACCAGTTATATCTTCGAAAATTCGCTCTTAGAGCCAAGCTGCATGACTGTTTTTTTTTCAGTTTTGTTTATAACGTTTCGATCAATTTTGACGTAATTCGACACGGGTAGCGGTATAAAAGGAAATGACTCATCTGAACTTTACTAGGATTCTCAAAGCAGTCAAGTGAAAGAGGCTATAAGGGACCAAAGCCGTTACAAACGAGATATAATTTCACGAGTCCCCCACATATTTGTAATACCTTTATTTGTTGGTATGACAAATATGAGATAATATTGAGAATACGTACGCTTGCTTGCTGAGAACTAGATACTCACACCGTTTGATATACCGCGTTTGATATTTTAGGTGAACTCACACATTTTTCAGTGGTAAATGGAGGGTGTCAAAGCCACATGTCGTATCACATTTTCACCAACTTTCCAGGAGAGCCAAAAAACTGATTCAAGACCATGGTGGTGATGAAATATTTACTTTTTTTTAATTTGTGCGTAATTCATAATGTTTTGGCACTTAATAACTGAAAATAGTATGAAACTCGTTCACAAAAATAATTGTAAAAAAAAATTTCTTTCGGTGATACGACATGTGGCTTAGACACCCTCGAACTAGACTATTTATCAGTACATAACTACATCTGGTCAAGTCAAGAAAAAACTAAAACCTAATACAACACTAAAGAATTATCTTTCAGATCCAAACAATTTCCAGCCGGTTTAATCCCCCGAAGTAAAAATTACTCGAAATTAAACCAGATGCAATGCTATGAGAGCGTAATTTTGCTCAGGTCATCCCTGAAATTCCAGCATTAATGCTAAGGTAGAAATGGAACAATCACCGCTTGATCCAGGCGAGGCATTGATGGTTACAGAGCCTTGCAGGTGCCAATGTAAATGTGATATGTCATCGAGTACTTCGGAGAGTTTTGGCTGTTATGCAGAAAATACGCAATAACAATAATGACTTCAAAGTTTATAACCTCTTTCCATACTAACAGTCGGCCATGTAAGCGCAAGTTGTTAAACAGCACTACTCATATTGAAGAGTTGATAGGCAATTTCTATAATGTTGGAAATAATCATTTGAAAAACCTCGCATGGAAATTCAATATCAAGGAGGGGAATGCTTTATATTCCATCCACCTCGTAAGCAAGGCAACATGACATTGTGAACTCGTGAGGTTCAATCAATAATAAGAACGCAATCATGTTATTTATGTTTACTCAGTAATCCTGACCTTCTTTTACCCCCAAAAGCGTTCCTTCCCAACAAAAAATACTCACTTTCGGTATCGGAGGTCAGGGTGATACAATATACACCGACTACTCCCGAGCCTTCGGTATGAATTATGTACAAACCAAACTACGGGTAATTAATTTTTGATTCTTTAGAAAAATGTCGGATCTATGGAAGAGTTATTTGAGTGATCGCCCATTCATTGGGAAACTGATGGGTTATCAATCACGTCTTTTGGAGCATCCTCTCAGGGTCCGGTACGTTTTAATTCAGTATCCAAGTTGGTTTTCATTTTCCGGCTCAATCCCTCTGAAGGTAACTGAACTTTAAATGGAGTCGACGACCAAAAACATATGCTCAATACAATCATCCCTTCATAGAGATAGTGTGTTTCAAGAAATGCCTTCACGAATGCGCAAACGTAAGTTACTATTGGAATTTTACGAAATGAATTGTATACATAGACCAACGCGCTAGGAATATCATTACAAATACCAGTTTATGACGAAATGAAATGAAAAATAAAGTTATTCCACTATAAATGACACAGTGTGAATATGACATGAAAAACATATTTATATACTCGAAATTATAAAAATTTGCTAATTGAAAATAGTGGAATTATCCCACTACAAGGAATGGGGTTTCGTGCTGAGTGGGGGAGCCCTGTACATGAGAAGGACAAAAAAATAGTGGATGATGTTAACGATGATGTTAATTATGATGTGAAGGGTGATGTTAAATAATAAATAATTACTACCTAACGATTAATAGGTAAATAATAATAATTAATTAATAATAATTAATAATGATGTTAATAGTAATCGAGAGTCAGATCAAAATTAAAAGTCAACCTGTGATGACCCACATACAACTCAACATCTGATTCAGGTATGTAGCATACAAGCTGGAGAACAAATTCTCGCAACTTGCATAGCCTTTGGTAATTGGCCATTTAAAGATTTCCTTATTATATTGATGTCGATGTAGAACAGAAGGCTGCGACAAGACCTTAGGCAGTTATCGCAATAAATAAGGTAGACAGAAATACATATGGTAGATAGTGGACTTCAAGCGAGAGTAGGGAGTATGAACATTATTTTGTGTAGTGGGTCGGAAAGCGTAGTATCAGGACTATTGTAGCTAAATTTCCGAGGGTGTTTGTGGTAAGACATAAGGACCGCTTAGGGATGTAGCTGGTTTATAGAGAAGACTGGCACATCGGAGAACAGTTCACTGGTAGGAAATCGCTCATGCCTAAATGCTAAAATGTTTAATATTACCTTTAGTGCAACCTTTAGAGGATTCATAACGGACGGGAATGCTTAATATTACACCCCCATAATCTAATAATACTCCAAAACTAATAATACTTGAGATTTATATATTTAATTTGGATCAAGGTGGCTTGATTTTTGATTAATTTGTAAATAAAAGCTGCGTCTGCAAATGACCTTCTATGCTTCAACGACGTCAGCCCGCTGCCCCTCGAAGCCCGATCCGCATCATTGGTTTGTACAGCAGCAGCACCAGTGAGGTAGCAGCATCAGAGAGTCTCGTGCTGTACTCCTGAGAAACCCAGGAGACTTAATTTGAAGTGATAAGCTAAAATATTATGTGTTCATTCTGGAATGTGATCAGATGGTCCTATCCGAGCGGAGGGAGTCTGCAACTAGCTCAGTGATCTTCTCTCTCTTTTCCCATTGAATTCCGTTCCGAAATAATAATATTTATTTTTGTATTTATGGGTCTTGATTTGTACCTATCAATTTCGGTAATAACTCATAATAAGTAGTACCTACCAACAAATACAAAACCGGCTACATATACAATACCGGCTTGTTACCTCAGACACAAAAAGTATCTCAGAATAAGACACTTGAAATGCTCTTCCCGAATATGAAAATTGGCCAGGAGTTCAACCAGGTGATTCACAGTCGTGTTGGTTATTTTTCATTGGTTGTACAATGGAGCCTCTATCGTGTACGAACAGCGGGTCGCACAACGCACCGGGTGGTCTCGAAGTATTCTCTAAACCATGATCTACGATTTATTTTCATCCATTCGTTTAATTATTATCAATGTGAACGTGAATCCTGGATTGGATGAAACTCGTGATGCATCGAGTAGGTTGACTTTGACCCCCCTTTTCGTTTGGGGAGTTAGTGAGTCGAGTGTTTTCCACGAATCTCAAAAGGAGAAAGGAAAATGAAGACTGAGCACGATGTGGCTTTCACGTTGGATATGCGTAGATTTCGTACGAAGTGACGGTTACTCTAAGTGATGCCAGTGTTGTGGAGGATGGCACAAGGGCCGTTGTATGATCAGACTAACGTGGTTACATCTACAATGCTCTTCAGAGAGCTAGTTGATATTCCGTAACGTACGTGGACTAATCCCTTATCTGGCTCACCGGTCTTGCAGCTGTTTCTTCTCTCCTCGCCCCCTCATTTCGGCGTCATTGTTCAATATTTTGAATGCGCTGTCGCTGTCACTGCGCTGTCACTGCGCTGTCAATTGCTTGAATATCTTGGTCTATCGGCAATGATAACGGGGTTTTACGATAGGGAAATTCGAAATTATAACAGAAATTATAGGATTAATCACAATGAAACTATTCTAGGTTTTAAAACAACAATGTAATTGATCAAAGATCAAAGCGAAGCTCATTACGTTGTATAATAAAGTGGGTATGTATCGGAAGCCCCGGGGAGCTGCGGGAGGGTTAGTTTCGTAAATAACAACAGAGACTTGGGCTTTGTTAAGAGTACAAGTCCCATGAGGTTCCAAGAGGCACTCAACAAAGAGGCGGAGGAAAAAGTTCAATACTCTTGTGAATTAGTGAAACAATTTTTATTTCTTCTTTTTTCTTGTCGAGTTCAATTTTTTTCAGGACTATTTATCGATCAGGGGCATTTCTAGAGAACAGAACGACCAGAACGAATTCAGTTCTGTTCATCGGGCGATCCATCATAAGGTGCTTCTTCTCAAGTGAATTCCACCGATCACAATTTCCACTCGCGTTTTGCGTTCCAGACATCAAGAACCAAATTCGATTCCGCATCTGTCGTTTATCTGTTGGTCGATCTGTTCGAGTTCTAATCGAAAGAACATTCAAAACGAGCTGAAATGTTGAGGGAATTTCCGAATATAACTTAGGCAGGAGAAATATGAAATACCTGACATTCGTAACTCGGATTCTATTTGGTCGATTTATATCATACGGCCTACCCCCCTGTCAGTTTTTCTTTCCTCGTACCTACCAAAAGTAAAACACATTTTAGCAAAGTTTTTTTTTTCTTTTCAAATCATCTTCAACATTTTTTAACATTTTTTATCTTATGAAAATTAGATGGCGCAGAGCAAACAAGGAATATATTATATACAGGGTGTCTAGGGTTTCGATGGGACAAACTCAGGGAATCGATTCTGCAGATAATTTGCAACAAAAAGTGCCTCTTAGAGTTTTTTTTTTAGAGGCTTCATTTTGGAGTTATTTACGATTTAAGATTTTTTTCGTGTTTTCGACCCTAACTCAGTTAAACGGCCATAACTCCCTTAAATAACTATGTAAAGTAAAAGTTGAGGATACCGTTGGAAAGAGCATTAAATTTCCTATCTCCTTGATTATAAAATCAAATTGTTTCGATTAGTCCTCATTGGTGAAAAAATGGTCAAAGTCCAAAGTGTGAGCATTTTTTAAGAATCACCATTTTTCTTTCTTTTTTTGCGCTATTAGTACGAAAGTGTTTCAGTGGGCACTCCTCGGGAAAAACTTGCCCAAAACCTCAGCTTTCGAATGGTATAAGAAAAAAAATTTTACAGTGAAATTTGACGGAGAAAATGACGTTTGAATCCTGAAAAACGTGAGTTTTTAGTTGAAATCAACGTTTCTCACCAAAAGCCGACGTGCATCATGAAAACGAGTTCGATATCGCTATTTATGCATTTTCTGACGCTGAATCGAATGGTGACACTCTTTGCCTCCGCAATTAAGAAGAAACTCGTTTTTTTTTCATGTTAATTTAATTTAGTGATTACAGTAGGTTCTCAAAATGCTTGCTGAACACAAAGGCGGCATCCTTGCTGAACACAAAGGCGGCATCTCCGACGCACGCTCCTCGAGACATTCCGTAACTGGTGCTCATTTCGCATTAACCCGACACATTCCTGTACTCTGGAAAAAACAGATAGTATTAGTTTGAGTTATCACTTAGGTTGAAGCAGAGTTAGGTCTTTGGTAGAAGTCCATGGGGGTCAGATCAGGGCTCCTGGGTGGCCAGGCTACCGGTCCATAACGACCGATCCACTGCCCTGGAAAATGGACGTTCATCCAATCACGGATGATTCGGGCGTTATGGGCTGGGCAACCGTCCATCTGAAACCATAGCTGACCCCTCCGGTTTAGCGGAATGTCCTCTATGAAGTTGAAAAATTCCTCATTGAGAAGTGCCTCAAAGTCTGGAAGAAGAAATCATTGATGAAAAATATTATTTGAACTCAAATTTTACTCATTTATAAAAATGGCCACTTAAACTCGGTTTTCTGTCCTTACTCTGTGCGTTGAGAGTTGCAGGAAGTATGAAGGGGCCGACAAGGTGCTGGCCAACCAGCCCAGCCCAAACGTTCACCCGAAATTCATATTGTTGGTGGCTCTCATGGATCGCAAAAGGGTTTTCCTCTGCCCACCTGTTGATGAATATTATTTGTCATCAGTTGCGAGGACGTGTATCATTGCAGTTACACCTGCCTAAGCTAATGAAGTCCTAATACCAACCTGTGCGTATTTCGGGTGTTGAAGACACCCGTTCTGGTGAAGGTAGCTTCGTCTGTCCAAATAATGTTATCCTCAAATCCGGGTCTTTGAGACAGAAGCCACTCGCAGAACATCATTCTGGACGCGTAGTCCCTTGCCAGGAGGCTTTGGACCCGAGTGAAATGGTATGGGTATAAACCATTTCTCTGGAGAACCTGGTGAACACGCTGGTGCGATACACCAACCTGAGAGACAAAAAAAAAACGTTTTATTTGGGTACATGCATGCATAAGGTCATTCATTATCTTTGCGCCTAAAATCAATTAGTTCGGACCTGTCGGGCTACTCGCCGCGTACTTGTTCTCGGATCGTCGTCCACAGCGTCCAAAATGCGGATTTCATTTTGGCTGGGTCTTGGGTTTCTCTCTCGAACGGCGTACGAACTGGAACCTGTTTCTATCAGCCTCTGGAATACGAGAGGAAACGTTTTATGATTGGGATGTCTTCGGTCGGGGAACCTTATAGCATACTCGCGGGCGGCAAGTCTAGCGTTGCCATTCGCAAAGCCATACATAAAAATGATATCGGCTAACTCCCGGTTTGAATACACCTGCATGATGTTGAGACAATAAATACATTTGACACAATGCCGATTAAGTGCATTCGGGCGTCTTCGTTATCTGGATTTATCGAAATGACCAGACAAGATTCATCGTGAATGCGACCTATTGAAAAAGCTTAGGTAGGTACTCGAAAGTCCAAGAACAGTAATCAAAATAAAAGGTCACTTACCATGAGTTTGGAAGCTCCTCGATTGAACATAAGTCCACTCCTGTTTTCTGAGATAGATAAATAGCGCATAAATAGCGATATCGAACTCGTTTTCATGATGCACGTCGGCTTTTGGTGAGAAACGTTGATTTCAACTAAAAACTCACGTTTTTCAGGATTCAAACGTCATTTTCTCCGTCAAATTTCACTGTAAAATTTTTTTTCTTATACCATTCGAAAGCTGAGGTTTTGGGCAAGTTTTTCCCGAGGAGTGCCCACTGAAACACTTTCGTACTAATAGCGCAAAAAAAGAAAGAAAAATGGTGATTCTTAAAAAATGCTCACACTTTGGACTTTGACCATTTTTTCACCAATGAGGACTAATCGAAACAATTTGATTTTATAATCAAGGAGATAGGAAATTTAATGCTCTTTCCAACGGTATCCTCAACTTTTACTTTACATAGTTATTTAAGGGAGTTATGGCCGTTTAACTGAGTTAGGGTCGAAAACACGAAAAAAATCTTAAATCGTAAATAACTCCAAAATGAAGCCTCTAAAAAAAAAAACTCTAAGAGGCACTTTTTGTTGCAAATTATCTGCAGAATCGATTCCCTGAGTTTGTCCCATCGAAACCCTAGACACCCTGTATATTCCAGTGTCGTTGTCGTTGGTTTGGCATCCTCTACGAAAATCCTTCTAGCTTATTCAAAGCCCTTGTGATTCCCGTATTGGTTATTTTAATGTTTTCACGTTTGTTTATAAGTAATGTACTGCCGATTAAAATTTTTTTAAAATACACCAATAAAGCCTATTGATCTCAGCGACAGTCTATGCCCATGGTTTTTGTATGAGTCTAATTCTTAGATTTTACGGACTAGACTGTGAAGAACGTGAACGATTCTTTGGGTAATTGGGAGAGAACGTTTCAGATTCTTCACGCATTGCCAAGAAAGCTGGATTCAGAGTAATCATTTTCGAATCCCACTGTGTTATCGTGAGCCATGGTGTAGAAGCTTAAGGCTTGGGACTGCCAGAATGGACTTCACAACGTTTTAAATTAATAAATATTGGGATCGCCGCACATAAAGGTTGTTTGAAATCGTTCAAAACTTGAGACTCGAGCTATTTGTAGCATAAAGAAAAAATCATGATTTCTCATACATCGTACCTACATCTTGGTAAAGGACACTTACCAAACAACTCAATCAGTTTCATAAACTCTTCAGTTTTCCCAAGTAAATAAATTATATAATCCTGGAGCTTTCACTTGTACCTACTAACAAACATTCTTAATTACCTTCTTTCCGGAGACTCAAGAAGTATCTCAAAACACGAGACTAGACATCTCAAAACGCTGTGTTGTTTGAATTAGCTGTTTCCCAGTATGAACATTGGACCAGACTTCTTGTGTTGGATTTGCCTTCATGTTGTCGATTTTAGTAACAGCTTTTAACAGCCGAAGGGCGATTAATAATTGAACTAATTAAAATGATTTTAATTCAATTTTCTGATTCTGTTTTAAAACGTACAACCGAGTGAATCCTTCGCCTCTCAGCCCATCTACTGAGCGAATTGTTCTCTCTTAACTCTGATGTTTCCCAATCCTACCGCAATAGGTCGCCTTTTATATAGAAGCCTGAGCTGCTGATGGGCGAATAAAGTTACCTTAGCAACGGACAACAAAAAAAAAAAAAAAAAAAGAAAAGAAAAAGTCAATGGAAACTTTCTTGAAAACGCTAACATAGAGATGAACGAGACCATGCTCAGGAATAGGTGGGGAATTTGCAACTAAGAGCATTAGTCTACCAACTTACATTGATGTTAGTGCAAAACTAGCTATAAGCTCCCATGTCCCTCTTCTACTTAGTGACTAACTTTCCCATCAAGTGGGATTGAGTCTTCTGCTACCCTCACTCGTCAACTGTACCAAGTGAAACGCTTCAAACAGAATTTACTCAACCATGTCAATCCTCGACTACAAGTATCTATGTACCCTAGTAGAAAGGGCTGAGAGGTGCAACTTGGTGAAATGTGTAACTAATTTTACATTTTCGTGTAATCCCAAGAAAGGGTTTAGGCGCATGAAATTAAATCCCAAGGCTTCGAACATAAAGCTCCACTTAAACCTATGGAATCCCGGAGAAAAATATCTCAAATATCTCCAAATCGGTTATTGTAAATTTGTATGTGTGCTCTTTGCACTACACAAAGCTTTGCTCTTCGTTGTGGTTTTTTGCTCTATGCCCAGTTACCTAGATATCAAAGGAATAGCAGAATATTTCATAGCTTCATAGCTTCACTAGCTTCTTCGAAAATTCGCTAAAACGCTGGATGACAAAAATAATCATCGGCTTCATAAATTTAAAAGCCATATTAAACAATGTCTTAAGGTTAGAAGTTAATGTTTTGCTTTTTTTCTTCATATTTTGATGTTATTTGATTTGTTTTTTCTTCATATTTTGATGTTAATTTGACGATATTGTAGATTACTGGTCTCGATTTTCATTAGTAGGTATAATTTTTATTGGAGTGTCTTGCTTTATTTGCTTTATTTGATGATTTTCCCATGGTATGATGAACTCCACCCGAGAGCGCAAGTTCTATGAACTTATTCTCGTGGTGGGCAAAATCAGAGTATTATCTGTTACAATTATTTATTGCTCTGTTTGAGGAAATGTTTTGTTTTATATTCATTGAAGAAATGTTTTATTTTATATTCATTGAAGAAATTTTTTATTTTTTATTCATTACATTTTATTTTCATTTTTGAAGTTGCTTGAGTTTATTTTGGAATTTTTGTTTAATTAATTCATGTGCAATTGTACCTTTGTATTATCTGATTTTTGCTAAATAAATCTTATCTTATCTTATCTTAAATTGAGTTTTAATTTCGGCATAAAATGCCGCCCGCGACCGCTCGAGGGAGTAAAAATTGAGTTTTAATTTCGCCATATGATGCCGCCCGCGACCGCTCGAAGGAGTAAAAATTGAGTTTTAATTTCGGCATAAAATGCCGCCCGCGACCGCTCGAGGGAGTAAAAATTGAGTTTTAATTTCGGCATAAAATGCCGCCCGCGACCGCTCGAGGGAGTAAAAATTGAGTTTTTATTTCGGCATAAAATGCCGCCCGCGACCGCTCGAGGGAGTAAAAATTGAGTTTTAATTTCGGCATAAAATGCCGCCCGCGACCGCTCGAGGGAGTAAAAATGGAGTTTTAATTTCGGCATAAAATGCCGCCCGCGACCGCTCGAGGGAGTAAAAATTGAGTTTTAATTTCGGCATAAAATGCCGCCCGCGACCGCTCGAGGGAGTAAAAATTATTAAAATAATATCGAATAAGTCTGCTAGGTACTCTACGTTGCTTTTATACAATGAATTTTATGTGTTCAATATAAAACAAATATTCCTCTTAGAAGCCTGTGTACATGTCTATAATACTGAAATCGATGTGAATGATCTGTGTACTGATTCGTGCACAAGATCGGCCATGTTGACTAATGTAAGAAAGCCTAGATGCAACACTGAATTTTTCAGGCGCGTCTCGTACAACAGAGCTCTAAACTATCTTTATGAGAATAGGATTAATGTGAATAAATTTGAAAGCCTTCATAAATTTAAAAGCCATATTAAACAATGTCTTAAGGTTAGAAGTTAATGTTTTGCTTTTTTTCTTCATATTTTGATGTTATTTGATTTGTTTTTTCTTCATATTTTGATGTTAATTTGACGATATTGTAGATTACTGGTCTCGATTTTCATTTGTAGGTATAATTTTTATTGGAGTGTCTTGCTTTATTTGCTTTATTTGATGATTTTCCCATGGTATGATGAACTCCACCCGAGAGCGCAAGTTCTATGAACTTATTCTCGTGGTGGGCAAAATCAGAGTATTATCTGTTACAATTATTTATTGCTCTGTTTGAGGAAATGTTTTATTTTATATTCATTGAAGAAATGTTTTATTTTATATTCATTGAAGAAATTTTTTATTTTATATTCATTACATTTTATTTTCATTTTTGAAGTTGCTTGAGTTTATTTTGGAATTTTTGTTTAATTAATTCATGTGCAATTGTACCTCTGTATTATCTGATTTTTGCTAAATAAATCTTATCTTACCTTATCTTAAATTGAGTTTTAATTTCGGCATAAAATGCCGCCCGCGACCGCTCGAGGGAGTAAAAATTGAGTTTTAATTTCGGCATAAAATGCCGCCCGCGACCGCTCGAGGGAGTAAAAATGGAGTTTTAATTTCGGCATAAAATGCCGCCCGCGACCGCTCGAGGGAGTAAAAATTGAGTTTTAATTTCGGCATAAAATGCCGCCCGCGACCGCTCGAGGGAGTAAAAACTGAGTTTTAATTTCGGCATAAAATGCCGCCCGCGACCGCTCGAGGGAGTAAAAATTATTAAAATAATATCGAATAAGCCAGCTAGGTACTCTACGTTGCTTTTATACAATGAATTTAATGTGTTCAATATAAAACAAATATTCCTCTTAGAATCCTGTGTACATGTCTATAATACTGAAATCGATGTGAATGATCTGTGTACTGATTCGTGCACAAGATCGGCCATGTTGACTAATGTAAGACAGCCTAGATGCAACACTGAATTTTTCAGGCGCGTCTCGTACAACAGAGTTCTAAACTATCTTTATGAGAATAGGATTAATGTGAATAAATTTGAAAGCCTTCATAAATTTAAAAGCCATATTAAACAATGTCTTAAGGTTAGAATTTAATGTTTTGCTTTTTTTCTTCATATTTTGATGTTATTTGATTTGTTTTTTCTTCATATTTTGATGTTAATTTGACGATATTGTAGATTGCTGGTCTCGATTTTCATTAGTAGGTATAATTTTTATTGGAGTGTCTTGCTTTATTTGCTTTATTTGATGATTTTCCCATGGTATGATGAACTCCACCCGAGAGCGCAAGTTTTATGAACTTATTCTCGTGGTGTTACAATTATTTATTGCTCTGTTTGAGGAAATGTTTTATTTTATTTTCATTGAAGAAATGTTTTATTTTATATTCATTGAAGAAATTTTTTATTTTATATTCATTACATTTTATTTTCATTTTTGAAGTTGCTTGAGTTTATTTTGGAATTTTTGTTTAATTAATTCATGTGCAATTGTACCTTTGTATTATCTGATTTTTGCTAAATAAATCTTATCTTATCTTATCTTAAATTGAGTTTTAATTTCGGCATAAAATGCCGCCCGCGACCGCTCGAGGGAGTAAAAATTGAGTTTTAATTTCGCCATATAATGCCGCCCGCGACCGCTCGAAGGAGTAAAAATTGAGTTTTAATTTCGGCATAAAATGCCGCCCGCGACCGCTCGAGGGAGTAAAAATTGAGTTTTAATTTCGGCATAAAATGCCGCCCGCGACCGCTCGAGGGAGTAAAAATTGAGTTTTAATTTCGGCATAAAATGCCGCCCGCGACCGCTCGAGGGAGTAAAAATTGAGTTTTAATTTCGGCATAAAATGCCGCCCGCGACCGCTCGAGGGAGTAAAAATTATTAAAATAATATTGAATAAGCCAGCTAGGTACTCTACGTTGCTTTTATACAATGAATTTAATGTGTTCAATATAAACCAAATATTCCTCTTAGAATCCTGTGTACATGTCTATAATACTGAAATCGATGTGAATGATCTGTGTACTGATTCGTGCACAAGATCGGCCATGTTGACTAATGTAAGACAGCCTAGATGCAACACTGAATTTTTCAGGCGCGTCTCGTACAACAGAGCTCTAAACTATCTTTATGAGAATAGGATTAATGTGAATAAATTTGAAAGCCTTCATAAATTTAAAAGCCATATTAAACAATGTCTTAAGGTTAGAATTTAATGTTTTGCTTTTTTTCTTCATATTTTGATGTTATTTGATTTGTTTTTTCTTCATATTTTGATGTTAATTTGACGATATTGTAGATTGCTGGTCTCGATTTTCATTAGTAGGTATAATTTTTATTGGAGTGTCTTGCTTTATTTGCTTTATTTGATGATTTTCCCATGGTATGATGAACTCCACCCGAGAGCGCACGTTCTATGAACTTATTCTCGTGGTGGGCAAAATCAGAGTATTATCTGTTACAATTATTTATTGCTCTGTTTGAGGAAATGTTTTATTTTATATTCATTGAAGAAATGTTTTATTTTATATTCATTGAAGAAATTTTTTATTTTATATTCATTACATTTTATTTTCATTTTTGAAGTTGCTTGAGTTTATTTTGGAATTTTTGTTTAATTAATTCATGTGCAAGTGTGCCTTTGTATTATCTGATTTTTGCTAAATAAATCTTATCTTATCTTATCTCATCTTAAATTGAGTTTTAATTTCGGCATAAAATGCCGCCCGCGACCGCTCGAGGGAGTAAAAATTGAGTTTTAATTTTGGCATAAAATGCCGCCCGCGACCGCTCGAGGGAGTAAAAATTGAGTTTTAATTTCGGCATAAAATGCCGCCCGCGACCGCTCGAGGGAGTAAAAATTGAGTTTTAATTTCGGCATAAAATGCCGCCCGCGACCGCTCGAGGGAGTAAAAATTGAGTTTCAATTTCGGCATAAAATGCCGCCCGCGACCGCTCGAGGGAGTAAAAATTGAGTTTTAATTTCGGCATAAAATGCCGCCCGCGCATAAAATGCCGCCCGCGACCGCTCAAGGAGTAAAAATTGAGTTTTAATTTCGGCATAAAATGCTGCCCGCGACCGCTCGAGGGAGTAAAAATTGAGTTTTAATTTCGGCATAAAATGCCGCCCGCGACCGCTCGAGGGAGTAAAAATTATTAAAATAATATTGAATAAGCCAGCTAGGTACTCTACGTTGCTTTTATACAATGAATTTAATGTGTTCAATATAAACCAAATATTCCTCTTAGAATCCTGTGTACATGTCTATAATACTGAAATCGATGTGAATGATCTGTGTACTGATTCGTGCACAAGATCGGCCATGTTGACTAATGTAAGACAGCCTAGATGCAACACTGAATTTTTCAGGCGCGTCTCGTACAACAGAGCTCTAAACTATCTTTATGAGAATAGGATTAATGTGAATAAATTTGAAAGCCTTCATAAATTTAAAAGCCATATTAAACAATGTCTTAAGGTTAGAAGTTAATGTTTTGCTTTTTTTCTTCATATTTTGATGTTATTTGATTTGTTTTTTCTTCATATTTTGATGTTAATTTGACGATATTGTAGATTACTGGTCTCGATTTTCATTTGTAGGTATAATTTTTATTGGAGTGTCTTGCTTTATTTGCTTTATTTGATGATTTTCCCATGGTATGATGAACTCCACCCGAGAGCGCAAGTTCTATGAACTTATTCTCGTGGTGGGCAAAATCAGAGTATTATCTGTTACAATTATTTATTGCTCTGTTTGAGGAAATGTTTTATTTTATATTCATTAAAGAAATGTTTTATTTTATATTCATTGAAGAAATTTTTTATTTTATATTCATTACATTTTATTTTCATTTTTGAAGTTGCTTGAGTTTATTTTGGAATTTTTGTTTAATTAATTCATGTGCAAGTGTGCCTTTGTATTATCTGATTTTTGCTAAATAAATCTTATCTTATCTTATCTCATCTTAAATTGAGTTTTAATTTCGGCATAAAATGCCGCCCGCGACCGCTCGAGGGAGTAAAAATTGAGTTTTAATTTCGGCATAAAATGCCGCCCGCGACCGCTCGAGGGAGTAAAAATTGAGTTTTAATTTCGGCATAAAATGCCGCCCGCGACCGCTCGAGGGAGTAAAAATTGAGTTTTAATTTCGGCATAAAATGCCGCCCGCGACCGCTCGAGGGAGTAAAAATTGAGTTTCAATTTCGGCATAAAATGCCGCCCGCGACCGCTCGAGGGAGTAAAAATTGAGTTTTAATTTCGGCATAAAATGCCGCCCGCGACCGCTCGAGGGAGTAAAAATTGAGTTTTAATTTCGGCATAAAATGCCGCCCGCGACCGCTCGAGGGAGTAAAAATTGAGTTTTAATTTTGGCATAAAATGCCGCCCGCGACCGCTCGAGGGAGTAAAAATTATTAAAATAATATTGAATAAGCCACCTAGGTACTCTACGTTGCTTTTATACAATGAATTTAATGTGTTCAATATAAAACAAATATTCCTCTTAGAATCCTGTGTACATGTCTATAATACTGAAATCGATGTGAATGATCTGTGTACTGATTCGTGCACAAGATCGGCCATGTTGACTAATGTAAGACAGCCTAGATGCAACACTGAATTTTTCAGGCGCGTCTCGTACAACAGAGCTCTAAACTATCTTTATGAGAATAGGATTAATGTGAATAAATTTGAAAGCCTTCATAAATTTAAAAGCCATATTAAACAATGTCTTAAGGTTAGAAGTTAATGTTTTGCTTTTTTTCTTCATATTTTGATGTTATTTGATTTGTTTTTTCTTCATATTTTGATGTTAATTTGACGATATTGTAGATTACTGGTCTCGATTTTCATTTGTAGGTATAATTTTTATTGGAGTGTCTTGCTTTATTTGCTTTATTTGATGATTTTCCCATGGTATGATGAACTCCACCCGAGAGCGCAAGTTCTATGAACTTATTCTCGTGGTGGGCAAAATCAGAGTATTATCTGTTACAATTATTTATTGCTCTGTTTGAGGAAATGTTTTGTTTTATATTCATTGAAGAAATGTTTTATTTTATATTCATTGAAGAAATTTTTTATTTTATATTCATTACACTTTATTTTCATTTTTGAAGTTGCTTGAGTTTATTTTGGAATTTTTGTTTAATTAATTCATGTGCAAGTGTACCTTTGTATTATCTGATTTTTGCTAAATAAATCTTATCTTATCTTATGTTAAATTGAGTTTTAATTTCGGCATAAAATGCCGCCCGCGACCGCTCGAGGGAGTAAAAATTGAGTTTTAATTTCGGCATAAAATGCCGCCCGCGACCGCTCGAGGGAGTAAAAATTGAGTTTTAATTTCGGCATAAAATGCCGCCCGCGACCGCTCGAGGGAGTAAAAATTGAGTTTTAATTTTGGCATAAAATGCCGCCCGCGACCGCTCGAGGGAGTAAAAATTGAGTTTTAATTTCGGCATAAAATGCCGCCCGCGACCGCTCGAGGGAGTAAAAATTGAGTTTTAATTTCGGCATAAAATGCCGCCCGCGACCGCTCGAGGGAGTAAAAATTGAGTTTTAATTTCGGCATAAAATGCCGCCCGCGACCGCTCGAGGGAGTAAAAATTGAGTTTTAATTTCGGCATAAAATGCCGCCCGCGACCGCTCGAGGGAGTAAAAATTGAGTTTTAATTTCGGCATAAAATGCCGCCCGCGACCGCTCGAGGGAGTAAAAATTATTAAAATAATATTGAATAAGCCACCTAGGTACTCTACGTTGCGTTTATACAATGAATTTAATGTGTTCAATATAAAACAAATATTCCTCTTAGAATCCTGTGTACATGTCTATAATACTGAAATCGATGTGAATGATCTGTGTACTGATTCGTGCACAAGATCGGCCATGTTGACAGCCTAGATGCAACACTGAATTTTTCAGGCGCGTCTCGTACAACAGAGCTCTAAACTATCTTTATGAGAATAGGATTAATGTGAATAAATTTGAAAGCCTTCATAAATTTAAAAGCCATATCAAACAATGTCTTAAGGTTAGAAGTTAATGTTTTGCTTTTTTTCTTCATATTTTGATGTTATTTGATTTGTTTTTTCTTCATATTTTGATGTTAATTTGACGATATTGTAGATTACTGGTCTCGATTTTCATTAGTAGGTATAATTTTTATTGGAGTGTCTTGCTTTATTTGCTTTATTTGATGATTTTCCCATGGTATGATGAACTCCACCCGAGAGCGCAAGTTCTATGAACTTATTCTCGTGGTGGGCAAAATCAGAGTATTATCTGTTACAATTATTTATTGCTCTGTTTGAGGAAATGTTTTATTTTATATTCATTGAAGAAATGTTTTATTTTATATTCATTGAAGAAATTTTTTATTTTATATTCATTACATTTTATTTTCATTTTTGAAGTTGCTTGAGTTTATTTTGGAATTTCTGTTTAATTAATTCATGTGCGAGTGTACCTTTGTATTATCTGATTTTTGCTAAATAAATCTTATCTTATCTTATCTTAAATTGAGTTTTAATTTCGGAATAAAATGCCGCCCGCGACCGCTCGAGGGAGTAAAAATTGAGTTTTAATTTCGGCATAAAATGCCGCCCGCGACCGCTCGAGGGAGTAAAAATTGAGTTTTAATTTCGGCATAAAATGCCGCCCGCGACCGCTCGAGGGAGTAAAAATTGAGTTTTAATTTCGGCATAAAATGCCGCCCGCGACCGCTCGAGGGAGTAAAAATTGAGTTTTAATTTCGGCATAAAATGCCGCCCGCGACCGCTCGAGGGAGTAAAAATTGAGTTTTAATTTCGGCATAAAATGCCGCCTGCGACCGCTCCATGGAGTAAAAATTGAGTTTTAATTTCGGCATAAAATGCCGCCCGCGACCGCTCGAGGGAGTAAAAATTGAGTTTTAATTTCGGCATAAAATGCCGCCCGCGACCGCTCGAGGGAGTAAAAATTGAGTTTTAATTTCGGCATAAAATGCCGCCCGCGACCGCTCGAGGGAGTAAAAATTGAGTTTTAATTTCGGCATAAAATGCCGCCCGCGACCGCTCGAGGGAGTAAAAATTGAGTTTTAATTTCGGCATAAAATGCCGCCCGCGACCGCTCGAGGGAGTAAAAATTATTAAAATAATATTAATAAGCCAGCTAGGTACTCTACGTTGCTTTTATACAATGAATTTAATGTGTTCAATATAAACCAAATATTCCTCTTAGAATCCTGTGTACATGTCTATAATACTGAAATCGATGTGAATGATCTGTGTACTGATTCGTGCACAAGATCGGCCATGTTGACTAATGTAAGACAGCCTAGATGCAACACTGAATTTTTCAGGCGCGTCTCGTACAACAGAGCTCTAAACTATCTTTATGAGAATAGGATTAATGTGAATAAATTTGAAAGCGTTCATAAATTTAAAAGCCATATTAAACAATGTCTTCAGGTTAGAAGTTAATGTTTTGCTTTTTTTCTTCATATTTTGATGTTATTTGATTTGTTTTTTCTTCATATTTTGATGTTAATTTGACGATATTGTAGATTACTGGTCTCGATTTTCATTTGTAGGTATAATTTTTATTGGAGTGTCTTGCTTTATTTGCTTTATTTGATGATTTTCCCATGGTATGATGAACTCCACCCGAGAGCGCAAGTTCTATGAACTTATTCTCGTGGTGGGCAAAATCAGAGTATTATCTGTTACAATTATTTATTGCTCTGTTTGAGGAAATGTTTTATTTTATATTCATTGAAGAAATGTTTTATTTTATATTCATTGAAGAAATTTTTTATTTTATATACATTACACTTTATTTTCATTTTTGAAGTTGCTTGAGTTTATTTTGGAATTTTTGTTTAATTAATTCATGTTGTAGGGCTGTTTGCTCTACCAACGGGAAGATCAGGGATGAAATGACAAGGCAGTCACTTTAACTTTGATGGCTGATATATATATTTACAAAAGATCGTGCGCGTTATGAAATGTCGATATTTACAGCTTAATTAATAGATGAACGATTGTAGAAAAAAATACAGGTTTACGTAGAGTGAATGCACTTGAACACACGAGGGGTTACTACACTCAGGAAACTTGAGTCACTTGAAACAGAGTAGGTCGGGTACAAACAGTTATCAGTTAGATCGAAAGTGATGCGTTTGAACGTGATGCGAGTGAATGCGTTGGTTGACAGAACGTTGGTTGACTGAACCGCGTTGGTTGACTCAACCGCGTTGGTTGACTCAACCGCGTTGGTTGACTCAACCGCGTTGGTTGAGTCAACCGCGTTGGTTGACTCAACCGCGTTGGTTGAATGAAGTTTGTAGACTGAACGATGACTGAACGGTGGACTGAACGCATTTGGCAGTGCTCAGGGATTTTATAACCTAGGTAGAGGGGAGCAGACGTTTAGGAACTCTTGTGAAAACACAATAAACCGCGAGAGGGGGTAACTTGGAGGGATGGAATGGAAGAGCGAAGTCAGTTATGATACAATGACCTTAGGTCGTTGCCACAGGGGGTTAATGGTATAAGTACACAGATGTAGGGATAACTAACCAGGTGTAGGGACTACCCAGGTATGCTAACGGGACGTGACGTTCAACAACCTCAAGGTGGTTGAACTGGCAGTGAAAGGGAATTTTATGAGGAAGCGTATTTTATTTTTGTTATTTTATTATTTGTTTTCGCGGTGTGAGGTTACGGCCGAACATGGTTCGGGGGCCAGCGAAGGATAACGGAAGTCACAAGGGGTATGGTAATGCGGCCTAAGGGCCATCGAAAATGTGGTAGGTCGTCGTCCATGATGAGGACGACCTCCCCAACGGCGGGGGATTCAGTGGACGCTGTATGAGGAAGTGACCGGGAGTAAGAATTTGTAGGACGGCTGGGGATGAGGAGAGAGAGGCCTAGAATTTAGGATCCCTTCGGTTTTTGCGATTATTGGAGAGAGTTCGATAAAGTACAACACGCTGCGGGAAGTACGGAATTTTCAGGGATTAATGAGAGTTCGATAAAGTACAGCACGCTGTGGGAAGTACGGAAATGTCAGGGATTAATGAGAGAGTTCGATAGAATACAATACGCTGTGGGAAGTACGGAATTTTCAGGGACCAATGAGAGAGTTCGATAAAGTACAACACGCTGTGGGAAGTACGGAACTTTCAGGGATTAATGGGAGTTCGATAGAATACAACACGCTGTGGGAAGTACGGAACTTTCAGGGATTAATGAGAGAGTTTGATAGAATACAACACGCTGTGGGAAGTACGGAATTTTCAGGGATTAATGAGAGAGTTCGATAAAGTACAACACGCTGTGGGAAGTACGGAACTTTCAGGGATTAATGGGAGTTCGATAAAGTACAACACGCTGTGGGAAGTACGGAATTTTCAGGGACTAATGAGAGAGTTCGATGGATTACAACACGCTGTGGGAAGTAAGGAATTTTCAGGGATTAATGAGAGAGTTCGATAGAATACAACACGCTGTGGGAAGTACGGAATGTTCAGGGATTAATGAGAGAGTTCGATAAAGTACAACACGCTGTGGGAAGTACGGAACTTTCAGGGATTAATGGGAGTTCGATAAAGTACAACACGCTGTGGGAAGTACGGAATTTTCAGGGACTAATGAGAGAGTTCGATGGATTACAACACGCTGTGGGAAGTAAGGAATTTTCAGGGATTAATGAGAGAGATCGATAAATGAGAGAGTTCGATAAAGTACAACACGCTGTGGGAAGTACGGAGTTTTCAGAGAACGATTTTATTAATGAGAGAGTTTGATTAGTTTGAGTTTTATTAAAGGAAAGATTATTCGATAATGAGGGCTCCGTCCAGTTTAGTTATCAAGCATTGAGAGCGATATGATCATCGAAGCGTTGGTCTTTAAAATTGTGAAAAGTCAAAAACGGGGATGGTCGTGATGAGCACTGCCAGTGTTTTCAAATCACTATAAGTATTCGATCTAAAATCTGACTGAGAACTGTTTGTACTTACAGTACGCGACGGTGGGGGCAGAGAGGCGGCGCGTTCGTTGAGGAGCTTTTTCCAGGCAGTGAGGTGTTTGTGTAGACGGCCCGTGATGACTTCGACGATCTCAGGGGACTTTTCAGTTTTCAGTAAGTCCTTGGTGAGGGGTCGGACTTCCGTGCTGATGGTTTGGTAGTCGGAGCAGCATGACGAATAGACATTTTGTTTCGTTGTGGGAGAGCAGTTGGATGATGACGGATAAGTTGCATCAAGAGTTGACTTCGATTTCACTGTCAACCCTTGCCTGATTCATTCCCGGGTTTCGGCACCAAAGTGTAGGGCTGTTTGCTCTACCAACGGGAAGATCAGGGATGAAATGACAAGGCAGTCACTTTAACTTTGATGGCTGATATATATATTTACAAAAGATCGTGCGCGTTATGAAATGTCGATATTTACAGCTTAATTAATAGATGAACGATTGTAGAAAAAAATACAGGTTTACGTAGAGTGAATGCACTTGAACACACGAGGGGTTACTACACTCAGGAAACTTGAGTCACTTGAAACAGAGTAGGTCGGGTACAAACAGTTATCAGTTAGATCGAAAGTGATGCGTTTGAACGTGATGCGAGTGAATGCGTTGGTTGACAGAACGTTGGTTGACTGAACCGCGTTGGTTGACTCAACCGCGTTGGTTGACTCAACCGCGTTGGTTGACTCAACCGCGTTGGTTGAGTCAACCGCGTTGGTTGACTCAACCGCGTTGGTTGAATGAAGTTTGTAGACTGAACGATGACTGAACGGTGGACTGAACGCATTTGGCAGTGCTCAGGGATTTTATAACCTAGGTAGAGGGGAGCAGACGTTTAGGAACTCTTGTGAAAACACAATAAACCGCGAGAGGGGGTAACTTGGAGGGATGGAATGGAAGAGCGAAGTCAGTTATGATACAATGACCTTAGGTCGTTGCCACAGGGGGTTAATGGTATAAGTACACAGATGTAGGGATAACTAACCAGGTGTAGGGACTACCCAGGTATGCTAACGGGACGTGACGTTCAACAACCTCAAGGTGGTTGAACTGGCAGTGAAAGGGAATTTTATGAGGAAGCGTATTTTATTTTTGTTATTTTATTATTTGTTTTCGCGGTGTGAGGTTACGGCCGAACACATGTGCAAGTGTACCTTAGTATTATCTGATTTTTGCTAAATAAATCTTATCTTATCTTATCTTAAATTGAGTTTTAATTTCGGCATAAAATGCCGCCCGCGACCGCTCGAGGGAGTAAAAATTGAGTTTTAATTTCGGCATAAAATGCCGCCCGCGACCGCTCGAGGGAGTAAAAATTGAGTTTTAATTTCGGCATAAAATGCCGCCCGCGACCGCTCGAGGGAGTAAAAATTGAGTTTTAATTTCGGCATAAAATGCCGCCCGCGACCGCTCGAGGGAGTAAAAATTGAGTTTCAATTTCGGCATAAAATGCCGCCCGCGACCGCTCGAGGGAGTAAAAATTGAGTTTTAATTTCGGCATAAAATGCCGCCCGCGACCGCTCGAGGGAGTAAAAATTGAGTTTTAATTTCGGCATAAAATGCCGCCCGCGACCGCTCGAGGGAGTAAAAATTGAGTTTTAATTTCGGCATAAAATGCCGCCCGCGACCGCTCGAGGGAGTAAAAATTATTAAAATAATATTGAATAAGCCAGCTAGGTACTCTACGTTGCTTTTATACAATGAATTTAATGTGTTCAATATAAACCAAATATTCCTCTTAGAATCCTGTGTACATGTCTATAATACTGAAATCGATGTGAATGATCTGTGTACTGATTCGTGCACAAGATCGGCCATGTTGACTAATGTAAGACAGCCTAGATGCAACACTGAATTTTTCAGGCGCGTCTCGTATAACAGAGCTCTAAACTATCTTTATGAGAATAGGATTAATGTGAATAAATTTGAAAGCGTTCATAAATTTAAAAGCCATATTAAACAATGTCTTAAGGTTAGAAGTTAATGTTTTGCTTTTTTTCTTCATATTTTGATGTTATTTGATTTGTTTTTTCTTCATATTTTGATGTTAATTTGACGATATTGTAGATTACTGGTCTCGATTTTCATTTGTAGGTATAATTTTTATTGGAGTGTCTTGCTTTATTTGCTTTATTTGATGATTTTCCCATGGTATGATGAACTCCACCCGAGAGCGCAAGTTCTATGAACTTATTCTCGTGGTGGGCAAAATCAGAGTATTATCTGTTACAATTATTTATTGCTTTGTTTGAGGAAATGTTTTATTTTATATTCATTGAAGAAATGTTTTATTTTATATTCATTGAAGAAATTTTTTATTTTATATTCATTACATTTTATTTTCATTTTTGAAGTTGCTTGAGTTTATTTTGAAATTTTTGTTTAAATAATTCATGTGCAAGTGTACCTTTGTATTATCTGATTTTTGCTAAATAAATCTTATCTTATCTTAAATTGAGTTTTAATTTCGGCATAAAATGCCGCCCGCGACCGCTCGAGGGAGTAAAAATTGAGTTTTAATTTCGGCATAAAATGCCGCCCGCGACCGCTCGAGGGAGTAAAAATTGAGTTTTAATTTCGGCATAAAATGCCGCCCGCGACCGCTCGAGGGAGTGAAAATTGAGTTTTAATTTCGGCATAAAATGCCGCCCGCGACCGCTCGAGGGAGTAAAAATTGAGTTTTAATTTCGGCATAAAATGCCGCCCGCGACCGCTCGAGGGAGTAAAAATTGAGTTTTAATTTCGGCATAAAATGCCGCCCGCGACCGCTCGAGGGAGTAAAAATTATTAAAATAATATTGAATAAGCCAGCTAGGTACTCTACGTTGCTTTTATACAATGAATTTAATGTGTTCAATATAAACCAAATATTCCTCTTAGAATCCTGTGTACATGTCTATAATACTGAAATCGATGTGAATGATCTGTGTACTGATTCGTGCACAAGATCGGCCATGTTGACTAATGTAAGACAGCCTAGATGCAACACTGAATTTTTCAGGCGCGTCTCGTACAACAGAAATCTAAACTATCTTTATGAGAATAGGATTAATGTGAATAAATTTGAAAGCGTTCATAAATTTAAAAGCCATATTAAACAATGTCTTAAGGTTAGAAGTTAATGTTTTGCTTTTTTTCTTCATATTTTGATGTTACTTGATTTGTTTTTTCTTCATATTTTGATGTTAATTTGACGATATTGTAGATTACTGGTCTCGATTTTCATTTGTAGGTATAATTTTTATTGGAGTGTCTTGCTTTATTTGCTTTATTTGATGATTTTCCCAT
>OY986048.1:43850173-44084991 GCA_963920205.1 Stenodema calcarata | reverse complement strand
ACTCCAATAAAAATTATACCTACTAATGAAAATCGAGACCAGTAATCTACAATATCGTCAAATTAACATCAAAATATGAAGAAAAAACAAATCAAATAACATCAAAATATGAAGAAAAAAAGCAAAACATTAACTTCTAACCTTAAGACATTGTTTAATATGGCTTTTAAATTTATGAAGGCTTTCAAATGTATTCACATTAATCCTATTCTCATAAAGATAGTTTAGAGCTCTGTTGTACGAGACGCGTCTGAAAAATTCAGTGTTGCATCTAGGCTGTCTTACATTAGTCAACATGGCCGATCTTGTGCACGAATCAGTACACAGATCATTCACATTGATTTCAGTATTATAGACATGTACACAGGATTCTAAGAGGAATATTTGTTTTATATTGAACACATTAAATTCATTGTATAAAAGCAACGTAGAGTACCTAGCTGGCTTATTCGATATTATTTTAATAATTTTTACTCCCTCGAGCGGTCGCGGGCGGCATTTTATGCCGAAATTAAAACTCAATTTTTACTCCCTCGAGCGGTCGCGGGCGGCATTTTATGCCGAAATTAAAACTCAATTTTTACTCCCTCGAGCGGTCGCGGGCGGCATTTTATGCCGAAATTAAAACTCAATTTTTACTCCCTCGAGCGGTCGCGGGCGGCATTTTATGCCGAAATTAAAACTCAATTTTTACTCCCTCGAGCGGTCGCGGGCGGCATTTTATGCCGAAATTAAAACTCAATTTTTACTCCCTCGAGCGGTCGCGGGCGGCATTTTATGCCGAAATTAAAACTCGGTTTTTACTCCCTCGAGCGGTCGCGGGCGGCATTTTATGCCGAAATTAAAACTCAGTTTTTACTCCCTCGAGCGGTCGCGGGCGGCATTTTATGCCGAAATTAAAACTCAATTTTTACTCCCTCGAGCGGTCGCGGGCGGCATTTTATGCCGAAATTAAAACTCCATTTTTACTCCCTCAAGCGGTCGCGGGCGGCATTTTATGCCGAAATTAAAACTCAATTTTTACTCCCTCGAGCGGTCGCGGGCGGCATTTTATGCCAAAATTAAAACTCAATTTTTACTCCCTCGAGCGGTCGCGGGCGGCATTTTATGCCGAAATTAAAACTCAATTTTTACTCCCTTGAGCGGTCGCGGGCGGCATTTTATGCCGAAATTAAAACTCAATTTTTACTCCCTCGAGCGGTCGCGGGCGGCATTTTATGCCGAAATTAAAACTCAATTTTTACTCCCTCGAGCGGTCGCGGGCGGCATTTTATGCCGAAATTAAAACTCAGTTTTTACTCCCTCGAGAGGTCGCGGGCGGCATTTTATGCCGAAATTAAAACTCAGTTTTTACTCCCTCGAGCGGTCGCGGGCGGCATTTTATGCCGAAATTAAAACTCAATTTTTACTCCCTCGAGCGGTCGCGGGCGGCATTTTATGCCGAAATTAAAACTCCATTTTTACTCCCTCAAGCGGTCGCGGGCGGCATTTTATGCCGAAATTAAAACTCAATTTTTACTCCCTCGAGCGGTCGCGGGCGGCATTTTATGCCGAAATTAAAACTCAATTTTTACTCCCTCGAGCGGTCGCGGGCGGCATTTTATGCCGAAATTAAAACTCAATTTTTACTCCCTCGAGCGGTCGCGGGCGGCATTTTATGCCGAAATTAAAACTCAGTTTTTACTCCCTCGAGCGGTCGCGGGCGGCATTTTATGCCGAAATTAAAACTCAATTTTTACTCCCTCGAGCAGTCGCGGGCGGCATTTTATGCCGAAATTAAAACTCAATTTTTACTCCCTCGAGCGGTCGCGGGCGGCATTTTATGCCGAAATTAAAACTCAGTTTTTACTCCCTCGAGCGGTCGCGGGCGGCATTTTATGCCGAAATTAAAACTCAGTTTTTACTCCCTCGAGCGGTCGCGGGCGGCATTTTATGCCGAAATTAAAACTCAATTTTTACTCCCTCGAGCGGTCGCGGGCGGCATTTTATGCCGAAATTAAAACTCCATTTTTACTCCCTCAAGCGGTCGCGGGCGGCATTTTATGCCGAAATTAGAAACTCAATTTTTACTCCCTCGAGCGGTCGCGGGCGGCATTTTATGCCGAAATTAAAACTCAATTTTTACTCCCTCGAGCGGTCGCGGGCGGCATTTTATGCCGAAATTAAAACTCAATTTTTACTCCCTCGAGCGGTCGCGGGCGGCATTTTATGCCGAAATTAAAACTCAATTTTTACTCCCTCGAGCGGTCGCGGGCGGCATTTTATGCCGAAATTAAAACTCAATTTTTACTCCCTCGAGCGGTCGCGGGCGGCATTTTATGCCGAAATTAAAACTCAATTTTTACTCCCTCGAGCGGTCGCGGGCGGCATTTTATGCCGAAATTAAAACTCAATTTAATATAAGATAAGATAAGATTTATTTAGCAAAAATCAGATAATACAAAGGTACACTTGCACATGAATTAATTAAACAAAAATTCCAAAATAAACTCAAGCAACTTCAAAAATGAAAATAAAATGTAATGAATATAAAATAAAAAATTTCTTCAATGAATATAAAATAAAACATTTCTTCAATGAATATAAAATAAAACATTTCCTCAAACAGAGCAATAAATAATTGTAACAGATTGTTTACGCCAGGCTTGATTTATTTTTGTCTTCCTCCATGTCTCAAATCCATCTATGTTGTCTCTTATCAATTTCATATAATATCCCGGTTTTCTTTTCTTTTCCTTCTTTGGATTCTACATTTTTTTGTAACGAGTTCTCTTGTAATACTTGTCATGTTTTGTTACATCATAATTAACTATAAGTACCTAGCTCTATCCAAGTGTCGTGTAGTGTTGGTGTCCCTGGTGGATCGGTGTGACGTGATTTCTCGGTTCTCTTGTTCGAATATAACCGATTGCCTCGTGAAACGTTTTGCGTACCGGCTTTCTATCATCGATCGATCATCAATTTTACCACATTCATACCTAAATCTCCAGCCATTTGGATACTTTGCCGGTGTTAACAGTGGAGACTTCGTACCACCGGATTCTCCGTTCTGCGTCAACCTTCTGGAGCCGTCTGAGGCCGGTAAGCCTCTATACCGCATGGTGTCACCTTCCGAGGATAGTAATCCTCCATATCATATTTGTATACCTATCCGGAGCCGTCAGAGGCTAGTAAGCCTCCATATCGTACTAGTACGCTTTCCGGAGCCATCCGAGGCCAGTCAGCCTCCGTCTTTTACCAATTCGATCATCCCAACCATCCGGAGCCTTCAGAGGCCAGTCAGCCTCCAAATCTCCTCATTATCCACGCACCAGAGCCGTCAGAGGCCAGTAAGTCTCTCCGGCGTTTTTCCGACCACCTCAACACACTTGGGCACTCACCAGAAGCCACAGAGGCGCGTAAGCCTTCAACACAGCCGTAAGCTATTGAGCATAGTATGTACAAATAATCTTTCATTTTAATATATCTTTTTTTGTGTGTAAATACACTGGTCCTTCGAACTTTTTGGCGACTTCCAGTAATTGGTTATTTGATACCCCAAAGTTACACCCCTCTGGGTCGCAAACAAGATAATACTCTGATTTTGCCCACCACGAGAATAAGTTCATAGAACTTGCGCTCTCGGGTGGAGTTCATCATACCATGGGAAAATCATCAAATAAAGCAAATAAAGCAAGAAACTCCAATAAAAATTATACCTACTAATGAAAATCGAGACCAGTAATCTACAATATCGTCAAATTAACATCAAAATATGAAGAAAAAACAAATCAAATAACATCAAAATATGAAGAAAAAAAGCAAAACATTAACTTCTAACCTTAAGACATTGTTTAATATGGCTTTTAAATTTATGAAGGCTTTCAAATTTATTCACATTAATCCTATTCTCATATCCGTATCCAATTGAATTTATAGGTACTGTGTCATCCAGATGCTAACCCCAAATAATCCTAAAATATCCCTGCGGCTTTCATGTAATCGTCGGTTGAATGGAACCGAAGTTAAGATTTATTGAAATTTCCAGGACTATCTGGATAGTAACTAAAACTTCAAAATAACTCTCGTAAATTCTTTGAAGATCGATTCAATATGCTTGTGGCCAGGATTTGCAAACAAATGGACAGATAAAAATAGAACCAAATACAACCAAATGGTTCTTAAAATTTTGAGTAGGATAAATCTTTCCATAACTACGACTGTTTAACTGTTCACAATAATTTGAGAAATACCGGCTTTTCCAATCGTGTCTAATCTGTGCCGGACCAACCTATAGTACCAGTTGTTCTTTCTGTGGTTGAAATCCCCATCTTGGACGAAGAAGAGTTATCGAGAAGTTGGCTGTGAGACCAGGCATGAGATAGGATCCAATACGGGGAAACTTTTGATCAAGAAGAAAACTGAACAATCTTCCCAACGCCCCCCAATTTCTTCATGGGCTGTCTTCGTCTTGAGTTTATCGCCCACGTGAGCGCTCAAGTGAGACTTCTCCCAGATAATTCTTCGGGCTCATTCCAACTTTTTGTTCCGTCATATTCTCCTCGAATTTTCTATATACCACGGAAACCTGATTCAATTACTCGTCTCTAACGGCCTTCTTCGGCCACCCTGACCCAAAGGAAATTGGTTATTGTTAGGCTAACTTCACCATGAGATGTTTAATCTTCTTCCATTTCAACAGATAACTTCCATTCGTGACTTCCTCGATTGAAAGATGTGTTTTCTCAAACGTAGCTCGATGTTTCGACAACTATTCAGTTGATACTCGATAAGGTTATCGAGTATCAATTGAATAGTTTTTGAATTTAGGCACTTGACCAACTTATGCACAGGTGTGCATAAGTTGGTCAAGTGCCTAAATTTAGTTTTTATTTTTGATCAAAACTAAACCAATTTATAGTTTAGATTATGATATAGATATGAGACGTATGATATGTCCATACAGGGTGTTCGCCACTTGGTGTAAAAGGAAAACATGGGTAAAACTAGACTGAAAATGGAGTAGAAAGCGCCAACCGCACCTTTCTACCTCAATCCGTTCCCAGGATATGACTTTTTCAAGGTGTTTTATTTCAGAAAACCACGTTTTTTTGCCATAAAAACCGATGTTTCTTCAGTTTAAAACAACTTTTTTTCTACTTTTGACCACATAAAATACGAACTCCTAAGGACCACAATGCAGGTCAAACATTGACAATTTGAAAAACTTTTGTTACTCTTATACTCAACATTTAAATATAACAAGTAATTTTGGAAAAATGTATGTCTCGGCTCGGCTTCGAACCCACCATTTACCTCTGTACGGATATCACATATCTAGTACCCCTGAGCCATTTCTCATCCTAAAAATTCCTCTAGGAGTAGTAAATTGATTTGGAACCTACTCAGTCTACTTTTAACAAGAGAGCAACCGCAGAAATCCTCGAGCCCTGTTACATATCCTGTTCTTTCAAGTTTTTCCTCCCGATTTTCAGCATGGGTTTCAGCATACATTATACATATCTATTCAAACGTGGAGAGGGATATATCCAGAAAAATGTTTGCCCAACTTGTTTGAGATTAGTATGAGAAATTGATGAGACTGGAAAAAATAGGGCTTGAAATCTGTCAAGACAACCCTGTGTTTGATGATGGGTTTTGTGGGTGAAGACTTTGGGAAGGACTGCCAAGAGACGATGGAAGTGTGCTCCTCTCTTCCCAATCTTCCTATTGTTCACCACTAACTTGGGATAAATTTCCCACAGGTATATACAAGTTATATATGAGGCTGCCTACGTGTTTGGCAACCTTTAGGTTTTCCAGATGCCTGAGCACAGACAAGTTTCTCCAACATTCCTTTCGCATTGTTTTCAATTTCTTTCTTTCGAAAAGTCGAGAGGAAAGGTTGAATAATGGGGGTATGGGCATATGCCAAATCGTGGGGCAGTATAACTTTCTCTCGACGCCATCGTTACGTGGATGCGTGCAATTGTTGTTGTCATAGGTTTCAGGAATACGGGTATTTGGCCGAATGACTTTTCCATTCGATTCGTTCTTATGTAAGTTGCTGCGCATATAATTTCGCGTAGAACTTTACCGTTTTTTTAGCATTTTGATGATTTGTATGATGCTCCTCTAAAAGCATGGAATCGTCAACATCATCACTGCACTACGATGGGCAGGTTGCAAGAGATCACTGGCTAATTCTACGAACTAATTCGATTTTCCCACCTTGTAGTTAACCAAATGAGGATTAAGGAAAAAAAAAAAATCAATCGACTCCCGTCCCGTAGATATCCCTCAGTCTTGACCGGCATGAAGAGGAGCTGAGTAATGGTGAATAGATAACTGAGAGTATCGAAGCCGGGTAATGTGACGCATTGACCGAACAGCCACTGAATTAATCGGTCTCACGACTCATGACCCAGAGCCGTGCAACACTCCTCGTGAAACTATCCCGGACAGCGGACATGGCGATCTGTGGTTACTGCAATCCTCGTTCACCTTTGCATGGACAAGATACTTCAGTCATGCAGGATGACCTAACGAGCGATTTTTCCAAATAACAAACGATTTTATGGGAACAATTTCAAACGATTTGCAACTCCCTAAAACAATAAAAATAACCGATTGTAGTAAGTACCATATTACTTCAAACTACTCTCATCACAGTTCTACGAACTAATTCGATTTTCAATGTATACAGTAACTATACACTCAATTTTAAATGTAGTGCTTGAGATATATAACCCTACTCGTATGTTGAGCCCTAGTTCGTGAATCGTTATAGAAATGGCTATCTTATCACCTCTGTACCATCTTCCACCACTGGTCAGTTACATTTCTGAATGGTAGGTCTCATCTAACACCGAAACCTATTTTATGTGTTAACATTTTTTCAAGCCTTGGGCTTTGATGAGACCTTTCTTTGATTTTGGATAATTGACGGTATCTTTTTGCCACCTCCGTTGTGATTGATCCACTTTCTTACTTAAATAAGAAAGAATTTTTCGAATACTGATCTATATTTTACTCCTACAATGAATAATGAAATTATTTCTTCCAACCATAATCTGCCCATTATGGATAATCTGTCAAATTTGGTATTGCAGACACTATTTCATCAATTTTTTCTTTCCTAGAATTTTGAATTTTTATTCAATTTTTTAAGCGATCTCATCATACTAAGGTACCTCAGTTTGTATAGGGTTTGCTTCTGTATACTAAAACTTTTTTAAATCCATGCAAAAACATTCCGAAGCCATTGCTGACTTGATGATTTAGCAAAGCAGAGCTTCATTTGACTTGAGGTGTAGAGATATCATTCGGGTAAATTAAACATAATGGAGGAACATACCTATTATATTTGTGTATATTTTACCTCTAACTACCTAAGATCGGGCCTTGTATTCTGGCAAAAACTGATCCTAACGCATTTTAAATTGAATATCTATAAATACATTTTTTTTCTCGTCTTGGGTGGATGACAACCCCGTGATTAGGTGACCTATTTAATTTCTCAATAAGTCCTCCTGACTGAATGGAGCGGTATAGTGGGAGTCCAACCAGTTCTTAGTAATGCAATTAGCTTTGGCTCAAAATTAAGTCCCATACCTGTAAATAGTGTTCCATGAATAGTGTTCAATGAATGAATCAAACGACCTAGAATGTTTGCTAAATACTTGTTTATATGGGGCATACGTGTTCTTTATTGTTAAGCTCAAGTGACGAGGAATAATCTGCCAGCAATAGACACTTTGCTTACTCTTAATATAACGGCTCCATTAAACCATTCCAGGTTCACAAAATATTTTATGGAATCGATTGTGAATATCCGTCACTGATTTGGGAAGACGTCTACATCTTCATTTAGCAAAGCAGCGGATGAGATTATAATTGCGAGGGTAATTTACGTAGCACCAAGAATACCGTTACGTTCTATTTCCATCGTGTTGACTGGATCTGATCTGTGATGCGGTGATAGTAATTAATGGGGCATAGTTACATACTAGAGTATTATCAATACAACGTTACACGCGAGTTTGTGTCATTGTAATTGGTATTTGCTCACCCCTTCATCTGACGTTTCTATAGGTCTCTTGAGGGCTCAGTGGTTTTGATCATCTTATTACAATGAAAAGGATCTTGGTTATCAATTGGGTGGATGACAACCCCGTGATTAGGTGACCTATTTAATCTCTCAATAAGTCCTCCTGACTGAATGGAGCGGTATAGTGGGAGTCCGACCAGTTCTTAGTATTGCAATTAGCTTTGGCTCAAAATTAAGTCCCATACCTGTAAATAGTGTTCCATCAGAGCTGTAAGTATGAGCCTCCTAGTATTGCTACTATTTCAAACCACTTTGTGAAATAATCGGCCATCACACAAATGTAGCAATTCCCTTGCTTCTTCAATGGGAAGGAAACTAGAATATCCTTGCTGACTCGCTGAAATATCCCTCCTACATGGAACGGTCGGGTTCACGGAGTGGGATTCGTCTTTAGCGGTACTTTGACAGCAAAGGCATGAACCCTGGCCTTCGATGATCTTTTGACTTAGATACCACATCTTTATGTTTGAAGAAATCCCCGGCCAGAAAAATCTTGTTCTGGATCATTTTATTTATCAATTTAATTTGCTGCTAGTTCGATTACATTGACAACATGTCTGTGCTTTTACTCTCACGCACTAAGTGCACTCCTCACCACGAAGCCATGAGAGTGCGCCGGCTTTGCCATGCTGCCATCAACTCTTATTCACAACGCCACTGATTTAGGATTGTTGCGTTTTGGGCTCCTTGAAAGACTTCAGAGATCTATCCTAGAGCCTTGTCGATTCATTTGGTTCCTAATGCTAGGCACATCCATACTGGCTGTTTGCTTTCGCTTTTGAAGGGAATTTGACTTGAATTGGATCTGTCTGTACTGTGCGTGTACGGATAAGGGAAATAGTGCAAAGAATTACGCCAGATGCCTCAGAATTCAAACGGCAGTAAACACTTCCCCAATATTTAAACCTTGGCTTTGTGGAGTGTAGTATGCCTCTTCAGTTGAGTAATTTTGACTAGTGAAAGGTAATGGCTGGAACCTTATGTGAATCTCAATATGCCTTAATATGTCATTGATTGCAAGTCACTCTTTCTAGTATTTTCCCATGCTACCTCCTGTACATTTATTACTAGTCGTTCAAGCTCGTTGTCAATTTATTGCGGTGTTAGCATACATGAGCTTAATTCTATGCGTTATGCGAGTTCTTCTTTAAAACTCTCCCAATCGGTTTTTTTATTGGTCAGAGTAGGGTTGTAAGTTTTTTGTATAATGTGCTCTCTGAGCGTCATTAAATTGGAGTATGGTCTGAACTCCGCACATTGAATTCTTCAACAGTAGCATAGTTAGCAGACACATTACTAGTGACAATCAAATCGGGAGATTTACTAGGGTCTGTCGGCCAGTATGTTGGTTTACCGGTAGACATGAAATTACATTTATGTTTGTTCATGGCTTGGTAAAGTTATTTTCTTTTGGGTGTGGTAAGTCTCAATCCCCAATGAGTTTGGGATCACTACCAAACACACTAGTATCATGTTTTAGTGGTTCGTCCTTGTTTTTTTTCCATTTTCTATGACTCCCACTTGCCTATTAATAGTTGTGACGGAGGATTTCAATTCTGCTTCTATGCTTAAGATTTTACTTATTTTATTCAGGAGCAATTTCAGAGTTTCATGTAATTCAGCGTTCCTTTTAGTTGCTTCTGCTCACGTTCGCAAGTTTTCTAAATTAGACATGTAGGTACATTTAAGATATGAAAATCGCTTATTAGTTCTGTCAACTAGATTGTGATGCTGAAATTATTTGAAATTAAAAAAAAAGAGAGAAAAACTCTTTCTAGTTCGTTTTTTATTGTATGGTTTTATTTGTTGTAAATTTATATTTTGCCTACTGGACTGCAATTTTTGTTGCCTTTTTCTTCGATACTTCTTCCTTTCATATAATATAATGTTGACTTGTTTGATTCAATATAGAAGCAAGTTACTAATAGAAGAAAGTTACTAATAGCGAGTATTTAATGGTAGATTTCTGGAATAATGCCCAGAATAAAATCATCAAACTAGGTGATATCCTCAGTGCATCAGAACATGAAGTCCTCCTGAACGATAATTCGAGTGCAGGATTGAAAAACTCTAACTTTATTGGTCTTTATTTGAAGGAGTGTTCACGAGTACCTCCAGTTCCACCGTTGGACGAGGTTCATTGTAACGGTAACAATTTGAATACCCCATCCCTAATAGGCCCTTAGAACTTGTTCATTCTATAATAGTGCAGTACTCGTATACATCATGCTTTGACATGTATTCAGCGTATGAAGTATGTAGTTATGAGATGTGCAACTGTAATACTCGTAGTTAGCAGACGACATGTGAGTGATGAGCTTTTATTCCGCACACTTTTTCATCCGGATGAATTGACTCGGCTTCGCTCTTTTGGCAGAGGTTTCATATTAAGAAGGTCCGAGATTTTCAGAACTTGAGTATACGAGTAGGTATATCCACTTTGCATTGTGTATACAACGTTGATTGTATATACATCAGTTGATTGTTTATGGAGATCTGATGATTACGACACAAACGAGATCAACTTTTGCACAGTGAAAGTGATTTTGGTATCGGTGGACGAAATTGTATAGTTCCTGAATCTGATCACAAATTCCCGCTAATTCAGTGAGTACACGCGGGAGTAAAATACCAACTGTTTACTGTGGGCGAGGTAGGCCTCAAATTATCTCAAAATTGGTTAGGTTTCCATGAAAGAACTGGAGGGAAAACTTCTTTTTTTTCCTTTTTAAGGAGGGGTTCCTGAAGATCGCATGTTTGAATGAACGCAAACTACGCGTTCTCTCGGCAACGCAGACCGATTGGGCTGACATTTGCGTGCGTTCACAGGGTCAAAAGAGGTTGTTCTGTCGTACCCTAAGTGCGTTGACGCCGTATAATCAATTCTAGGAGGGTTCTCAGGGAAAAGTAATAATAATTCGGCTACTACCCGTCTGTGGGCTTCAACTTTCATGTTGAACATTCCTACAACAGAAATACGTCAAATTTTGAGGTATGTTCCAAATAGACGAGTAGGTATATACCTAAGATTACCCTTGTGTAAACTCAATCTTTATGTCACATATCCCGCTGTAGTTGAAGGCGGGGGCTTTGAAGGGGTACTTCTTCCTTCCAACACTTCTACTTGTCATGCAGCAGGTTGATTATCATTTAGGGAAGTGGTAACATTAGGAAGGCCTGACATCGTGAGCTGAATAAGCACCATATTCGCACTCATATACGAGCGGTTATCAGCAGAACTTCCAAGTTGAGGTTATCCTTCTCCAAATCGGTTTAAACCTAGTTTTTATCCGTATATCATACGAAAATACCTCGTAGTGAGTGGTGGAGAACATTCCCTACCGAGGAGTTTTTCAACGAATGGCCATTCCCAACTCTTCAAAGAGATAAAATCCAGCGATGACAAGGCATAATCGTAAGTATTGTACTACTCTAAGTAAAAGAAGAAGGATCAATTATTTAAGACGTATTCTGCTTGTTAACTAGTATAATTCAGACCAGTCGGTTATTGGATCTTCATCATCGTTTGATTTCGAGATGTGAAAAGTGAAGAGATCATCCTAATAAGCTGAAACCGGTCTGAATTAAATTATAAAGCCTCGAATGATAAAGACTTCCTCACAATCGCGGGATCAGCAGCATATTAATACTCCAACTTATCATATTCCCTCTATTATAGATTGAAAGTGGCAATTTCCGAGTGCTCACGTTCTATTATATTACCGTGATAAGCTTACTCGTGTCGTTCTGCGCCACATATTACAACTTCGATGTGAAGGGTACCATGCAACACGGGAATCAATCATGCTCAATTTTACAGTTCGACTGAATGAAATAGTAAATATCAAACAAATACAGGCACGATAAGTAGTTTAGACTCTTACCCTAGATGTTTTAAGCTTGAATGGAAACGTCTGCATTATTGATGAATATTAACATATGAAATAGTCGGGGAACTAAACAGATGATGCCACATACGACTGTCCCCTAATTCATTAATAATTGTTAATGATTAATAATTAATGTTATTCATTAATAATTTTTAATAGTAATTATTAATTAATAATTAACTCGATATCTGAAAACCATGTGCTGCTCATGTCAGCTGGGCTTGTATGTAGCCCGACAGCATGCTTCACCAACATGTTGAGGACTTTCGATCTGCTCCACCTTTGAGCTCTGCTCCTCCTTGTGAACGGAAGGCTGGTCGTACAAAGCTCTGAAAGGCCTTGAAATACTACTAAACTAAAAATGAAATGGGAAGGGGAAAACACAAACGGTGGGTACAGCTTTCGTACAAGTACGCAACCACGAGGGACATTTTATGTCTTTGCGCCCCCTCCCATCAGAAACTTATATGAAGCTTGCATTCGTGTTGACAATATAAATTATTGAGAATGATCACCTGTGTGTAAACAATTATTTAAACAATCACGCTCATACCGCAGCTTGTCTGCCACGCACTCCGCAGTGGTTAACGTAATGTGGTTAGGTAAATTGAGAGCTATCCAACGAGTGGTGAACGATTTTTGTACGATGATAACTGGCGAAGATAAAGTTCCGTAGCAACGAATCGGTTATAAGCGAAAATCATCAGAAACTCCGTTACATGTCCCGCGTTACATTCCCGCGTTTCATTCCCGCGTTTCATTTTCGAGTTTATGTAGCAAAGTAAAGACATAAAATGTCAAAACTCTCTGAATTGAACTCCATTCAAATGTTCACAAAAAACCGCTCCATTAAAATTTTTTGAGATATGACATTTTCAAAGTTTCAAAATTAATTTCCGACCCATGCTCCCCAGTAGTTCTCACATCAAATGTATTATTCATCATATTTTTACTGATTCAGGAAGATATATAAATGAATGAGGGACCCGTTTTTTACTGTACCAATCAGCTCTCCTTCTACCCATTATTAATTATTAACCTTCAAACAATTTATTTCTCTTCAGATGCCTTTTGTCGTAGTAACAATAATCTTGACTCTTCGGTGGATTGAGTTAAAATTAGCGTTGAATATTAATTATGGTTTATATATTGAAGTGTTGAAGCGGCCTCGGTATTGTGTACAACTGGTGAGAATGAGAGTGAGTGAATAATGGAGTTAGAAAAGGGTTTTAGGAAAAACAAAGGTGATTCTTTCTTTGTGTGCCATTTGAATGAACTCAGTCATTGCTACAATTCTAATCAGACGGATAGAAAGTTTTTAGAATTTCTCCTTTCTGTCTCAAGGGAGGTACGTATATGGACTGAACTCAAAGCTTACTTGGGCCATCCACTCCCTGCATTCCTTTTCTCTTCACTATTTATTTATAGTCAATCTCCTTTAACTCAATCCCTATAAACTATAGTAAACGGCTAATGTTTACTCGCTGGCGGCGAAAGCACATCTCTACATCAGAGGACCAGAACTGAAGAGGATTCGGTATGATTAGGGGCTCGTTATACCCGTCTTATGGCCCAAAGAGGTAAAAGAATGTTTGTCACCTGTCACCCTTTTAAGAAAAATTGGGCAGGAAAATGACCCAACCCACTCTATATTATTATCTCTACATTATATTGACATCTGAGTCTATCATTGCCTTTTATACTATTATAATTGTATAAAAGGCAATACAAGCAATCATTGTATCTGATTAATAATTATTATGGACACTTATTATTATTATTGTTCACTGCTTTTGTGAAAGTTAGTTTGATCATAATTTAAGGGTTCTGCTGGAAAAATTCGTTGTGCGAAGCTGTCTACAGGACACCTCACTAGCCATTCCGCGCCTATGAATTTTTCGAGGGGCATTCAATTATAATAGACGTTGATTTAGAAGGGGAAAATCCTCAGTCATGCATCATGGTTATAAGAGCGTATTTACGAAGAAATAACTGGTTCTATGTAAAATGTCTCCATTTTACCGTTTTTATAACACATTTTGTCTCCTTTTTTTGCCAAGTACCACCTCAGCTTATAGATTTTTCAACGCTGAAGCCGACGATGGAGTCAGAATTGCGATATCTCATTCCGTTATCAGGCAGGTTAGAGCAGATTAACCAAACAGAACATCTCAAGTATAATCCACGTTTCTTCATCTTAAGAGTGCTCCAGTTAGAAAACAAAATAAGATGTCGCAATTCTGAGTTCACCATCGTGTTCAGCGTAAAAAACCTTCATATCCCCCCTTAAAACTCCCCTAAACCCCCCTTAGAGTGGCCCGATTCTGCCCATCTACGAACTTAGCCTTTCGATTGCCGAGACAGATTTTCTTTGCAAATTTTAACTTTTTACCCCAATTCTATCGAGGGTTATCGTCTGTTATATGATTTTTTGTGTATTTTGGCAGTGAATTCAGGGTGGTCCGAAACGGATTGTGGTATGAAACCTTTTGGGGAATTCGAGTTTTAAAAAGTTTGGACCGAGAACAATAGGACTTTTCTTCGTCAATTCGCTAAAACATGTTTCCACTTCTCCACTTAGATGTCGGCTAGTTCTACGCGCGTTTTCTATCTTGTAGCTTTCTATCTTATTTTTGATGCCGGGAAATAATGTAATCATCCACTTGCACATGTACCCAAGTAGGCAGAAACTAGAAAGATGGTAAGAAGCGCACCCCAACGGTTTTTTCACAATTTCGGTACTCTTTTCCTGTATACCGGTGAATAACGGGGAGCGTATGAGTGACGAGTCAAGCCCCAAAACTACGAGAACTTGGGAATCCCAGTAACCGACGGGTGTCTGTTTCAAGCTCTGGGTTGAACACTGCACGATTGACTTTCACTCATACAAGTTCGTTCTTTGTAGTCGATCCCGATTTTGTCTCGAGTTGAAGCCTTCTGTGTTGAGAAACGTAACTAAAACTTTATTTGAGTGTTCCTACGTCCCTACCTTCTTTTCACTATTACCGTGGACTACGAGAAAAATGATGCGGAGCGGTGGCTTGGTTTTGAATCTCCTCTTGACCTTTCAACCTGTTCTATATGTCAATCACTCTTGTGTTTAATGTGGAGAACCTGCAGTGTTGACCGTTTTCCGAAGTCCAAATTGGCTCTTCAGAGTGTAGTACGTATCCATAGTTTCCTCTTCCACACGGTTTATCAAGATGGGCCTGCAATGCACATTTTGTTTTCATTACTCTTCGTTTCACGTGTTTCTAAGTTGAAAAATACACATAAGTCTTATCAAGCATAAAGAGGGCATCGAGTTGACAGCCCATAGATTTCACACGGTCGAAAAGAGAGTAAACAACACGGATGGCGTCGTTTGTCAAGCGGGAAAGGGAAGTGGGGAAACAAAAGGAGTGTCCCAGTGGTTTCAAACGACGAATTTGTCCTTTGAAACTTTGTATGGTTGGGCTGACGGTGGAATGAGTATGCAAATTGTCATCTTTATGTGGGCACCCACTCCATCCTCGCGTATCACCCATCCCACTCGACGCTAGGACTATTGCTCAACACCGACCTCTCTTTGCGCACCCCTTCGTTTGTTTCAGTCGGCCAACTTATATAGATACTACAGCAACTGCTATTACTTGTGGTGTCAGAGGGTATAACTGGTTTATACACAACTTCAAACTTATCAACACATACAATATTATATGGATTCAGTGTCACACATTCTATCGAGATAGAGCTCAGAACATTCTCGCCCCATTTTCAATGTCCTGATATCCACACTGCCGTCCATAGTGAAGAAGTCGTATATGCAAAAATCTTACTTTTGGGAAATCAGCCAAATAGGTTTTGCGTTGACATTTTCTGATATTGGCGTTAGTTACCAAAGTAATCTTGAACTTGAGCATTCTCCTAGAAGAAAATTCCTTGCTCGATCGAATGGCGGTGTCAGAAATTGATTTTCCATCTCAAGATACGAAAAAACACCGTACGAATTTCATTCTCGTATTGTGAACTAAACTTGGGGATAATTTACTAGCAAGAAACTTGTATCTTCAGTTTACTTACTTAAGTTTAGGTAAGTACTTGAGTTTCAACTTTATTATTGTTCAAGCTTATAAACGGATGAGTACTATGAAATACTTGGTGGGCAATATTAAAATTGAATCATAAAACGTTCATCAGAAAATAAGTACCTTCAATTTCTATCAGGTTTCAGCCTTTTCTGCTTAGTCTTTTATATTATATATTTAAAAAAATGCAATTCACTTAAAATATCGTTTGGTACACAACAATATTGAAACTTGATCAACAACAACAGTTAAGTGCCTTCCTACTTAATTACACGATTGTATTATAAATCACCAATTGAATATATTCACTGCATGTAAATTTAGGAACGCGGTAGCGTTCCGCCCCGCCAAGCAAAGGAGTTGAGAAAACGAACGGTGCCGAGTGCATGTTTACCGGACGTCACGAAACGCGTTTTCGAGGTATCCATATCTCGGCTCCTATTTGACCGATCAACTTGAAAATTAGTGTGGGTCTTCTTTGAGTGTATATTAGAAAGCCCGGAAAGTTTCAAATCGATAGGTCTAAAGGGAGCCGAGCTACATAACTTCAAAAACTCTGCAAATTCTTGACACAACGGTTCATTATCTTCTTTGTGCAGATCACCCTTCTGTCTAGATCACTAGGTCTAAATGTCTAGATCCTAAATGTTAGATTAATTATTATTATCAATTATCACTAATTATTAACAATTTTATCAAGTACCTAGTGAAAATTATTATAATTTATTGTTAGGTATTAATAATTCGTATTTACTATTAATAATAATTATTAATTACGTAATCTTGAAACGTAAACCAACAAATTTTGAGGGGGGGTTAAAATTTTTTTTTCTTTGGGCGATTCCAATGGTTCATTATCGAAGATAATAAACCAAAATGAAGTACGAGGTACGCGGTGTGGGTGTGGGAGGGGGCGCAGAGACATAAAAGGTCTCGTCGTATGACGCACTAGATGGCCTCCAGCCAGCCGTATTACGTCATACGCTCGTGGGTCATAGGCGCTGACGTACTTGTTGGCCTCCTGCCAGCCGTCTTACGTCATACGCTCGTGCGTCATAGGCTCTGACGCACTTGTTGGTCTCCTGCCAGCCGTCCTACGTCATACGCTCGTGCGTCATAGGCTCTGACGCACTTGTTGGTCTCCTGCCAGCCGTCTTACGTCATACGCTCGTGCATCATAGGCTCTGACGCACTTGTTGGCCTCCTGCCAGCCGTCTTACGTCATACGCTCGTGCGTCATAGGCTCTGACGCACTTGATGGTCTCCTGCCAGCCGTCTTACGTCATACGCTCGTGCGTCATAGGCTCTGACGCACTTGTTGGCCTCCTGCCAGCCTTCTTACGTCATACGCTCGTGCGTCATAGGCTCTGACGCACTTGTTGGTCTCCTGCCAGCCGTCTTACGTCATACGCTCGTGCGTCATAGGCTCTGACGCACTTGTTGGTCTCCTGCCAGCCGTCCTACGTCATACGCTCGTGCGTCATAGGCTCTGACGCACTTGTTGGTCTCCTGCCAGCCGTCTTACGTCATACGCTCGTGCGTCATAGGCTCTGACGCATTTGTTGGTCTCCTGCCAGCCGTCTTACGTCATACGCTCGTGCGTCATAGGCTCTGACGTACTTGTTGTCCACCTGCCAGCCGTCTTACGTCATACGTTCGTGCGTCATAGGCTCTGACGCACTAGTTGGCCTCCTGCCAGCCGTCTTACGTCATACGCTCGTGCGTCATAGGCTCTGACGTACTTGTTGGCCTCCTGCCAGCCGTCTTACGTCATATGCTCGTGCGTCATAGGCTCTGACGTACTTGTTGGCCTCCTGCCAGCCGTCTTACGTCATACTCTCGTGCGTCATAGGCTCTGACGTAATGGCCCGCCGGTCGCTTGTGTTCTGACGTGATCTGAGGGAAAGGGTGAATCAAGGGAAAAAATTTTTCCCGTTTCAGTTTATGTGCCAAAGCAAAGACATGAAAATGTCAAAAAAATGTGTAAATAGGTACCTAAGCCCAACTGTAATGTCAATTTTCTGACAATGAGTTTTCGACTATAGTTTTCATACCTTTTTACTTAAGTACTTATTGCAATTTGAGACTGATAATGAGCTGTTTGCAAATAAAAATTCTGATAACTACTTTATTACATCTTATTAATCTATTTTCAAGTTCCGATTCACAGTTGAATGTAATTTATTTAGATGTCAGAACAACAAACTCGACATCACTTAAGCCATATGATGTTCCAAAGAGCTTGTTAGTATGAAAATGGACCTGTATTTCAACAGTTTGATTCACGATCGTGTTGTGAGGCACAATCTTTGAGCCGTCATTGTGAACGAACGGCTGGTCGTACAAAGCTGCGGATGGTCTTGAAAAATTCTACGGAACAAACTCTATCTGAATATGAAATAAAAAAAACTCTGCAAATTCTTGACACAACGGTTCATTATCTTCTTTGTACAGATCACCCTTCTGTCTAGATCACTAGGTCTAAATGTCTAGATCCTAAATGTTAGATTAATTATTATTATCAATTTTATCAAGTACCTAGTGAAAATTATTATAATTTATTGTTAGGTATTAATAATTCGTATTTATTATTAATAATAATTATTATTAATTATGATTAATTAATACGATATAATTCTGGGGTTTTTAATACTACGTCGGTAATAATTTTTCTATAAAAGAAGTACCTACCAACAAACATTCGAAATCACCTTCATTTCCGTAGCACGAGTCGCACCTCAGAACAACAAACTCGACATCACTTAAGCCATATGATGTTCCAAAGAGCTTGTTAGTATGAAAATGGACCTGTATTTCAACAGTTTGAGTCACGATCGTGTTGTGAGGCACAATCTTTGAGCCGTCATTGTGAGCGAACGGCTGGTCGTACAAAGCTGCGGATGGTCTTAAAAAATTCTACGGAACAAAGTCTATCTAAATTTGAAATAAAAAACATACCGTTCTGTATGAATTTTTCGAGATATGGAATTTTCAAAATTTCAAATTCGTTTTGAACCCCTTCCCCTTGACCTAGGGTTATGAAAAGTTTCGAGGATCATTGTGGGGCTGGTCCAAACCCAGAAACCAAATTTCGTAATTTTAGCTCAACGCTAACTGGGCAAAGTGGCGCGGACGGCGGACGGCGGACGGCGTACGGCGTACGGCGGACGGACGGATTTTTTTTTTATTCGATTTTCTGAATCTACGTATCTTGAAACGTAAACCAACAAATTTTGAGGGGGGGTTAAATTTTTTTTTTCTTTGGGCGATTCTAATGGTTCATTATCGAAGATAATAAACCAAAAACTCTGCAAATTCTTGACACAACGGTTTATTATCTTCCTTGTGCAGATCACCCATCTGTCTATACCAGACTGTATTGCACATCGGCACCATACCATATTCTCACCGTACTCATACCATACCATACGAATTTCTTTCCTATCATACCAAACTGTATTATACCAAATCATACATACAATAATATACCATACCATACTCATACCATGTCGTACAAACCGAGTGAATATTGAAATGTCATCCATTTCTGACCTATATTTAAAATTTCAAGTATCTAGCTCATCATCAAAATTTAATTTGTTTAAACAAATAGGTATTATTTAAACAATTTTACAGACAAGAAACCGAGTGAACATTGCATTGTGATCCAGTTCTGACCTATTTTTAAAATTTCAAGTCAATAGCTCATCATCAAAATTTAATTTGTATTATTACAAAAAGGTATTATTTAAACAATTTTACAGATGAGAAACCGAGTAAATATTGCAATGTGGTCTATCCCCGACTCACGGTTAAAATTTCTAGACTGTAGTTTACCGGGATGATGAAAAAAGGTAGTTTTATTCTGGGCGTCTGGGGGTTGGGTCACATAACGGCCGTTTTCGACGCGAAAGATTAGTGTTTTTCCTAAACCTTTGCGCGGTCACTGTGAACGAACGGCTGGTCGCAAAAAAATCCAATTGGTCTTAAAAGATTCGTAATCTTTTGGGTCATTCAAAAGTGAACTAAAAATTACACGGTTCAGTTAAATATTTGGAGATATGACATTGTCGAAATTTTAAATTTCGTTTTGAACCCCTTCCCCTTGACCTAGGGTTATGAAAAGTTTCGAGGATCATTGTGGGGCTGGTCCAATCCCAGAAACCAAATTTCGTAATTTTAGCTCAACGCTAACTGGGCAAAGTGGCGCGGACGGCGGACGGCGTACGGCGTACGGCGGACGGACGGATTTTTTTTTTTTATTCGATTTTCTGAATCTACGTGTCTTGAAACGTAAACCAACAAATTTTGAGGGGGGGTTAAAAATTTTTTTTCTTTGGGCGATTCCAATGGTTCATTATCGAAGATAATAAACCAAAACCCGGTTTTTCGGCCTTAGATTGTTCTTCTTCTCCTTCTTCTCCTTCTTCTCCTCCTTGTTCAGACAGGCAAGGCTGGAGCCTCTCCACGTTGACCGATTGACTTGAAATTTTGCACAGAGCTTCATTTAACCTTGAGACAGAGCCTTATATAAGATTTGACCCATTATCTCAACCCAAAAAAGTTTTAGAAACAAAAGAACAGAAACCTTAGGAAAATTCTGTCCACTTTGACGAGTCTACAGCCTGGGTAAAAGGACCAATCGACTTGAATTTTTTTACATACCTTCTTTATAGCATGGCTCAGTGCCATTTGAACGAAATAAGCAATTATCTCAACCCAAAAAAAAAATTAGGGACAAAAAACTGAAATTTAGGGTAATTTAGGCTAATTATGGCCATATCTCGGCTCCTAGTAGACCGATCAACTTGAAATTTGGTATGGATCTTTTTGGTGTGGATAATAGAAAGCCCTGAAAGTTTCAAGTCGCTAGGTCTAAAGGGAGCCGAGTTATATAACTTCAAAAACCAATTACCATGTTTTTCTACTTTTTTCAGTCGGTCAAGGCTACAGCCTCTCCACCTTCGCCGATTGACTTGAAATTTTGCACGGAGCTTCGTTTCAAGTGTAGCAAGTGCCTTTTGAAAGATTCAAGTCAATATCTTTAAAGGGAGCCGAGTTATATATCTTCAAAAACCCGGTTTTTCACCCTTACCTGTTCTTCTTCTCCTTAATCGGTTAGGCATTTCCACCTTCACGGATTGACTTGAAATTTTGCACAGAGCTTCGTTTCAACATCAGACAGTGCCTTTTGAAAGGTTTAACCCATTATCTCAACCCAAAAACTTTTAGAAACAAAAAAATGAAATTTTGGCTAATTTGGGCAACTTTGACGAGTCTACAGCCTGGGTAACCGGACCAGTCGACTTGAAATTTTGCATAGACCTTCTTTATAAAATGACCCACTTCAACAACAAAAAGATGTGATATCCCCCCAAAAAACACTCCGTGTAAAAATCACCCCGCCTCGCAAATATCATTCTTCAGAGGCCGGAAAAAGTTATGATATCCACTTTCCCCGCCCGCCCTTTTCCTCATTAAGGAGCTAAGTATAATGAAAAGCTTAACCACTTCACAAGCACCGTACCCCTTTCGAAATCTCCCCTTGGCGCTATTGCGAGACGTTTTTATTCCTTCCACAAGCAACTAATACTTGTATAAAACGTTAACCACCATCAAGTATTAGTTGCTTGTGGAAGTAATAAAAACGTCTCGCAATAGCGCCAAGGGGAGATTTCGAAAGGGGTACGGTGCTTGTGAAATGGTTAACCTTTTCATTATACTTAGCTCCTTAATGAGGAAAAGGGCGGGCGGGGAAAGTGGATATCATAACTTTTTCCGGCCTCTGAAGAATGATATTTGCGAGGCGGGGTGATTTTTACACGGAGTGTTTTTTGGGGGGATCTATGATACATTAGATCGTCTTTGCTTGTCTTATAGTAAAGATTACATTCATTTGTAACGATATAAACACCTAGTATTACTAGGTAGGTACCTAGAACATACATCAAACCCGAGGCAGCAAACATTTTGCAACCCGTGGTGACCAAGAGCAGGCAGCATGAGAAATTCTGAAAAAAAAAAGGATTCTGCGAAGTAACATAAATTATATATATAAATATACTTACAAATTTTGTGTCAACAAAACAGCATGCAAATTTTCATCAACAAACAAAAGTGCCGCGGGCGGTGTACGGCGGACGGACGGATTTTTTTTTTAATTCGATTTTCTGAATCCACGTATTTCGAAACGTAAACCAGCATATTTTGAGGGGGAGGCGGATTGAGGGGGGGATCCGTATCTGCGAAATAAGTAGCAAGTAAATTGTATTTTGTGCCAGATACAAATTTTCGTCTGAAAAGGACACTTACGAATGGACATAAAGGCGGTTTTCTTACGCTTCCCCGGATTCGAAATCCCCCAAGGGGGGGGGGGGGACCATTAACTCATTTTAGCCAAAAAATCAGATACGACTTTTTCGCTAAGGACGGAATTTGTGATCAATTCACATGCTGGCGCCTAATTCGAAAAATATCAGCGAACCATCGAAGGGGAAAGTATATGAAGTGGTTCCAATGGTTTTGAACCTATTAGCTCCATTTTCTGTCAACAATTTCTTGATTAAATAAAACACAAGTACATGGATTATCAATTGGAAGAGTATTTAAAGATAGATGATGCATTGCCCTGAAATAGGGCATCATACAGTAGGTTGACCATAGTCCCTATGATTAGGGAGCTGGATAGGGAAATGATCAGATGGGGACACGGTGGCCACGGGTTCTAAACCGATAAATGGGGTCGAATGATGGGTTACGACCACCGTTGAAGGTGGAATAGGCGGTCATCCCGTAAGATCCTCTTACGGGCCAATTCGATTTGTTCGCGTCAAGAGACAGAGGTAGCCGCACTGGCTTCGATTTGATTTCTGTCAATTAGCATAACCTAATCGCCTTCGACTGCTGTTCCCGTAACTTGCGGTCAACAAGTAGTCCGCGAAAACTCCCAAACCGCTCTCTGTTTCTGGAGCTACATGAGTTGTTGTCCGACCGCCGTCGCGAAAGGTTCGTTTTCTCGGAGCGTTTCAGTGACCGCATTAATTAAACAAACATTGTATCGAGAAAAGTGATTACGTAATGGTGCCAGCTCGGTCCGAGACCTTCGCTGTGTGCTGACGTGACATCCTACCACCTGAACGATGTCGGAAAAATTGGAGGAGATAGCTGAAAAAGCTATGAAGGCCATTAAAACGCCTATAGCTCAGCCAGTACCAGGTCAGTCACCCGAAACATATTGCACCTTTCTTTTAGATGAACTAACAAAATGCAGAAATACCATCGGCTATATGTGTGACCATATGCTTTCAGCAGTCAACGAAATTAAAAATGTTCAAAGCCTGAATAGCGAACTATTGACTAAAATCGAAGAGTTACACAATAGCAAGCCTGAGAAGGCGGTGGGACAAAACCAGGCTGCTGAAACAAGTAATAATTATTATTCGGATGAAGAGGAGTTCACTTTAATTGAAAATTCACGAGGAAAAAAAAGGAAAACTGCCAAAAATCCAACCGATAATCAAAAGAAAACTGAAAAAAAGGTACAAATTAAGGTAAAAACTCCAGTAGACCCTAAACCCCCACCAATTTATCTAAAAAATGTCAAAGAAACGTATAAAGTGATTGAGGCAGCAGTCCTGGAACAGGCTCCACTGTCTAAGGTCACCGTCATGAGGGATGACCAAATTAAGGTTAACACAGCCAATTCTGAAGGGTTTAGGCATTTGAGCGAATTCTTAAGGAATGAGGGGTGTGAATTCTACACTTATCAGGATAAGCAAACAAGGCCCTACTCAGTGATGGTCAAGGGCATCCACAAATCAATATCTGAGTCCGAACTTCAAAGCAGATTTGAATCTGAATACCCAACACTTGGAAAAGTGCAGGTTACACGGAAACTACATCGGTTGACGAAAGAACCATTGGATATGTGCATCGTAGCCTTCAAAAATGGAACCGATGTCAATGATATTCATAACATTAAATCTCTTCAAGGGGTAAAAATCTCTATAGAAAGCATTAGGGCATCCAAATTTGTTGTTCAATGCAAAAAATGTCAAGGATTTGGACATACTCAAAACTACTGTAGACTCGAGGTAAAATGTGTAAAATGCAGTAAAAAACACAAGACAGAAGACTGCAATAAACCTAAAGATGTGCATCCTCGATGTGCTAACTGCAACTCAGATGAGCACCCAGCCAGTTATAGAGGGTGTCCAGTAGCAAAAGAAGCACAAAAGGTACACTATAAAAGAACTCACCCAGATACATTAGATAAAAAACAGAAATTTACACCTAAGACCCCCTCATTAGTCCTTAATCAAAAAAATCAGAGATCTTGGGTACCAGGCGCAGGCCAAGAAAATCTTCGTTCATATGCTCAAGTGTTGCAAGGCGCTCAAGTGGCTCAGCAATATCCACCTCCGGAAAAATGCCAGGCTGATCCACTGAGCATTATTCTTGACCGGCTAAACCGAATTGACCAGAGATTTGAAGAAATCAACAGAAGACTTGGAGTCCTTGAAAGCAAGAATCCCCAAGGCCAGTCCAAAAGAAAATCATGAAATTCCTGAACATTATGACCTGGAACGCCAATGGGCTTATGCTTAGGAAAAATGAGCTCATGGTCGTCTTGGAAATTAACAACATAGACATCTGTCTAGTGTCGGAAACGCACTTCACCAAAGAATCCTATTGCAAATTAAGAGGATACAAATGCTACCATGCTCTCCATCCAAGTAATTGTGCTCGGGGGGGAAGTGCAGTACTAATAAAAGAAACGCTCTGTCATTACGAATATGCCAAAGTGGAAACAGAAACGTTCCAGATATGTGCTATCGAGGTGAAAATGGCCTCCTACTCAACTACAGTGGCAAGCATCTACATACCACCTAGACACATCATAAAAAAGGAAGCCTTTGCAGAGGTCTTTGGACAGCTGGGTAACCGGTTTATCATTGGAGGTGACTTCAATGCCAAGAATACGCATTGGGGTTCTCGCATCACCACTGAACGAGGCCGAGAACTTTACCAATACATATTGAATCATAACTGCGAGTCACACTCAGCCGGCAAGCCAACTTACTGGCCAACAGACACCATGAAAATACCAGACCTCATCGATTTCTTTATTACCAAAAATATATCAGCAAATTATCTGGTAGTTAACGATTGCCATGATTTAAGCTCTGACCATTCGCCAATCATCCTCTCCTTGAGCGACCTGGTCATCAAAAAACCACACAACCTTGTCTTAACCAATAAAAAAACTGATTGGGACAAATTTAAAACAGAATTAAATCAGAAGGTGGACCTCAATGATGTATTTGACACCCAGGAGGATATAAACAACGAGCTAACAAAACTCGTCTGTAACATTCAAACTATAGCCAGCCAAAATACGCCAATCATCAATAGACAGCTCAAGGGTATTAATTATCCACAAGAAATAATGGCCGCTATTAAGAAGAAACGCAAAGCTAGACGAAAATGGCAGATAACAAGAGAACCAGCTCATAGAACGGCGTGGTACAAAACTGCCAATGAACTCCGATGGATGATACGAGAAATGAATGACACTACCAACGAGGAATTCATTAGGTCGCTAACAAGCCATAGGGACACGGATTACTCACTTTGGAAAGCAACGAAACACCTGAAAAGGCCAGTGGTTCAAGCTCCCCCAATTAAGAACGAGATAACTGGTTTATGGGTAAAAAGCAACCAGGAAAAAGCTGATGTGTTCGCTGAATACCTAGTAAGCATTTTCACAGCAAACCTGGGTGCTCCCGATGAACTACCATTAGAAGAATCCCAGCCACGTGAACCTGATGTAGAGATCCCTTGGATCACTGTTAAAGAAGTTCAGAAAACAATCCAAAATGAGATCAACCCAAAAAAAGCGCCAGGCTACGACTGCATAACAGGACAAATCTTAAAACACCTTCCGCGCAAAACCATTGTCAAGATTACAAAGATCATGAATGCATGCATCAAACTACGTTATGTACCACAGCTGTGGAAAATAGGCGAAGTTATCATGATACAAAAACCTGGGAAACCAGCTGAAAAACTTACATCCTATCGGCCCATCTCACTGCTGCCAGTCTTCTCCAAATTGTTCGAAAAACTAATAAATAAGAGACTCTTGAAGATCATAGAAGAACGCAAACTGATTCCGAAACATCAGTATGGTTTCAGAAAACATCACTCAACTATTGATCAAGTTCACAGAATCACAAGCATAATCGAGAGAGCGCTGGAAGAAAGAAAAGTCTGCTCCGCCGTTTTTCTGGATGTCACCCAGGCGTTCGACAAAGTGTGGCATGAAGGGCTAGTTTATAAGCTTCGTAAAATGCTACCTACAAGCTATGCAGCACTTCTTGAGTCATATCTTGCTGATCGATACTTTCGAGTTAAACACGATGACGCCTTTTCAGAACCCAAAAAGATCCAGGCAGGTGTGCCACAAGGCAGCGTATTGGGACCCCTACTTTACCTGCTATATACCAGCGACTTGCCAGAAATTGAAGAAAACACAACTGCCACTTTTGCGGATGATACTGCAGTCCTGGCAATCGGGGAAACCAATAACGAATCAGTAAATAAACTAAACCGATCCATCTCTCGCATTCACTCCTGGACAACTAAATGGAGAATCAGACTAAATGAGGCAAAATCAGTGCACGTTGACTTCACTAATAAGAAATGCAACTATGTGCCTGCTTACCTCAATGGACAGGCAATCCCACATGCTAACGAAGCAAAATATCTTGGAATGACACTTGATGCCAAACTGAGATGGAAAGAGCATGTAAAAAAGAAAAAAACCGAGCTCACAGTAAAATTCAGAAAAATGTACTGGCTTATGGGTAGGCGGTCAAAAATGTCTATTCATAACAAGCTCATTCTGTACAAACAAGTCCTGAGACCCGTATGGACTTATGGTGCACAATTGTGGGGATGCACCGCACCTAGCAATCGCAACATTATTCAGCGATTCCAGAATAATGTTCTGCGTTCATGCACAGATGCATACAGATACTTTCGTAACGACCGATTACACTACGAGCTTCAAGTGGAATCGGTCAATGAGGTCATACGCAACCAAGCCATCAACCACTTAATGAGGCTACAAGATCACGTCAACGACGATGTTGTCCGACTCCTAGACACAGATGATCTACTCCGAAGATTGAAACGTACCAAACCGCATGAGCTTGCTCAACTAATGTGAAAACGTCAGAACAATATAAGACTAAGTGATGTACTTTAGTTTTGAACATTTAATTTAAAATTCAACATACGAATATTGCTTATAAGTTTACTTGTATATACTTGGCGCAATAAAATATATTAAAGAGAAAAAAAAAAAAAAAAAAAAAAAAATGAATTTGAAATACTGATTGCAATAGCCAATCAATGCGGAATAAAATTTGACACACCCGAGACGTGTTCGGAATAGACAAAGCTGTTACGAGTGAGCAGTCCAGATGCTAAACTTCTGAGTGGAACAGTACGAATAAAATCGATCAACCAAAACCTGGCCGGGTTTATTTGAAGAGCTTGGACCGCGGGCCGCACCTGCGGTTAATTTCGACTAGTGAGGCCTGTCGTCGCCCATAAAAGTACAAATCACGCTTGATAGTAAATTGGTCAATTCGGATTACAAAAGTCAGTCATGATCGCACAAAACCTCTTAGAACGTTTAGCTTTTATATAATATATACGGATAAATATATACGTTTAGCTGTTATAATATATACGGATAATTTACACGCAACGGGCAATTTATCCGTTATGGCACTACTATATGTTAATATTCGGATTAATCCGAATACACCCTATAAAACCACATCAATTCAATTTTGAACTGTTTCAACTGTATAACTGCCATTGTTACAGTGTGCCGTTGTTACAGTTATGGGGCCTGCAAAAAACTCCGAGAAGAAGTGAAGAACCTCCAGTTATGAAATGTGTCTCGATGAGTTTTATGAGAAGCGAAAAGTTCTGTGCAGGTGCAACAGAGAAAACATATTAGGTGAAGCCGAGGGGGACTGAGGGTGAAAGGGGGGTTGTAGGAAGAAGACAGGGAACAGGAAAACATTGGTGGTGGTTAGGGGTAGGAGGATCAGGTGGCTATATGCGCACACAACAGCGTGGTGCAAAGATATCAATGGATATCAATCCTTTTTGCGGCTGAGGAGGTTTTTTGGCTGGCCAGTTTTTACAACAGAGTTATTCTTTTTGGGTATTTATGGTTTATAAGTACTGACTGTGAGTTGTTGTTCCCCCTGTTGTTGCGACAACGCGTTGTAAGGTCTACGTTAAAACTACCCGACTCTTATTTCCTTTGGTCGTCATGATATCCATCAAACCATAAGTTCCAGAACAGAAAAAAAATAGGATTAGGAAGAGGAAAAAAATCATCTTCAATGACGGAGACACATTTAGAACTTGATTAGGGTTGAAGTGAATGGCCCTACAACGATGGTTCTCTGGAGCACTGACAATGAATAGATTGACCAGTGGTTGTCCCCTTCCTCTGGTTTTCCCATCACCCTACGCGCATCCATCCATTTGGGACAATTGTCAGTTCCCCCTGTGGCTCTGAGCATTCTAGAAAATCATCGTTTCCCACAATAACATCAATCTTCCGTCCCATTCAGCTTGAGCTGTTCATTCATTTCAGCCCGTCCCGACGATGCTCTCCCCATGAACTCGTGGTCCAATATTCCAATTAAATCAGTCAGTTGCCGAAAATCCACATCGATCCTTCACACCATACGTAATTTACATCTGTTGAAGATGTGTTACGTAGAAATCGTGTGTTATGTCGGGGAGTTGCTTTCGTCAATTCCAGTAGGTTGGTTTTGAAGAAGCAGAACAGTTCCTTATAACTATTCATATTTTCATATCTACGAGTACGTATTATCTACATTGCTATATGCCTACAGATGATCATAATAATATTATGATGTATTATATTCATATATGGCCTATCAAGATATATTCAGATTATCGAACCTTTCACAGTAGTAGTTTCGAACCATAGAATAATAAAATTGTAACGAGAACTTGCCCTCCTACTTTTTTTGTTATTGACATGCTAGTGTATTGTATGAAATTTCCTCCTTACGAACGGTACCAAAAAATAATTCGATGCAGAATTTCATTTTCTTCGAAGTTGATTTCGAGGTGCTTTTTGGAGTATGTTTTTGGATGTAAAATAAAAATTTCAAAAAGCGACAAAAACGGCTAAATTCCGAATGTGTCCACGACTGGTTTCGTGTTGAATAAATATTGAACAAAACTGAGTGAAAAAAAAGATATACCTACTATTACCATTCATGGTTAATATTATCATTTTACCTCCAGCCAATTTTTCCTATAAACATTTTGATGTTCTTGTTTTGGTTTCAGGTAAGACGCCCGTCAGATTCTGTCCGCCCCATGTTTATGTACAAGGTATGTCATGCATCTCCTTCCTTTGTTCCCAAATGACGATCTCCTACCATACCACAATTCGCGGTGCAGGAACTCTCTAGTTCCAAAACGTCGTTGGGGTGGTATAATATACTACACATAGTATGGTAGTATATTACATACTACACATATTATAACATAGTATGGCACTCAAAATACCGTACCAAATGTTGAATATTGAAAACAATATTATATAATATGCAATAGGTAGGTACTTTTTGGTTATTCTACTATGGCGACATATCCGGACAAAGTACCACAGTATAACATCGAATAACCGGGGAGCGGATAAACCGTTGGTCGATTCGGTTGATTTTGTTTATAAGACAGGCGTTTTTTGGTTGGATTTATGTTTTGGTTACAATAACGTAATGTATTTTTAACTTTTGATATTCTTGGATACTCTTTTACAAACAGGTAAAATGCACTTTACACTTAAATTAGGCCTAGTCTACCTATAAAAACCAGGTTTCTTCCCCTAAATTGTGCATTTCAGACTGTGTTTTTTCTATCAGTTCGATTAGTTGTATCTTGACCGTGATTTCTCTCATCCTCGCCACCATTAGCCCAGGATCCACTGTAAATTTGAAATTTATTTTAAAAGGATCAACATCAAAAAAATTACAGTTACCTATATAGTAATAGAGTTGCTTTATCTACATTAAAGAGCTAAGGGTAATAATATAATTTTATTTCTTTAATTTTCTTATTTACCGTTTTTTATTTACTTATTCACGTTTTTCTGGACTTCAATATTTTTATGTGTAGGTTTCATTATGTTACGAATAATTCTCAGGATAATACTTATTTTTTGTCTACTTGTTACGCTCAAGTGTTCAAGTTGAGGAAAATAATTGAAGCGAGTATTTCCTACCTCCATGCCACATCAGCAGAGAATGTAGGATCAGGATCAGATTACTGTTACTTGCGTTTTCCACTGATTACTACTCTCGATGGATTTCTTCCATATCTATGTTGAGGTGCAGTAGCCATGAAAAATCTGCATTACCGATATAAAGTATAGATTTGTTTTCGACGTGTTTTGACACCGGTCGTACCTATTCACGGCAAATTGATCAATGGAGTGGATCCCCGAAGAATAATACTGGAGCTGTCATATATGGTTATTTGATATATGGATACAGGGATAGTTCCGAGAGGAGTACAATGACAGGGTGTATATGTAGTAGGGTGTGAGGAGAACAGTGAAGACAGAGCAACAGGGTCAATCGATATTGGGATAATATCAGAAGGGGTCAGATATTATTAAAGGTATGGAGCAACGATCGCAGTTCCCAAGAAGTAAAATCGGTGAGAGGGCCATTCATACGAATAATTGACGAGGTCAATCAGGAAGAACGGCATTCATGAAGGGAGAGAGTCAAATCTACCCAATGTTGCAACTCGGGAAAGAACTATGTATAGTGTATCAGAGCAAAATAAGGATGGTATACCCACGATGGGTGTCTCCATTACCGTTCAAAACCCAAATATGCCAACAAGTTTCAAGAAATCCTGGTCATTCAGCTTGACCCAATGCAGGAACCAACTTGCTGACATTTAAGTACATCCATTTGAATAATTTTCACTGCTTCAAACTTCTATAAAATCGATTGTAGATATAATATTTTGAAGCAATCGAAAAAATGGCGTTCCCCAAAAATTGATTCATGTAATTTAATTACATGAATCAATTTTCGGGGAACGCCATTTTTTCGATTGCTTCAAAATTTCAAGAACATGAAATTTGGATGAATATTTCGGTACAAATCAAATATATGCGTGTAAAATAAACATATTTCAAAAGGATTTTAAAATTTAACAACTGATCAAAAATGACCGAAAGGAGAAAACTTTGAAGGTAATTCCTCAAGAAACGTTCCAATGGAAGGGTCTAGAGACTTGATATATGCTCACAGGAACCTCGGAATGTTTTGTATAGCTTTTGGCGCCTCGCCGGCACCATTGAGGTGTCACTTGTTACCAGTCACCTGTCTCCGGCACTTGCGTCGCGGTATGCTAATAACAACTTTAACTTTAACGTATGTACCACATGTACCCTTAGAATTGTTTGAACCAAGAGGCGTCAATGGTGACGCTTCATAAAATATACTTGCTTGTTATCACTTTCAATCAATCAATATTTTCATTAGCACATAGGATAGTAGGAGAGGGGGTGAAGATTAAGGAAGAAAGAGGATGAGAAAAATTCTACTACTTCTTGAGGAAGTCGCGCTCAACCGCGCTCCTGATCACGCCAATGGAGTCTGATTAGGTACCTGACTTCCAACGACAGATTTTGCAACATATCAACATAATATATTATTATTATATCATGTCGAGTTGGTTTTGAACCGGTGCCTTCACCGGTGCCAATGACATCACGGGTGCGAGTGACGGCGCCATCAGGAATACGTGTGTGACAGTAATGGCGCCAGTAAAAATTAAATGATCGGTATCATTGTTCATACTTCATGGAGCTCTAAATCCAACAAAAAATGTAGATTTCATAATGGCGTCTCTACTATTGGCGCTAGTTCCAGTAACTTATTTTGTTAACATTCTTAATTTTATTAATTTTTGGTAACGCTGAATTGGTATGTACGATGTTTTTCAGTAGTAATAGGGAAAGTCGTCTTCTGATAAGTAGTGGTTTCTGATAGTGGTTGAAAGAGGACGTCACAAAGCTGAGAGAAGAAAGCACCGCTTACAAATCCATTTCGGACCATCCTGAATCCAAATCCACGAAAATACGTTATTGAGGAATGCATTCGTTACAGAAGACAACCCTTTCTTTATGTTCATATCACGATACATTCACAGACCAAAGAATGTCTCTTCTGGATTTCAAGTTGTATGACATGAATTGTGTCAATAGTAACCAAGAAGCGGTTTTTGAGCAACGGCACCATTTGTCGCGTCAGAGTGACATCAACAACAGTTCATCAACATCCGGTGTATCCAGTACAGATCCAAAGGATATATCCGTGAAATTTCAAATCTGTGAAGTGGGGTTGGAGTTAATTAGTACGTGAGGCTGTAAGAACCGATGTCACTCCGACTCGAACAAGTTTTTGTCTTACGTGAACTCGATCTTTATTAACATCTAATATTAACATAACACATACTATTAGCATGTAATAATGAAAGTTTGAATAAAACGCTGTAATAATAATTTAAAAAAAAACATGAACTCGAAAATCGTGAGTGTTCGATTCATCAAGACCCGGAATTTTTAAGTAGACCAGCGAAAAATTTAGTGTCGAAAAAGTGGCTGCACTGGATATTAGACTGGTCTGTTATGAAACGTGGAGGACAACTGGAACCGCGTAATATCACTTTTTAGTGTAATTATAGTCATGAGTGAAAAGGGTGTACCACCAGTGTCTGTTGCGGTAAGCATGATTATTCGTTTTTTGATTAAAGATTACAAAAAATCCGTGGAAATTTATCGAAAATTACTGGAGCAGTCCGGGGATAAGATCCAAGTGTATGAATGGTGTTCCGCAAAATGCTGTTTTAAAACTCCTTGTGGATGGCCGCGTCAGTAGTGTATGCGATGTGGCTGAGGAATTGGGCATCAGTGTAGGTAGTATTGAGTCAATTATTCATGAGCGGCTAGGTTATCGCCAAAATCTCAGCCTGATGGGTGCCAAAACGGGGCGCAAGACACTCTGCCACCGATCTATTGTGACGAGGTGATTAGCGACTTCTACATTCTGCCACCTGTGTGAACGTGACATTCTGCCACCTCCCTGGAACCAGTGACAGCGACTCACTTTGCTCAGTAACTGGCAGCTCGACATGGCGGAACAATTGAGAGTTGTGACCTCACGCGTAGGTTCGCAAATACTGTACTTCGAGTGTTTTCGCTACACGAAGCATAGAACCTATAAAAATGGGAACATTTTGTGGAGGTGTTCGTTTACCCGCAACGGTGTCAGGAGCTGCGATAGTGCTCTGACTACCAATTGTTCTACGTCTGCAGTCTTCAGGGTATCGAAAACTGAACATTGCCATGATCGCCCAAGTCAACAAGAAAGAGAGCTTGAAGACGTAAGTGCCACCTTTGGTTTATAGAAGGACTTGATTATTCCCCCCATCAACTGATTAGTACCATATGGATTAGTTGAACTTATAGATTAAGTGGACGTGGTTGCGGAATAAAAACATCCCCACAATCAACTGATTAGTACCATATAGATTAGTAGGACATGTAGATCAAGTGGACGTGGTTGCGGAATAAAAACATTCCCCCCCCCCCCATCAACTGATTAGTACCATATATATTAGTTGGACATGTAGATCAAGTGGACGTGGTTGCGGAATAAAAACATCCCCCCCCCCCCATCAACTGATTAGTACCATATAGATTAGTTGGACATGTAGATCAAGTGGACGTGGTTGCGGAATAAAAACATCCCCCCAATCAACTGATTAGTACCATATAGAATAGTTGGTCATAAAGATCAAGTGGACGTGGTTGTGGAATAAAAACATCCCCCCAATCAACTGATTAGTACCATATAGATTAATAACTGATTATTATTCGTTATAACATTTGCGAATATGAAATGAACGAATTGAGTTTCCACTTTCTGAACGTCATGTGTTTGTATCGTAGATACAAAGAAATGTAAAGAGGAAGGCCTTGAATGATATCACGACCAAACCTTTTTCTTCGATAATACGTATTATTCTAAGTGATAGGTATTTTTGTATGTTTTGTATTTGTGGTGTTACATTGTTGTTGTTAGACACCTTTATGCCTTTATGTTCCTGTTGTAACTGGTTGCCCAAATAAATTAATGGTAATAGCAGCTTGAGAGCGGTTATATTTCCCCGTTATTCCTTGGTGAAAGAATGTATAGCTGTTCCCCTCGGAGAACAGTTACAGAGAACGGTTACATTTCCCCGTCATTCGTAGGTGGCAGAATGTAGAACTTTTCCCCTCGAAATCGTTGGCAGAATGTAGGGTTTGAAAAAAGAGCTTAACGGATTATCGGTGTCAGAGTGATGATCGCCAGCCAAAACGTCTGAATTTTGAGCAGAAATTGACGCGCTGGGATGTTTGTACGCGTCCCATGCGGCGGTTTGAAGATGACGGGAAGAATTTGTTGCGCGGAATTGAACGATTCAGAGTGGAAAACACTGGAACACCTCCCATATAGTCCAGCACTATCACCCTGTGATTATTATCTGTTTGGTAATTATAGGGTGATGTTTGGTTTGGTTATGGGAATCATTCGTGCACGAATGGTTACGTCAAAAGCCGCGAAATGTTTAAGAAAAAGGCTTTCACAAAGGTAGCAAAAATGCGTGCAGTGTGAGGGATACTACCTAGAAAAACTGTAAAAAATTGTAGCTCTTTGATTAAATAATAGCAATTTTTATTACGAAATTCCTGGTTATATATGAACTTCCCCCGTACATATCCTAGGGTGCCCATCGCTGGTGCAGTCAAATTCAACTTGACACCTCCGTCAAACTACGGAAAACGTATTTTCTTTCTGTAGTTAGTTTTTACATGGGTGTGTTCCATTTGTAGGAATTCGCATCCGAAAAAGGTTCCTCATTTCCAATGGATAACAACTTTCAACTGAGGCAATTTGCGGACAAGATGTTCTCTCACACGTTAGTACCTCATGTTGGAATGTATAAATGATTTGCATGGGTGGTATTGATGACATGTAACTGCATTACTTTCCCTGTGAATTTTAACGAAATTGAGTCGGAGTTTAAGAGTGGGACAAGGATTTCAGGTTTTGGGCCCGCGAGTGTGTTATTAATAATTCATTAGGGCCCGTCCAGATTCTAACCCGCATCTCACCTCTTTTTTAGGTTTCATTAGAATCAGATGAATAGACAGGAGGAATGACAGCAAGTCCACAACCATACTCAAGAGTAAACGAGGTGGATTTGGGTTTTTGATCCACTGCGTTGCATTGTACGTTTGATGACTGTATTACATATTTATTTAGTACTATTTAAATATTTAATACATTAGTAAGTAAATTGTATTATTAATTGGGAGCGATATCGTTATTCACAAAAGTAGTTCAAACGAGTTGACAGTATATATTTAGCTTGGTGGTCATGGGAGGTTTGCACCAGCAATTCCATGGAGGTTGATGTTATCACAATCCTCTGACCTCCAGTAGTACGCAGGATAAGATGAATGTTGTATGATTACTGGTCCGATTGGAATGAGACACTTTGTGGTATCATTCAGTTTGTACTACAACTTCTAAGTGTATCAACGTAATAGCGTACTAGCTCCGGGATTTCTAAGGACGATAAAGAGTTATCGTCGTACAACGAATATAATCTTTATGCGGCAAAACGTTTCAGTGGAATTTTCAATAATCAAATATAGATTACTATGATATTTGAACCTACTAGAACTCATTCTTCAAATTGTTTCATATAACAATCAATACGGAAGGACGATCTTTGAATAATCGTGGAAAAAGTTTCCAGAGTACAGTTGGAGTCGCAATTCTCGGAGAATCCATTCCCATTTGATGGAGTCAACGAAAATCGTTCATTGCATGTTCCCGTTGTGAGATATCTTCACTCGTGCTAACAGGCCGGATTCAGCGGGTCCCCAGCTTGTTAACACAGGCTTAGGAACCTGATTATCATTGGTTCGTGGTCCTGAGAACCGTATCTACCGGCTTCAACACGGGAAGTGTTCAGACGCAGCACGAGTTTCCTCCTCACTGACACAATGATTTTAAAAGATGTGTATTAACTGATGAATTGATATATACGAAAAACTCTCCAAATTGTGTCAATAATCGTTCATTATCTGCCTCGATCAGATCATCCTAATCTAATTCACGAAATGATAGATGAAACTGTAGCTCATCGTCCATTTTAGTTAATCAAATAGGTATTGTTTAAACCATTCTACAGACAGCAAACCGAGTGAATATTGCCTTGTCGTCCATCTTTGATCCATGATTAAAATTTCAAGCCTCTAGCTCATTATCCAAATTTAATTTGTTTAAACAAATAAGAATAGTTTAAACAATGTTACAGAATAGGAAACCGAGTGAATTTTGCGTTGTCATTCATCTGCGAACCATGTTTAAAATTTCAAGTCTCTAACTACACATCCAAATTTAATTTGTTTATACAAATAGGTATTCCAAATAGGAATAGGTATCCATCCTCAACCCAAGTTTAGAATGTCAAGACTAATCATCTAAATTTAATTTGTTTAAAAACCTAAGAATAGTTTACAAACAAGAAACCGAGTAAATAGTGCATTGTCATCCAGTTCTGAACTATATTTAAAATTTCAAGTCTCAAGCTCATCGGGAAGTTGAAAAAACTTCGTTAACTGGTTTCAGAATCATGATAATTTTGGTCGAAACAGAACCATGCTCTCTAAGTACCAAATGGTGGCCGAAACAGACTTCCATTGAGAATCATCATAGGAGCTTTGGATACAAGAATCGTGAAAATGATGGTTGTCTGGTTTTATTGCTTCAAGTCGAAGTATTTAGTATTTGAACAAGCTGGTTATTGTTGAATGTCGGAACTGGTACGACGCTATACGGAGCTTGTACGACACTATCATCAGTAAGGGAAGAACCACATGGTAACCACGAGCTTCTAAGAAATTTTAGCATTAAATAAACCTCTCCGTATATGAGGAAGAAACAATAAATACTGGGTTTGGTTGACTCGAAGGATTTATATTTTTCTAAATATGAGAGAAACACCATACATCATGATACTGAATTATTAGTACCGAAATTTGATGTCAAAACAACACTCAAACGTAGAACTTGTAATAAATTAGATTAATCATCGCTATCTTCCTCATCGTCATTTGAGCATGTGTCAGTTCCTCCATGTAGGTTCAACAAAAATGTTCTCCACTCATTTTCGTCTTGGTCGTCAACTGGAGAAGAGGCAGGAAGGTGCATCTGATAATCTGCAATAGAAAAAGTTATTATCATACACTGATAGATAGTGAAGAAATTGAGAAGGTAACAAATATAGTGCGCTTACATATGGATTTCAATATCCTCAGTTTCCTATTCAGTCGTTTATCCGTTCCTACAATCCTGTTGAGATAGCCCTTCACTCTCTTGTTTAGGTCGGGGTCATGGAGACACAAATCTCTCCATTTCAATGATACAAAGTTAACAATAATCAATGTGTCAATATCTAACATCCTGAGGATTAAGGAGAAACCCAAATTAGTACATACTTATTGAATTAATAATATTTTTGTTCCAACAAAAATGAGGTCGACTAAAATAATTTGTAGTACTTCACAACATATTCAAGATGGAAAGGTAAGACATACCTTAACATTTCGCAAGCCACTTCAGGTGGGAGATTCCCGACGATATCCATTTTGACATCAGATGCCAAGTTTTGCGTGGTACGATTTTCCATTTTGTCGTGGTTGAAGAACTGTAAAAATTGATTATTAATCTGGTCGATGGTCTACTGAGTGATGAAGGTTAGGTTCCAACTCTGTTTAGTTGTAAAATAGCATTTTAGCTAGTTTTAGTTTTACATCCAATCAGAAGATCCGGGGCCTGGGAAGCGTCATGACCCCAGTTGCTGTTTATTGGTATCTTCCTTTTTTTTTAAAATCCGTTTCACAAAATTTTTCATGACCCCCCGCTACATACTAAATTACAAACTCATAGAAATTACCCACTCTGCGGAACCGGGGCTTGGGCAGCGTCAAGTTAAAGTCGTGAGGAAGCTACATACAGAATTACAGCTTCGTAGAGTTAATACCATAGAAATTAGGTTTAGGAGCCACTCAGCTAATGCTGGTCCTATTCTGCTTAAAGTGTAAATCCTAAGGAGGCTACATACCAAACTACATGTTCATAGGAGGCATTCAGCGGATTCTGGGCCTGGGCAGCGTCAAGTTAAAGTCCTAAGGAGGCCACTTACCAAACTACAGCTTCATAGAGGAAATATCATAGAAATTAGCTTCACCAGCCACTCGTCTGACCTTGGGCCTATTCCGGTTAAATTGTAAATCCTAAGGAGGCTACATACCAAACTACAGGGTCATGAAGAAAATAGCGTAAAAAGCAGTTTTGGGAATTTATGTGTTTATGGGAATTTTCAACGTTGAACGCGATGGATAAATCAGAATTGCGATGCCTCATTTCGTTATCAGATTAGATAACCTGAACCGTGAAGAACATCTCAAGTAACAACCACGTTTCCTCCATCTTAAAGACGTAATTTCCCCCCCTTGAAATTCCCCTGAGCCCTCCATAGAGTGGCCCGATCCTGCCCACCTACGAACTTACCCTATCGTTTGTCTAGACAGATTTTGTTGTGCAAATTTGATCTTTTTATCTCAATTCTATCGAGGGTTACCGTCAACATCGTGTTCAGCGTTGAAAAACCGATTAACTGAGGTGTTACTCGGCAAAGTGAGGAGACAAATGACAAAATTCGTAATAAAACCAGTAAAATGGAGACATTTTATATAAAACCAGTTATTTCGTCGAATATTCGCTCCAATAGCATGACTGGATTTTTACTTTGTGGGTAGTATTTTATGGATAGTTTCAAGAATATGATATGAATTATAATTATTCAATTATTGAATATTGGAGTCATCAATAGGTTTACAACAGTTTATGGCGACTGCAATATTCTTATTGTTTTCAGATGTCACATGTTGAGCTTTTGTATCCACAAAGTCACATGAGAAATACAGCCTTGTTCGAGTTCTTGCTATAAAAAGTCCGATTAATAATTATTATAATTATTATTATTTCTAAAATATTAAAATTGGATTTGGCGTTCCTTGAAAATTCATTATTGAAAACTTGCAGATCTTGAGGTCTCTTTGTCCTGAGCCCTCGAGGACGATTTACCCACAGGTGGATTGAGTACCTACTGTGTACCTACACCGAAAAGCAATGAATAACCTGCACAACTGCTCGGTCTTGAAGGAGAGAAAACCTTGTGCGCCGCACCATAGATCATGTTATTCGCGGGCATAACGTCAGGGATAATACAAGGTATAACGTCAGCTTGACCCTTGGCTAACATCATTCCCCGTGTGTTGCTCATGGGTGTTTGCCCCATACCCATTCCCTGATGAGTTTTGTTTCAAGTAAGTAGGGAATCACTAACCTGAGGAACGGTTTCATATTGAATATCACATCACAGAACATTACTACTAAGAACTAATTTTAATCGCTTACCTGCTGATCCTGAAAATACAGGGTTTGTAGATTGTAGATTCTCTTCTGTGTTGTTGACTCCTTATTAAATAAATGACAATTTTTCTCTTTTCACTATGGATCAGGGTTGGTGATATTTAAAACGAATGTTTTAAACAGCTGTTTAAAACAAATGTTTTGAACAGCTGTTTAAAACAAATGTTTTGAACAGCTGTTTAAAACAAATGTTTTCAACAGCTGGTTTAAACAAATGTTTTGAACAAGCAAAAAAAACAGTGTTTTAAACAACGTTCAAACATCTGTCTAAAACCAATAAACCTGTTTTATTTGCCAAGCGTCTTCTATTTGCGGGAAGTTGGAGAAATATCTCTACCTACACCTAGTCTATACTACCACGGTTGCATTGTTTATACACTCTCTCTCATGAACCCACTTTCAATTTTAGGGTGTGTGTGTGTGTGTTTCCTTTGATTATCGTCTCCGGGTTTTTTCACCACGATGAGACACAATTTCCGAGGGTGTCTGATCCCTCTATGATCAGACAGTGTCTCTGGAAAATGCCTTCCTCCATGCAGGGGTCCTTTCCCTTTACTCCGTAGGTAGCGCTCCCGTCGAGGGCCTTCCTTTTCCGTACTGAGGTTTTTTCTTTCCCCTATCAGTTCGCAATTGTCCGTTTTAATAATGTAAATTATTTTGTAATATTTTCTTCAGTTAATCAATCCTCAAATGAGGATAATTGGGAAGGTGAATTTTATCAAATGCTGTAGCCGCGGCCGCCTTAATTCTTATAACCTACTGTAAAGTTACTTTTACTTGGATGTTCATTCTGTTCTATTGCGCTCTAAAAAATACTGTTCTGTTCGTTACTCTACAAGTACCTACCGTGAAGTTTATTCGTTTTTGTTTCATTCCGATTTTTCCAAACTGTTTTGTTTATCGAATTATACCTTCCTGTGTTTGCGTACAAGTGCGTTTATATTCACCATTTCTCCTAGGTACCGAGGTAGAACAGAGGGATTGTTCAAATATTCAACTTGATCAAATATTTTTCAATCATCGTAGAATGTTGGAAAACCAATGTGTTCTCTTCCTCCTTGCATTTCATTTCCCGTTCGTGTATTACGCACACCAGATAAACGGAAACAACATTTTATTGCCTCCTATTCTATACGATTAGGTATGTATTAAGTACAATGCAATATTCACTCGGTTTCTTGGCTGTCAAATTGTTTGAAAAATGCCTACCTTTTTGTTTGAACAAATTGAATTTGGATGATGAGCTAGAGTCTTGACATTTTAAACATGGGTTGACGATGGATAACAATGCAATATTCACTAGGTATCTTGTCTGTAAAATTTTCGAAAATACCTATTCGTTTTATTAAATTTGGATGATGATCTAGATATATATCTATCATTTCGTGAGTTAGATCAGGGCGATCAATTTTACATCAATTACATCCATTTTAAATCCAATTGTGATCAACTACATCAATTTAAATAGGCAGACAATTTAACACTCTTTCCAACGATGTCCTTAGATTTAAATTTCAGTGCAAATTAAGGGAGTTATGGCAATTTTAGTGAAGTAAGGTCGAAAGAAAACACGAAAAAATGGCAAACACGTGAAAAATTTGGATTTTGAGTGGATTCAAAAAAACACTTTTGGTCCGAAATTAAATGTAGAACACGTAGGAGAGCCGTCGGACACCACTCGCGTTACGCCCTTGAAACAACCCCAAAGGAGTTGAAACAGAACATTGTATTGTACCATGTAGCAGGATCTAATAGCTTTCGAAGTAAGCTACTGCAGTGCGTCGGACAATAAATTTCGAACGCCTATCATTTCAAAACGTACACCTAGCAAAACGTATTTTTTACTGACTCAACCAGTTCATAAATCAACCCATCTTTTGAAATCTATAAAATTTATAAAATTGTAAATCCATCATAAATCATCAACACGAGTGGGAATCAAACGGTTACACTCCACGCATTTTTTACCGTTTCAAAACACATAATATGTTTGTTCAAACCAAATAATATATTACCTATGTTTGAAATATCGGGTTTCTCATTGAGATTCTTTTCGAGCTTGAAAAAAGAAGGTAATTTAGGATCTTGGTCGACAGGTACTTCTCACCATATTTTGCCGAAAGAGGTACAGAGACAAGTAATAACCCGTGAATTATATAAATCAACCAGGAATTTATTTGGAATACTGTCGAGGCTCGAACGAACATTCAATATTCTGTTATCAATGATTGCAATCATACCGCATAGTTATTGGAGTAACAAGGACCCGCCAAAAAACCTCAGCCGCAAAAAGGAATGATATCCATTTTGCCCGCCAGCCACATATATAGGATGCTCAGTGCTTCGCACCTCGCTGTTGAGTGTGCATATAGAAACCTGATCCTCCTACCCCTAACCTCCACCGTCAATGTTTTCCTGTTCCCTGTCTCCTTCCCACAACCCCCTCTCACCCTTAGTCACCCTCGGTTTCACCTAATATGTTTCCTCTGTTACACCAGCAGGGAGCTTTACGCTTCTTTCAATGCTGTTGGCGGGAGCTTTTTGCCAGATGAACAAGCCTGAATTGAAGCATTAGTTCATTACAGTTGTACCACCGCTGATTACTCGTGACCACCAGTAATACTTATGTTAGCTTGTTCATCTGGCAAAAAGCTCCCGCCAACAGCATTGAAAGAAGCGTAAAGCTCCCTGCTGGTGTAACAGAGGAAACATATTAGGTGAAACCGAGGGTGACTAAGGGTGAGAGGGGGTTGTGGGAAGGAGACAGGGAACAGGAAAACATTGACGGTGGAGGTTAGGGGTAGGAGGATCAGGTTTCTATATGCACACTCAACAGCGAGGTGCGAAGCACTGAGCATCCTATATATGTGGCTGGCGGGCAAAAAGGATATCATTCCTTTTTGCGGCTGAGGTTTTTTGGCGGGCCAGTTTTTACAACGGAGTTGTTTTTGGGGGGATATCACATCTTTTTGCATGGCTAGTTTTCGAGTGGTACTTATAGAATACGGTTCAACAACTTATACAATACAAAAGTACCTACGAGGTAACTAGTAAATGTTTTCCTAAATGAAGTTTTATCCTAGTCAAAATTTAGTAAAAAACTCTGCAAATTCTTGACACAACGGTTCATTCTCTTCTTTGTACAGATCACCCTTCTGTCTAGATCACTAGGTCTAAATGTCTAGATCCTAAATGTTAGATTAATTATTATTGTCAATTATCACTAATTATTAACAATTTTATCAAGTACCTACTGAAAATTATTACAATTTATTGTTAGGTATTGATAATTCGTATTTATTATTAATAATAATTATTATTAATTATGATTAATTAATACGATATAATTCTGGGGTTTTTAATACTACGTCGGTAATAATAATTATTATTTGTCTATAAAAGAAGTACCTACCAACAAACATTCGAAATTACCTTCATTTCCGTAGCACGAAACGCACCTCAGAACAACAAACTCGACATCACTTAAGCCATATGATGTTCCAAAGAGCTTTTAGTATGAAAATGGACCTGTACTTCAACAGTTTGATTCACGATCTGGTTGTGAGGCACAATCTTTGAGCCGTCATTGTGAACGAACGGCTGGTCGTACAAAGCTGCGGATGGTCTTAAAAAATTCTACGGACCAAACTCTATCTAAATATGAAATAAAAAACATACCGTTTGATGGGAATTTTTCGAGATATGGAATTTTCAAAATTTCAAAATTCGTTTTGAACCCCTTCCCCTTGACCTAGGGTTATGAAAAGTTTCGTGGATCATTGTGGGGCTGGTCAAAACCCAGAAACCAAATTTCGTAATTTTAACTCAACGCTAACTGGGCAAAGTGCCTCGGACGGCGGACGGCGGACGGCGGACGGCGGACGGCGTACGGCGTACGGCGTACGGCGTACGGCGTACGGCGGACGGACGGATTTTTTTTTATTCGATTTTCTGAATCTACGTATCTTGAAACGTAAACCAACAAATTTTGAGGGGGGGTTAAAATTTTTTTTTCTTTGGGCGATTCCAATGGTTCATTATCGAAGATAATAAACCAAAATTAGTACGCCTACTAATTTGCCTTTTTGTTTCTTGTTTTTGTGACAAGAATAATTATTTTTTGGAAATTATTGTTTGTTATCTGAAATGTGTTTGAAAAATAAGTAGTTTTAAAATTTTTGCGAATTGGTTAAATATTAGTTTTAAAATTTTCGATTAATTAAAACAATCAACAATTTAAAAACAATTATTAAAATTTAATACAATTATTCTTATTATTAAATTTAAAAAAAATAGAAAGAATTAGAAATTTGAATAAATTTGAATTAGAAATTTTTTGAAAATTGGTTGCATTTTTTCTTGGGGATTGTGCAAATTTTTGTTGTTGAGAATCATTACAATAATTGTAATTATTGGTGTCGAAGAGAAAGAGGAAAGAGAAAGTTTGCAACTGGTAAAACGCACGTTTTTATACCATAAATCGCGAATAACTCGAGAACCGTTGGGGAAAGTGCCAAAGTGCGCTACCCTCATTCGAAAGCCCATAAAATTTCCTATCGATCCGTAAACAGGCGCCACTCTACGACAATTTTTCTGACCACCGTTCAACTTTGATGTTTTCGGAAATTAGCCAAATCAGTAGATGTGGAATTTATTCACGTATTTTTGGCTGTGGATTAGTCAAATCGATTGAGATTTAGTTCAAAATTATTGAGCATATTCTAGACAACCTAGCGGACATGTTAAGACCAACCGCACCAATTTTCATCAATATTTGCGGCAGTTGTTGTTGAAAATAGAAAAATCACCATAACTCCTTTATTTTTCCCCTTAGGAAGCATTTTTTGATCTCAAATTAAACAGTTTGAAAAGCTGATCACAACTAAAAAAGAAAATCTGAAAAAGCTTCAATTTTGAAGGAGTTATGACCATTTGAAATTCCTAAAAAACACTATTTCCCCCCTAATTGGGGGGGAAATGGGGGGAGGGAGAAAAAATGTTCAAAAGGCACTCCCTTGGAGCATAACAAACGTGTGTGCAAAATTTCAGCTCGATCCGATTTGTCTGCTGGGCTGTAGCCCCGTCAATGAACAACAACAACAAGAAGAAGAAGAAGAAGAAGAAGAACACGAAAACCGTGAAAAATAGTGGTTTTAAAATTGTTATACGCCCGACACCTGATGTTCCCAAGAGCTGAAATTTGTTTTACGTCCTCACGTGCCCCTGGAGAGTTGGTGTACAAAAAATCAACTCTCGAGACACTCAGGGGACCGAGCTATGGTAGGGTGAAAACCCCAACTTGTTCCGTCGCGTAATCAGTGTCTCAGTCGCTTCGGTTTTCAGGGCTTCGGTTTTCTTGGCGGGCGGGACGCTCCCGCGTCCCTAGATATCGCAAAGAGATATCAAGATCGCATCAGATGATATATGGGTCATACTCTACAGTCTAAATCAGAGTATGAATTTCCAGCATTTCTGTAACCTAAAGCAGTTGCGATTTTACATTTTGCGAACATTGGAATTATTATCATGTAACAAAGGTTAGATATTGATTGAAAGGACTATTGGATGTATGCAGTATGAATGACATCTATAGATGAATCGACTATGCTCTACATGGATTAGTTTCAAAATAGCTTCCTCGAAATCATACACTCAAAATATTGGATTGATCGCAATAGCTCATTTTCTCCTATAATTCACCAGCAGCGATATTGCGACACAGAGAGTTGGACGAGTATGCAGTACACGCATGACTAGGCGGTGATGAGGAGGATCTCTGCTATCTGTCTCCAAGTCCCATTCCGTTTACATATTGTTCGTATTGTTTGAAGGGTTTGAACATGATCCCGTCTGAACTCACCTCCCTTCATTTAAGACATAGTGATTCATAGAGCATGACCAACAATTTGCGAAGTAACTAATCTCAACCTACTACTAGTACTAAATAGACCAGACTAAATAGAGATGAACGACAAAACTTGAACACTATGTTTCAAACCCCTTTTTGTGTTTATATATTTTTTTTAAAACCTGTTATTTAGCATTTATGGGGGACGACATTTTCGATTCTCTAACCTAATCAAATGAGCCAAACATAATACATGAGATAGAAATAAATATGGAACACTCACTCGCTCCATACTTTCTTACACGATCCCTCCGCATCAATAGGAGATATATCCAAATGGTGTAGGTATAGATGTGGGACAAATTTATATAGTACTGTATAGATAGTTGACTTTTTTTTTGACAAATACAGTGCAAAAATCAATTCATTCACTTAATAAATGTAGAATGACGAGTTTCGGTATTTTATTTGCACAAACTCAATCATTATCAAACCTCGTCATGAGGATTTGATTATTGCCCTTTAATCTAGTGATAGTCCTTAGTGTTGGAATAAATATCTTATAGCAGGAAAAAATAATTTGAATTCACGCGCATTCAATTCAAGTGTCATTACAGGTTTTCGGAGTTCGGTGCGTTCATGGTGCTCGGTTTACACTTCTCATGTTCGAAAAACTCTAACCCACGTTTTGAGGTCCACGGTCCGCTGTTGCCAATGCACCAAGGACACGATTCTAGCTGTCACATCTTCCTTTAGCCTGAAATCAACAATACAGTGTGCCAAGAGCTGTGCAGGGAAAGGTAGGACAATTGAAAGCTTGTGTGGGATTGTTGGGGAAAGGTAGATTCTACCAAACGAGATGCCTTGGAGAAGAGGCCCTCCTGAAAGGTTTCCCAGGAAAAGTAAAGAAGGCTTGTACAATAGAGGAAGGAACCAACCTTCACCCAGCTATTCAAACACTGGAAGAATGGAAACCAGATTGAGCACTTCGTGTGTTGGTCTCCTTTAACTATTCTTTTGAAACAACATTCCGGGCAATCCGTCCCAGTAGTCTCGCATTTAAAATAATCGAACCTTTCTCGTCTCTATCTCCACTTCTCAGTTTATATTATCGATTCGGTAAGTGAACCGTTAACAATAGGGCTTTTGTTGTTCTCATATGGTCCTCTCCGAATGGAGGGGGTGTTGGACCATCACTGAGACAAGGGCCTAGTTCTGTGATGGTCTCGTCAATTTTTCAACAAGGTTCCGGCCTGGTCCAATAATCATTACTGTAAATATATAAATTGTGTATAGAGAATTGCCTACATAGAAAATGAGATAATCACATAAACCATAAATAAAATAGTCATACAAATGATAAATTAAGTAATTATGTTCAACATAATTTATTTAATCTCATTTGTTGGGATACATTTATTTTAGTAAGTCCTTGTTCGACCTTTGAAGATTATAAAGCGCTATCTGTCCCTGAATGCGTGTGAATTTCCGGGCAGTGTGGAGAAGTGATTAGGTTATGGACCCATGAATTAGTATCATAGCGCTCCTTAATCAAACTGTTCGATTCACCTGATCCTCAAACATGATGTCTGATATATTAATTTACCCCAATAATTTGCGGGGTATCGACTGTTAAATGGCTATCTGATCTAGTTGGTCATGTGATTATTAGGTTGACTATGCGATTATTCCGTACTCGTCGACGGATCAGAAGTGTAGTTTCGTTACTTAAGGTGATATCGAGTTCAGCTCATCCACGCCTTCGTAATTCCTAACGAGCATTTCACAAGGTCTATTCCCTGTAAAACACATATTTTACCACGTTTCTATTAGTTCGGTTTCCTGTCTGTCTTGGTGGATGTTTGTAATCGAGTTTAAACTAACTTTCCGATGAGCTAGAGACTTGAAATTTTAAACATAGGTCGGAACTGGATGAAAATGCAATATTCACGTGCTTTCACTTGGTTTCAATAGTTGTTCAAACAAGTGAAAGTTTGCCAATGAGATAGAAACTTGAAATTTTAAACACGGGGTCGAAGATGGATAACAATGCAATATTTAATTGGTTAATGTTTGAACAAATTAAATTTATAAATTTGAAATTTTAAACATTGAACACACGTTCGGGTATGGAGAACAATGCAACATTGACTCGCTTTTGGTATGTTTAAACAATTCAGATTTGCTTGATGAGCTAGAGACTTGAAATTTCAAGTATAGGTCAGTATCCTGCTAGAGATTGAATAGTAGGCAATGCGAAACAGATCCCTCACTGCAGAATCTGCTTCACATTCTGCTCTCTTATCAAACTGCTGTAGATTATATTGAGATTTTTCCCGCGGTCGGTAACAGCAGGATTTATTCTAATGTCAGCAGCGTCTGCTTCCCGCTCACTGCATAATATGCAGAATATTATTCTGCAGTGTGATATACAATATCAGCACTACCGTTTCCGCCCTCTCGTGTTGCTGTGATAGCAGTACTTCGGTTCACAGTATATACAAAATCGATTGAAATCTATCACCAGGACATAAGACTTAAAAACAGAATTCAATCTCCCATCCTGAGTGGATTGGGATTCACTGCAGTTTAACTTATTTACTGCTACTTAACTATTATAGATTGCCTACCCCATTTCCAATTCACTGAAATTAACTGTGAATTCATCCGGATTGTATTATTTACTTGCTACGCCCCACGTTTTTCTCTCCAAGTGAGCCAAATATATCAATAGCCACTAACGATCCTCCCTCAAAGTTGTAGAAGGGCCATGAAAAATTATTTTGTACTTTTTAGTCTATTTAATAAACGCAGTTAATTTATTAGTTATCGATAAACCAACTATACTAGATCATTATTGAAAATGAAAATTTCCGTCAGGTTCTTCAACGATGTCATCATGAATTTCAATTTTTTTTTAGTTTATTACCTATCCTTACCGTTTTAATTTTCTAATTATTGTACATTTTATGACACGTAGGATCTGAAAATCGAATTTCCCCTCCTCACATAGGTATGTTCTTTTTCGGGGCCATTCGGCCAACATTGATACACACGGAAACAGAAACCGTTATTTTTCCTTAGGGATAGCCCAACCCTCTTGAACCCTATCATCTTCGATTGAAGCAATTTGAAGAGGGAGAGAACGCAATAGGTTTCTCAAAATAGTTATCATCTCAGAAATGAAACCAAATGCCTTCAACAAGGCAATCACGGGGCAACAGATTGAACGCTATAACAAAACCCGCACCTAAACAAAATGGATCCAACCTGCTCCCCTTTACACCGCAAGTGCTCCCGAGAAAACCCCGTAGCATATTGTAATCCTGGAATAACTTTAAAGCGCTGCACCTTATAATCTCAACTCTCTCCTTGTGAAAACGAATTAGGTTGAGATTTACTCTTTTATTGTTTGGCTTTATGTGCTAAGTAGACATTTTCATTGAATTACCTCCATCCTTTCTCTCGGCTGTATGACCTTATAATTCAACGCCTATAAATAAATTTATTTTCGAGTTATGTGCAGGCATTAAAAGGGCAGTACCCACAAGGTGAGGAGTAAATATATGTGAACAGTTGCTATCCCAATTAAGTTGCAGGAGAATTTCAAATACTAGTTGAGAGGAGGGACATTGGTTTGTAGTTTGTTACTTCACTTACAATTAACGATTTTTTGGTTTTGACTCGCCTCTCGCAACTAGTACACTATGGTTAAATAGTCTGCAAATTAGTGACACAACCGTTCATTATCTTCTTTGTACAGATCACTCTTCTGTCTAGATCACTAAATGATAGATTAATTATTATTATGAATTATCATTAATTATTAGTAATTATTATCCAGTACCTAGTGTAAATTATTATCAATTATGGTTAATGATTATTGATTTATAATTATTGTTATTTATGATTAATTTTTATTGAGTATCATTAATAATAAAAATTATTAATTATCCTTAATTATTATTATGAATATTATTATAAATATTATTATTATTAATTGGCTCTATCCCTTAAAACCATGTGCGGTTCGAATAAAGCCAGTATGAACATTGACCAGACAGGCTGCCACACCATTCGCTCCAACTATGAGCCCTCATTGTGAACGAACGGCTGGTCGTACAAAGCTCCGAATGTTCTTAAAAAACTTTAAAAATTAAATTCTATTTAAATGTGAAACAAAAACTATACCGTCCATCTGAATTTTTTGAAATAATTAATTAATTAAATTAATTAATTTTAGCACAACGCCAACTGGACAAAGTGCCGCGGAAAGTGTACGGCTGACGGACGAATTTTTTAATTCTGAATTTTTAATTTTCTGAATCTACGTAACCTGAAACGTAATCCCTCAAATTTTTCTTGGACGATTTCAATGGTTCATTATCAAAGATAATAAATCACAACAAGATTCGACATGTATCCAATCACGGATCATTGATTGTTCATATAGGACATTTCATACTGAAGTTGTGCATACCAATTTTGCATATTCGATTTTCTAGATACTAGTGAAAGTTATAGTTATTTAGTTAAAATACACAGAAACACCGCGACCACCGAAGCATGGGATTGTGGTCTAATTTTCGTATTGATTAGGATTCCATCAAAACATACGAGAGCATCCCAAGCGCAGCACCACCATATAATCTAGAACTATCAGGGAGTGGGGAAGACGGGCTCCAGAACTTCAACCAAAATATATTTGATATATCAATGATATCGGCTATTTACAAGGTTATAATTTAACATGGATTTAAACAGACAGACCTAAACATAGAGAAGAGGTGATGTGCCGGAACTTACGGATAAATGGACAGGCAGGAACCATCTTTGTTCGGAAGGCTTCAATAAAAGACTGGCATGTAATTCTCACAATGCTCCAATTTCCTCTCCTCGATGAAATCTTCATTAAATTTTCATATGATATTCCGAGCTCGACTCTGGATTGCTACATATTTAATATTCTTCAGTCCGTGAAGTCTCTCAAAATTCACTGATCTCTCCCATCGTCACGGCAAAGGGTTATTCCTGGCAGTTCCACGGACAGGTCATGATAAAAACATGCATAGAAGAGAAATCATGAATTTTGATAAAAGATGTGATCCCTTCAACCTAATAATCAATAACTGGATTAACTGTTTGAAAACGGTGGTGACCACCCTGAGGTTCAGGCCTACCATTCAGGGAAGCCAGTAAAAGATATGACCTCAATAATAACATGGACCGATAGGCTTAGCTCTCTAGATGGGGAGAGATTGATTGATTGATTAACGACTTTATGTATCCATCTGGTGAGGTTTGGTCACAATTGTCCACTCTTACACCTAACCAGAAGTACAATTCCTGGAAGTCGAATTTCTCATTATGGCAATAATAAATAATTTTTTTCTTATATTAAAAATAAAAGGTAGATACATAAAATAATACATAATACTCCTTTAAAATAGGTGTTCAGTGCAAAAAATATAAGTCCAAAATCTATTTTGAAGTACTCTAATAATCGTAGTTATCCAAAAACTACCTACACTCTAATTATCCTACATTAAAGCTGTCTTTAACTAAATTTTCCTGTTTATGATTCAGTCTTAGTTAAGAGCGGTAACTGTTCAAATAGAGATGGAGCCAGCCACGGAACTTGTCGAGTGAAGAAATCATCCTGAGATTGTGGTTCCTAGAGGAAGTAATTGGCATTTGCTCGTGTCGGCTTGTTAAATAAATTCATATGTTTATATACATACAAATCAGTTTTATGGATGTACCATAGCCATTCTGAAGAACATCGAAGGTTTTGTACAGGGACCTAATAGTTGGAGAACGCTTGCTATTCTTAAAACTGAATTCATTGCTATGTTTATTTTGTTAAAGTTAGATGCATAAGTTCCTCTTCATACAATAACCATACGATGACCATTTTATGAAACAAGCTGTTTTTTAAATTGAGCGCTCTATCAACGAATAACTTATTAAAAGCGTATAGTTGAGATCGCACCTTACGAGATATTTCGTTGGTCTGACGATTCCACGAATGATTTTGCTGCAAGATGACACCAAGGCGTTTTATTTCATTTTGTATATTCGAGCAGTTATTGATATTAAGTTTGAGCATTCCGGTCGTGACACATTTGCCAACAGCAAACCCTTTTTAGCTAATTCTGAGATACGATGAGCAAATCCTGAGTTGCTGAGTTCTCACAATATTTTTCCTTACTGTCCAACTCATAAAAAGCGGACATCATCTTCACAGATTGCTCTCTTATTAGTTGGTGATGACACCAAAGTTGCTACATTTTGTCCGGTCACCAGGTACCAACACCTGATTACAACCCATGAGCAATAAACAGCCACTCTATACGAACTAAATCACTCGCGACGAAATCGTGGAAACCCATCTCAGGGAGGCAAAATGCACAAAAAGCACTCCCTTGGGTGGGAAAAAACGTGTGTGGAGAAAGGAGAACCAGAATGTTAGTGCCTTAGGTGAAGAGGACGGGCTAATGGGATTGGTTACCACCAAGTGACAGGAAACAGATTCTGATTGGCTGTTTGAAGTGAAGGGGTTTTGTGATGAGTGGGCGCATGGGAGTCAAGCTATTGTACAAATATTATAAACATGGACCCAACAATGGAGAAAAACCTGTAGGAATTACACCATTCAAAGATTCGCCGAACTGAATAATTTCGAGTTTAAAATAACCGGTTTGAACAATTTCGAGTTTTTCGAACATTCTCCCATTCTGGCAAAAATGAGGGGTCTGTTGGATCCCGCGGCGACCGTTGTCAGCGGTTTCCCCCAACCTCGCGGAATATCGCTCGCGAGATGACAAGTTGGGCGAATTCCACGGTCGCGGCATTCGCTTCTTTGATTCCCAACGATTAGCACTCGTCTGGAGCCAACGTGCGTTTCCCGATTCAATAGCTCGGATCGGTATTCGGTGCCCCCCTGAACTTCCTTCCGACAGACCTTTCGTTCTAGTACGGTCGCGGACGCGGACGCCGAGGTCTTCAGGATCGTCCAGAAGCGCCCGCCAGAAGCTACCCAAGGTATCTGTGGAGAGACTTTAGGGTTGTTAGGGATAGTTTAAGGATAGATTAAGGGACTAGAATAAAACGGGGTTTAAATAACGTTGTCTTTTATTCTACTAGTTTCTTCCTTACTCCCATACTCCAGGTGGCACGACATAAATGGTGGAGGCGCCAAATTAATTCCATAAAATTAACCCCCCCCCTTCCCCTATGAATAACTAAAACAAAAATAAAGAAGCCAAGCTAGTTTTTTCTTATATAGATTTGAAAATATATTGAATAAATAAAATAAAATGAAGAAGCTCAATAATGTAAAAATAAAATAAAGAAGTAAATTAATACATAAATAAAACAAAAATAAAGAAGCCAAGCTAGTTTTTTTTTTTTTTATGTATATTTGAAAATATATTGATTTTTGTCTCTCCATTATTCTATCTGCTCTTTTTTGTGTGCAATTCAATGGTATTATTATGTGTGCATGTTAGAATAAGTTATATCCATTATTACGTGTACTGCCTTAGGCTAGGGACCCCTTTTTCTGACGCATTAATGATGTATTAATGACAGATAGACAGTACGAGAATACAGTAAACCCGACAAATAGTAAACAAGTAGTAAATATGGCGAACCTAGTAAAAATAACCCCTAGATATTTCTCTGCGCAACCCCATGAAGACATAAACCAGTTCATAAACAGTTGGGAAAAATTGGCCAAGTACCATGGATGGGAACAAAAAGAAATCATGCGTAGCATACCTAGTTTTTTTCTATCGGACGCACAACTTTGGTATGACGAAATGGATCACGCGGGGAAAATCAAACCAACGTGGGAACAATTTAAAATTCAGTTAAAACAAGAATTTGAGGATCCAAGTTTAATAGAATCGGCTAGGAGACAATTATATAATTTAGAAAAACAGTCAACAGAAACAATGAAACAATACGTCGATAGATTAAGAAACTTAGTATGGAAGGCAGCCCCAAGCCTGGATTCCATAGAGAAGCAGAGGATATTGGCGGCTGGATTACCAAACAACTATAGATTATGTTTAGCGGGAATAACAGATTTTGAACAAGCTGTTATAAAATTATATCAGGTAGAGGCACTGTTGCAGTTGTCAAAGCCGGAAATGCATCAGTCCCAAGTGGGTGCTCCACAGGGAACCTGCGAGGCGGCGGTACATCATAACCCCCCCTCGCAAGATGATCAATGGCAATCACGAATCGTGGTTCTGGAACCAGAGGGTCAAAGATGGATACAGAACCGCGGACGTGGATACAATAGAAGTAGAGGGCGAGATTATAACGGTCGTGGTGCGCAGCATCAACATACCCATCAGCATCCAGTGATGGGCAGAGGATCGTATAGGGGAAGAATCCACACTGGAAACTGGGGAAGTTATAATCATCAACAAAACCCCAACACAAATAACTACCAGTACCCAGCGATGAGCAGAGGATCGTATAGGGGACGAATCCACACTGGAAACTGGGGAAGTTATAATCATCAATCATACCCCGATACAAACAACCTTGTAACTGTGCTAGGAAATCTGTTACTCGGTCAATTGCGAATGGGTGGTCAAACAGACGGATCATGGAACGGAAGAGGACGTTATACCAGACCGCAAACCGACCCACGCACACAGAATCGAAATCAAAAAAACTGATAAAGGGGGCGGGAAAACAGGAAGAAATCGCCCGTCCCCTTAACAATCCAGAAATAATTAAAATGGCTTCAGCAACGCGAGATAGAAAACAAATAAACATCAAAGTTCAAATAGGGAATAATGAACTAAAGGTATTATGTGATACAGGGGCAAGTGTATCCTTAATAGATGAAAAATACATAGAAAACAAAGCAGCTATAAAACGAACGAAGATTCAATTGTATTCAGTGGACAATAACAAAATAGATATACGCGGAATAATTACTTTAAAAATGATAGTAACGGACGATTATGGAAATACAAAGCAAATTCAACAAGAATTTTTCGCATGGAAACCAAGCCAAGGGAAAAACACTTATCAATCAACACCATTAATATTAGGAAGAGATTTCTTCTATGACAATGGAGCGATAATAAATTTTAAAACGGAAACCATTACGATGGGAAACATGATTATAGCATTTGACGATAAAAAAGCTGAAGTACGTGGGAACCGAAAACCTGAGACTTGTGGGTTAGTGACTCGGTCTCACGAAAAATCAGTCGAAAAGAAATACGAACCGGAGGAGTCGAACACGCAAAAGTGCAAGCGTATACAGTCTCCGGCGGGAACTATCCAACCTGACGACGAAGTGCCACGTGCGTCACGTGCAATAACGGAGGAAACCGTCACGATGCCTGCTGGCGAATTGAAATGTGGGTCGAACCAAATCGAAGTATTTAGGATGGCATTAGAAGCGCATAATATTTTGTATAAAAAAATATTTGAAAAATTCAATGTCTCAGGAAAAACGTCAAGCACAGAAAAAATGTTGGCTCAACTATCAAAAGCATTGGGTATAAATCTAGTATATTTCAATTTACCGCAGCAACAAGCAAACTACTACAAATTCAAAAATCGTCTACAAAGAGTTCATATTTATTTCATTGAAAAAACGGAAGGTTTTGCATGGATACATCCGAATCCAAACCGTAAAAACAGTTTTCAAATCACAGCAACGGTATACAAGACTCCAGACAGAATAAAGTATGAACAAATAACGAAACAACATTCAACTCAACATTTACCAAATAAACAGAAGAGAGTAACAAATAAAGAACAAGAGGTAATCGGAAGTAAAGGAAACGGTAGTAAATTAGAACAAAAATTACAACCTGAATGGCTTCAAGAAAGAAAAAGTTTACAATCCGACTGGAGTTTTCACGCAGAAACGTCGCAAAGAATAAATTCTGTGCAAACAAATAAAGTGGACATTAAGGCGGAAAAATTTATGACATATTTCAAAGGACAGAAACAATATATAGAAGATTATAAAGGGATTACGTTAGATATAAATCCAGAATTAACGGTAAAAGATCACAATGATATAGTAGCAATCATTAAACGACATGAAAAAGCCTTTGTGTTACATGAAAATGATATGGGGAAAGCGAAATGTCAACCAGTACGAATACCACTAACGACGGATGAACCAATAAAATGTAAAAGTTTTCAGCGAAACCCACATGAGAGAGCAGCCATGAAGTATGAAATTGAAAAGTTAAGCCAAAGAGGGATTATTAAAAAATGCCCTACTCCGTATAGAAGCCCATCGTATTTAATAAAGAAAAAACAAGGAAATTACCGATTTATCACTGATTTCCGAGAATTGAACAAAGTTATTGAACATAATGCAAATGGAGCGTATACAGGGAGAAGAATTCAAGAGATAATCCAAATTGCATCAAGAAAAAAGATCTTAAGTTCATTTGATTATGCCAGTGCATGGCACCAAATTCCAGTGGCATCGGAGGATCAGCACAAATTGGGATTTGCTGATCACAATAATGATACATGGGTTTTCCAATACCTACCTATGGGATTGAAAATATCCACGGGAAAATTCATAGAAATAGCTGAGAATACAGTAAAATCTTTAATTGACCAACAAAAAGTAACACAATACGCAGATGACGTTTGTTTAGGGTCGATGGAAATGGAAGAACATAAAAAGGACATGGAAAGTATGTTGAAACTAATAGAAGACAAAGGGTTGAAATTAAGTGCTGAGAAAGTACACATTGCATACCCACAAATTAAGATGCTAGGAAAGGTAGTAGGATCAGGGAAAATCCAGACAGATTGTGATAAAATAAAAACTATTCAGGCATTACAAAAACCTTCGACAAAAAGACAAGTTCAATCTCTAGTAGGGATGTTTAATTTCTTTAGGGATCATATACATAATTTCGCAACAGAATTGCAGCCAATAACAGATCTATTAAGAGGAACTAAAAACCAAGGAAAAATAATTTGGGGAGAACCACAAGACAAGTCCTTACAAAAAATGAAACAATTATGTACAGAGGCTCCCATTTTGAGGACATATGATGAAAACAAGCCAGTAGTGATTATCGTCGATTCTGCAGCGCATGGTGTTGGATCAGTAACAGTTCAGAATCATAATGGAAAATGGTACCCAATAGAATTTTTCTCAAAACGGTACACCCCCGTTCAAGGACGATATCCAGCTATCTATTTAGAATTAACAGGAATTTGCAGTGCGGTACAGAATGCACGTCAATATATATACATGTCACCATTCGAAACTGTAATCATTACCGATCATGCGGCTTTACGATTCGCGGACAATATAAAGGAATCACATAGCAAAATATTTAAATTAAGTTTGAAGCTAAGTGAGTACCCCATAAAGATTATGTATGCTAAAGGAAAAACATTATCGATATGTGATCATTTAAGTAGAAATGGAGAAAGTGAACTATTAAATGAAGATGACTTGGAACCAATTAGTCTACAATCGGACAAAATTTGTGCTGTTACGAGGCAACAGACAAGGAAAATGGAGGAAGAAATGAGAACACCTCAAGCAATTCAAACAGACAAAGTTTTGGAAACGGTAAATAATTACCAAAGAACAGAACAATTTCAGACAGCATTACAAACAGATGAATTTGCAAGGGAAATAATACAGATATTAAAAGGAAATAAATCATCTTCTAAAATGTTGAATATTCAAGCAAGGAAATACGAACTAGACGAAAGTGGAAATATATGGAAAATAACTAAGAATGGCAAGTTATTATACATTCCAGTATCATTTAGGAGAGAAATAATTACAACTTATCATGACAATATGAGCCATCCAGGAAGAAAAAATACCTTAAGATCAATGAAAACAAAATTTTATTGGCATAATATAGTCGCAGATGTAACGAATCATGTTCAAAGTTGTGACATATGTCGTACAACAAAAATAAATACGCAGAAGAGAGGGGGAGAATTACAGGAAATGAAACCTATTACAGGATACCCGAATGATGTCTTGCAATGTGATTTTCTGGGACCCGTACAAAGTTCTCGAAATGTACACCAACGATTATCAATATTAATATTAGTCGATTTACACACTAGGCATTTGCAATTACAATTATGTAGAAAACAGACAGGGGAAGAAGTAATTGAAGCATTAAAAAAGTATCAGTACACGTGGGGTTTCATTAAATGTTTACAGACGGATAACGGTACGTCTTTTAAAAATCAAGCGGTAACAGAATACTTGCAAACTATGGGGATAAAGCAAATATTTTCGAGTCCGTATCACCCTCAGTCACAAGGCGCCGCCGAAAGACGAGTAGCTCTTGTAACTCAAGCAATACGCCAGATATTGAAGCAGCACACGAACTGGGAGGATTACATAAAACGAATAGAATTTAATTTAAATAATCAATACTGTAAAAGAATAAAAATGACACCCTTTTATGCTATGTTAGGACGTGAGTCAAGGATACCAGATGTAACAGGATTCCACAAACCACAAGAAAATGAAAATGATAGGATATGTCAAATGCAAGAAAATTGGAGTAAAATTCAAAACTATCACAAAGCAGCCCAAATACAGAATAAACAACAATTTGATAAAAGAAGGACAGGAAGACAATATGAAGTAGGAGATTATGTATATATTAATAGAAACAAATTAACGGATGGTCAAGATACAACAAACAAATTCAAAAATATATATTTAGGGCCAGTGAAAATATTAAAAAAACACAATAATGGAGCATATACAGTATTACGAAAAATCAACAACAATGAAGTAGAACAGAGGGTTAATATAGAACAAATTGTACCAGGAGAAGCTTGTGAAAGAAAGACAATTGAGGAAAAAGGACTAAAAATGGAACGAGAACACGACAAACAATAAACACATAACTAACACGAACTTACATAGATAAGTAGATGGAACGAATTGGCTACGGTTAACTGCAAACTTTTTACGACAAACAAACGTAACGACTAGGACGTCAGAAGTGACCATGAAACTTAGGGAATTTGGAAAAGTGGAGTCATGAACCAATTTTTCAAAACGCTGGTCGTTAAAACCTAAAAGCAACAATGGTAACAATGGCAACAATACAATAAAATAAAAACTAGAAATAAACAATAGAACAAAACTAAAATTGAAGGGGAAGAATAGAATAGGTTACGGAAGACGATAACAGGGGAAATTTCTCTCTGTTTCAGGAAACCACAACATGGTTAATTGCAATGTGTGGATAATTGCAATATGGATTACGCAAGTAGTAACGTACTATCAAGAACAACAATTGCAAACCCAAACGGACTTCATATCAACTACTATAGGATATACATTCAAACAATACGAAAACATGGAAATGAAAAGTAAAATATCAATTGGACCATTGTTAAAAACAAATAAACTGTTAAATCAAATAGGAACTAATCCAGAAACGGCGTGTGAAGGTTTGGTTACGAAAACACATTCACCACAACAAGTGGCAGCAAACAATTTATGTATAAAATTTATGAACGAACAGAAACAACAACTGCAATTTAAAACAATGTTATATCGCTTTCAAATCAGGTCAACACACATGCGAGAAATATTTTATAATCCAGCCACAAAAAGAGATAGACGGAGTACAGGTGCATTTTGGGCTCCACTGAATTATATAGGAAATTTACAAGAAAAACTGACAGGAGTAGCGTCACATCAAACACAAAAGAAAAATGAGAACCGTTTACGCAATTTAACCGAACAAATAAATAGCATAAAGGCATTTCAACAAAGCATGAGATATGGTTAGATTCGACCTTACACGAGATGATTGGTTTACATAACTTAACTTCGTGGACAATAAACAAGGCAATGAACGATATACAAAAACAATTGCAAGACGACTTAAATGTAATTAATATTCGCGATACAGTGAGAGAATTTTTACAAAATTTACAAATGGAACTCACAAGTCAAACGATATTAATTGATGAAATAATGACCATCATCACATTCGCAAGAGCAGGTCTACTTTGCGAATCGGCAATTCAATTAGACAGTTTCAAAGAAAATATACAAATCATACAAACACAGTTGGATGCACAATTCCAGGTACCATTTTTAGCAACATTGCACGGCTGGGAAATAATCAAACAAATCATAGAGGTACATTACTGTATAGTCGAACAAGACATCTATTTTCGGTTAACAATTCCAATTGTAGAGAAACGAAAATATGCACTTGTAACACATGCAACAGTACCACACCGGGTGGCAGACTGCACAATAAGTTACAAAATAATGCTATATGATGTAACAATAGAGCAAAATAATACTATCATTACAGCCATGACAAGAGAGGAATTTAGAACAACTTGTTTGAAAATAACGAATAGGGGATATTACTGTAAATATTTTAGCGGTACAACAGAAACTTTGTTGGGAAATGAGATATTTTCGACAAACCAAAACAGGATGGTTACAGATGTAATATATTTATCAGCGGGACACATTAATCATCATATACTTTTGAAACCATGTAACAATAACACAATTGTGATATACAATGGTACAATAATGTGGGAAATGAAGGACTATGGACCGACACTGATAAACTGTAATGAGACGTGTCTAATAAACATAGATGGAAATAATTACCCACCTCAAACAAACTCAAGTAGGACAGTAGACTCGATAATGTTAACTTACAAACAAACAAGTACTTCAACATTGATAACCATGGACACAAAAAATGAATCAGAGCAAGTAAACGTAAATGTGTTACAAACATTACTGAAAGAAAGAGATCCATTTTCTAAAATTGGCCAGTTAATTGAGGATGCACCCAAAATAGAAAACATGACGGACACAAAATCTTGGTGGTCACAAGAAATAAAATGGCGTCATATGACAATAGGCACGACATTGGTAATTGTCTTCATAATGAGTAGCATGGTAGCATTATATTGTTATTGCACACAAAAAAGACAAATAACCCCAACCAGTCAAACCAGTGTCCAAATAATTCCTCCACCTGTCAATCCAAACCATGATCATCTGTCACATTAGAATGGAACAATAAGGGAGCAGAAGGAATAAAACGTAATATAGGTAAAATAGCGATAATAGGATAGACATAAATGTTAATAAAAATAGGACAACATGTAAATATGAAAATAAGTACCTAAGGTATAACAATTAATACAACCAAGTAGTATGAAATAGATGTCAATTATTTTGAGTACAAGCAATATAAACCAATACAAGAATGTGGAGAACTTATTAGTGTAATAAAGAAAAGTATGTATGTTGAGTGAAGGACAGAAAAAACGTAAATTAAACTACGAAATGAAGATGAAGGTGATTAGATTAAATTGACTTGAAGAAATTAAAATTACATTGAAGAAATGTAATTTGAAGAACTGTTAAGTAAGTTAAATATAAGTTTATGTAATAAGGGATTTTACGTAAAAACTGCTGTTAAATTAAATGAAAGTGTAAAATGTGAAATTCAATTATTTAAGTAATAAGACATGTTGAGTAAAACACTAACCATGAGAAATAATCGGATTATCTACATTTACGCACAGTTTACAAAAAAAAAAAAAAACAAAAAAAAAACACAGTGTATTCAATAATAAGATACTTGAGTTGTATAAAACAGGTAGAGCTAGACGATGGGGACATAAGAACGATAATGGGGAATAATAAAATAATAATCAAATTGTGAATAACAATATAAGAATGACTAAATATAAATAAAACAATGTAAAGCAAAAACGTAGATAATAACATAGTAAAATAGGAAATAGTGAAACACGAAAAGTGACAGTGAAAAAGTGAATACGTGTTTTCGTTAAATCTCCACATGAATACCTACACCCATCTCCACAATGGACTACAGATAGGACCGGCGGACCGGCCAACGAACGACAAGGGAACAGAACCAGGAAAACTGAGAAGGAAATGGGAGGAACTATAGTGTTACGAGCGCTGGGATACTCGTGAACGCCCACGTACTCCTCTACAGGCACCCAACTCGCCGCACTACCCTACCGACAGTTGCCGTGCTCTGGGAAGGACAACTATCCGTGGAGCAAAACACTCTCATCCCGGGCTCATCGACAGAACATGACATTAAAAATGGCACTGAAGACGACACGACAACAGATGTCCACAACAGATGTCCACAACCGACGTCTACCCCACACATAACGCAGCAACATGTCTATGCTGGTTATGTCCTTTTTCCCAGGAAGGGGGAGATGTTGGATCCCGCGGCGACCGTTGTCAGCGGTTTCCCCCAACCTCGCGGAATATCGCTCGCGAGATGACAAGTTGGGCGAATTCCACGGTCGCGGCATTCGCTTCTTTGATTCCCAACGATTAGCACTCGTCTGGAGCCAACGTGCGTTTCCCGATTCAATAGCTCGGATCGGTATTCGGTGCCCCCCTGAACTTCCTTCCGACAGACCTTTCGTTCTAGTACGGTCGCGGACGCGGACGCCGAGGTCTTCAGGATCGTCCAGAAGCGCCCGCCAGAAGCTACCCAAGGTATCTGTGGAGAGACTTTAGGGTTGTTAGGGATAGTTTAAGGATAGATTAAGGGACTAGAATAAAACGGGGTTTAAATAACGTTGTCTTTTATTCTACTAGTTTCTTCCTTACTCCCATACTCCAGGTGGCACGACAGGTCTCAATAAATTGCCAGTCTACAAGATCAAAATTGAATTGAATTCATTCAAGTGACTTGCTAATACTTTACTTACTCTTGTTTTTCTTGAGCCATCAATCATATATCTGCAATATAATATGACCAAATGACATACCATCTTGTTAAAACCTGGGGATGGAATGCAGAATGATCTCAAAAGTGACAGGAAACAGATTCTGATTGGCTGTTTGAAGTGAAGGGGTTTTGTGATGAGTGGGCGCATGGGAGTCAAGCTATTGTACAAATATTATAAACATGGACCCAACAATGGAGAAAAACCTGTAGGAATTACACCATTCAAAGATTCGCCGAACTGAATAATTTCGAGTTTAAAATAACCGGTTTGAACAATTTCGAGTTTTTCGAACATTCTCCCATTCTGGCAAAAATGAGGGGTCTCAATAAATTGCCAGTCTACAAGATCAAAATTGAATTGAATTCATTCAAGTGACTTGCTAATACTTTACTTACTCTTGTTTTTCTTGAGCCATCAATCATATATCTGCAATATAATATGACCAAATGACATACCATCTTGTTAAAACCTGGGGATGGAATGCAGAATGATCTCAAATAGATTTGCATCAACTTTTTTTTTTTTTTTTTTTTTTTTTTTTTTTTTTTTTTTTTTTTAAATCAAAGATGCTGTTCTAGAAAATTTGGAGACATTGTACATTCAGAAATATTCCATCATTTCCGAAACTCCAGTCTTTTTGAACTTCTTTTTCGGTCAAGGCTGACTACTGCGCGGTGAATATTAAGGTGAAAACATGAGGCCGGTAATTGTCTTCGTTTCACTTTGTGACAGTTATAAACTGAGCTTTGATGTCCGGCCGTTTTTATTATCCCTCAAAAGCCTCTATGTGGCCTCTGTAAATAACATCCATCCTTTATTGTACGTACATGTAAGTTTTTTTCTTAGTATTTTCTGTATAATAAGTTATTTATTTCTCATTTTGTGTTCCCAGGTATTAAATCTTTGAGGCTAACCTCTAGACTGTGTAATTTTTGTTCGAAAACTTAGAAGAGACCATTTTTCTAAAGCAATTTTTCTGAGTGCATATAAATATTGCGTGTACGCGTGAAACACCTCGAAAATTCTCCTAGCATCTACTAAACTTGTGTAATATAATATGAGGTAGTCTAAGCTCTTGTTTCCCGCCAATAGCATTTGCTCGCAGCCTGACAGTTTCCCTCCCATTTACCACCAACCATCGTGAAGCGAATCTACTCTCCTGTTGGCAATCGTTCATTCAAATTCAGGTTGGTTATTCTTCAAAGAATAGTTGAAGGTAGAGTTGAAGGTTCAGTGAATCGCAGTCATAAAGATTGATAGGGGCAGGTGACGATTCATAGGGGGGAGATAGGTTTAGGTCATGAACAAGCGCATGTTTTCGTCCCCCACCCCTGTCTCTAATGAATGTCTACCACGGAATCTCATTTAGAACGTATCGCGAGTGTTTCACTCGACTTCCCATCAGGCAACGTCAGGATTCGAGTACCGGCGTTTGCTTTGGAACCCTCACGTGACAGACTCTGTTCGTATCCAACTTTGGTCCAAGAAATCAATGATACCCTGAACGTTTTTTTTACCCTTGATTGTTTGGAAATATTGATGTCTGTCATAGTCTCTACTTCTGGTAGTTTTAACCAAATAATATTGCTATTCTAAGTACATACCGTTTGATTAAACCACTCATACCGTGTTTATATAGTGCACCACTGCCATCTTCAGAAAGTGGTTACATTGGAAGTTGGTTGCTTTCGAATGGCAGCAACAATGTCGACCCGAGTTCATACTTCGCCATGTATTTTCCTTTCGAACGAGAACAAATGATCCTTAAAACATAGAGTTGAACCATATCATACGGGTCTGTCCTATCCCATCATGACTCGATGATGTTTATAAAATATAACGTCAGCTAATCACTTTGTTGTTTCCTTCTGCAAACTCGCCGACTAGTGAACCGATTTCCGCCGGCTAATTCGAAATAAATGAAAAGTTACATTGGGGCGGATTAGTTTGGTTTCAATACTTCGAAGGTTTTCAACGAATTCTCGGGTGGTCTGCTGAACTAAATATTCCCAATAAAGACGGAAGATTCGACAGAAAAATGAAATCAGAATTATTTGGCCAGTGTCGAGAAAGTTTGGCAGAATCCCACCGAGTAGGTCGGTACTTATGTAACCAGTTCCACCGAAACCAATTCTATCCCGAACTTTAGTTTGTTTTACCAATTTCGCTTTTATTCGGCAAATGAAGAAAAAATCGGTCAAAGTCGGATCTAATGTAAACGAAGCCAAAGGAGAGATGTGTTTTCTAAGCTAACTTTCAGTTTCCATCGACGAGCCCGTCTAGGGGAGTGTCACATATATACAGTCTCAAATTTCGATGGAATTTTTCGAGTTCTGGGCCGCCAATCGTACTAATTGTACATTTACATTTGACACAAATCGTTCCATCAAGTTACAGACATTTATTGGATTGTTTTAATTATTGTTTCATGTACAATACACACGTAATTGTATACTATATTGTAGTACTCATACCTACTATACTGTAGTATATTATTAAGGCCTTGATAATATTTTGAGAGAGAGGTCTCGTGGGAGAGATGGTCGAACGGGTCTTCTTGCGATGTGGGCGGACGAGGTTTAGGTCCCAGAGGCAACATGACCAATAATTATGTGGATGGTAGATCAAAGCAGGCCGCAGGTACATTTTCCAGCTCATAATAGAACAATGAGCCTTTGCTATGAAAACTCTCTTGTTGAAGATGTTGTGAAATTCGTACATCGACCAAAACCCTTCAAATTGATATGCCGGTTACAACTATCTTGTCATAAGTCGAAAAACTTTGAGTTGGATGAATGAATGAATTAATAAAGTGTATATTTCTTTCCATTGCACAAAAATAAAATAAAATAAATACCCTTCATACACAAATAGGCATTGGGGCGTGCCCGTTTTGCCAGAGTACAGTTTCCAAAAATTAGAAGTTCCAAACATTAATTGCAAATTTTTCATTATTTACATAAATGCAATACAACATTTCGTTCTTATTTGCCAGTGTTTATTATTGAAATTCTGGGCAGTAATTAAACTCATCCACAAGAATCTTTGTATACCTATTGGCCCCCTTAACGTAGAAATATAATGCCCTCCAATTCCGACCATTAAGAAACAACATGAACTCTGCCCTGTTCATTTCCTTGTCTCAAGCCACCTCAGCCTAAACTCGGCAAGAACAGGACAAACAGCAATAAAATGGAATGTGTCCTCTCTATCGCCCCCATTACCTACATAGTGAACGGATTTGCCTGTTCACCTCCATCCACGGAACTGCATTAAGATTCATGAGTTCACATCTTACCTTAAACATTGTGCTTATGAGGTGAGGTTTATTTTCGTCACTAATATAATGATCTCCGAGCTTGATTTGAAGGGATTTATAGACACTCATAAACCTCGAGTTTTCTCGTTCACTAAGATATTTATCCCTCAGGCTTTGTTCCCATTTAACCAAAATTTCGACATCCAGAAGTTTCATTCTCTTTTGAGAAATGATTCATTTCTACTCCGTATCCTTCACAAATCCCAACCCACTCTTTGTAGCAAAACATTTTGTGCCTCATAATCATGGTAGTGAAATAGTTTGGGTGTCTTTCAGGCGGCATGTTAATTGTTTCTATGATATACTCAAGATGCAACTTGAATGTGTACAGGACCAAGGGCACCGGTCAGTTTCCAGGTACAGAACTTTTTTGATGAAAAATCGTTGTGCCTTTACCACCAAATCATCTTCCTTGTAACCCCAAACGTCGTAACAGTTACTGACCTAGCCATTGATTCAAAAATCCCATTTCTTGCTTACCGGGAAATCATTGTGCTTCATCGCTTGTGCCCACAAAATATTGGGCTCTCTGTGAAATGCTTATTCAGTATTAATCTTCCTTAATGACATACCTATTCCCAAGTAAGTGCTTGTAATAAGTAGTTGACTATTTTAATGTTGTCTGAAGTTCCCGCTGTTCCTCCGTTTATAATATTTTGGATTTCATCATAATATCATATTTGAATATCATTTATTATCATAATCATATTTGAATATCATAACTTTGGATTTCGCCAGATTTACAGTCCAGTTCCAACTAACACAGTACTGGTGAAGCCTATTTATCATTAGTTGGAGTGTAACTGGATCCTCACTCATTAGAATCATATCATCTGCATAACGCAGATAGTTTATTATAACTCTACCTTCAATCCTGACGACTCCCGTCACATAATCACCCAGATCATTGACATACAGGGAGCACAACAAAGACGACAACAAGCATCCCTGCTTCAGGCCTATTGATATCTCAATTGGATCAGACAGACCATCCCTTTCAGTTTTTACTGGACGTTCACTTTCTTTTCTAAATAGCCCACTGTTTGATTATAAGCCTAACCAAGTCAACCTTTCTACCAACTCGATTAAAAGCTCGAATAGCGCTGCAGCAACGTAAATCCGGACATGAGGTACCTTTGTCTCGGTACCTACTCAGATAAGAAATTAGAGCACCGAAGCTGAGCGCACCTGTGACGCTGAGCTTCCTAATTAGTCCACTTTAGTGGGAGTGATCATTCATCCTGCGTCAGATATTTTCGGCATTTTATTGTAGCTAATAATTTAGCGGCGTTCAACCTCTCGTCGTCTAAATGCCTGACTTTTAAGGAGCATTATGTAGTTGAAATCAATAACACTATATCAAATGTCATCGAGATTCGGGATCGTGAGCTTTAATTGAAGTGAAGGCCGGACGAGCTATGGCGTCCTATAGTCGAGATGTCGACAGTTCACGAGATATCGCTGCTATTTGTATTGTGTGGAAACGCTAATGTATTGAAAGGCTTTGAATGGATGAATAGTCATCTGTAAATGTCCAACATGTAGGTACCTCCCAAGTCTCCTTTTTAAAATCCTCCAACTGCGGGCTTCCTGCAAAGATAGTTTAAGATAAATAGTATTTGCTAGAGCTCAGAGGACTTAGAAAGCGAATGAGATCAGATAGTCAAGCTCACACAGGACTCCTTGGCAAGGGAAATATTCCCAAGCAGCCTACTTTCCTTTTCGGCTCTTTCTTTTCTCCGATAATGTAAATTAAAAGGAAATGGAAAAACTTGGACTTACATTGTTACTGCCACGGAAGGCTGGGACCGAGGTGATGGAAGAGGGAGGGGAGGAAAAACACTGTTACTTGAGAATTCACGTTTCCCGTCTCTCGCTATACATCTCTCTTTCTTCATTCTTCCTCAGCCCTCCGTCGAATTTATGTTTTCCTCTCCAGTTTTTGAAGTCACTTCCGTAGGAACTCCACGGCCCACTATTAAATTCCACTCTTATTTTAGATGTGGCCTTGAGGGTTAAGAAAGGATGACGAAGAGGAAGAAAAACGCCATACTCGTTTGGTAAACCGCTTTGGGCTACTATGAAATAAACTGCCGCTGCCTCCAGCCGACAGAATAATGATCTCTTTATCGGCCTAATAATGAACCTTTAGAAGACTTGAAGTCTGTCTTTACAAAGGAAAGGAGTAGGGTTATTTTTTCAAGTTACCGACTCGTTATCCGCTTCACCAAGTATTCTTACGACTATACTGGAGACTAATTATTTAACGTAAAAACTTTGAATTTAGAAGACAAACAACTATCGCTTGTGGGCGGAAAAACTCAGAGAAGAGGGATTTTTCGTTTTCTCAGTATTTCAAAATGTGTAAATTCACAACTCACAAGAAATACGACCCAAGGGAAAAAACCCTTGTTAATTATTTTGTGGACGAAGGCCTTGATATTCCATAACCCACTATCCTTTTTGAGGCTTCATTCCTCGAGTCTCAGAAGGCAGGACAGGGTAGAGGGGTAATAATCATCTACCACACAGCCTGTGCAAATTAACGCTCTCTACAAAGGAGCATGCGTGGAGCTACGGTATCCAGTCAGTAAATGAGTATTGTGAGGTGCCAACCCGACGGCATTGTGGGTTAAAACCGACACATGTTTCGTCAAAAATTGTTTAAAGTCGTGGCTAATCTTCAAACATGCAGCATTAATATAGTAATAAAAACTGTTTTCATATACTTATTGTATGAGAGCCTACTAAAGTATAAAATGCCTAGATTTTTCTCCAGTTCAAATAATAACATTGAAGCGTAGAAATGCATCAGGTATTGAAGAGTTTGTATAGAAATATTGATATAACATGCATATTACTAGATCAGTATCAGATGATAAGACTCACAATTGCTCAACAATTGCTCAGTGTCTTAATTGCTCGTCTCCTTTTGTCTCCTTTTGTCGACTCTTATTCTTTTTAGTTCAAATAAAGACAAAATTACAACAACAAAACATCCAGTCATGTATCATGGCTATAAGAGCGAACTTGCGAAGAAATAACTGGTGTTATGTTAAATGTCTCCATTTTGCTGGTTTTATAACAAATTTTGTCTCCATTTTTTGCCATGTAACACATCAGGTTATAGATTTTTAAACGCCAAACACGATGGTAAAGTCAGAATTGCGATATCTTATTCAGTTATCAGATGAAACGTAAAACCATCCCATGTAACAACCACGTTTCTTCATCTTCAAAGTGCTCCAGTTTGCGAACGGAATAAGATATCGAAATTCTGACTTCACCATCGTGTTCAGCGGAAAAAATGTTTAGGATTTGCCTTGTCGCCAAGGCGATTTTTTTGTGCAAATTTTAACTTTTTATCTCAATTCTATCGAAAGTTATCATCTGGAATCCTTCCAGTGGAATGAAACATACAATGTATGTCATATACCTACAAGGTGTTTCAACTCAAGTGCAAATGATCAATTCTACCACTAGAATTCTCAACATTTTATAAATCAACATTTTTTGTGTCTTCTGGCAATGAATTCGGGATGTTTTGAAACGGATTTTGGTATAAAATTGTTTCGGAAATTCGAGTTTTAAAACTTTTTGGACCGAAAACAATAGCTAATTTTCTTCGAAAATGCAATAAAAGCATCAACAATGGAATGAGTATGTGAGTTTAGACTACAAAAGATCAGTTCAAATATCATTAAAAGAAATGATGATTCCCGTACCGCAGAGATCATTCTGAACAAAGGGGTTTCTTTGCCTACTGGGAATAAGAACGTTCAGTAAGCTAGGAGTGAAGCTAAGCGGGCATGTTTAATCCAACACGGTCGGAAAGAATGAAATACAATAGTATCCATTGATATCTTTGATCCAAGTTCTGTTTTGCCTTCCTATATCGACTGCCATGGGAATCAACTCCTTTATATCCTGCTACATTGATCATGCAGTCATCATTTAATATATTTCCTTTGAGAGATCCATAGCTGTACTCTTCGTCATGCCAACGGAAGTAGGTATAGAGAACGTATCTTCCGAATAAAAATGTCATTGGCTTGCGTTGGATATTGGTAAGAGGTCTGCTCGTACGTAGTTCATGATCGGAACTGACCGAGGGTCAGAATCACCGCACTAACAATTATACTTGGTTTAGCAAAGGCTCGGACATTTTGCATTTATATAAATACGGAATTTTAATTATAAATATATAAACAACTCCTCCCCTCAGCACAAGCTATGCTTAAAGAGGGGAGAAGCATTGTAACTTACTTTTTAAGAATTATTGTAAAATAAAGATTGAAATAAATGCATATAAAACAAATTTCATATTCACAGGTAGTTTTCATCTGGGCCACTTCTGAGTTGTGGTACATGTCTAGAGTGGAAAGAAACTCAGCTGCGTCGTCTATTTGATTGATTCGTTAGTAGCTCGGAGCTCCACATTCGCACTAAATAAAGCTTATTTCGGAAGCGTCAGATGCAATAAATGACAAGGATGAGCAATTTTCGCCCGACATAGATCGTCAATAGCAACAGGTTTATAGTCAAATTCATTCAATTTTCCAAATTAGAATCTTGCGATTTATGCCTCTAGATGTTATTCGCTCGGCATGCCAATTAGTTCGTTCCAACAACACGAGTACTTCTTCCTTGAACGAAGATAAAAATAGCCGTGTTGGTTGTATCAACGCAATAACATAATCAAAAACGCTGTGAATTTTCACACAGCGCGTTGTGGGGCTTGAAAAAAACCTGGAAAAATGACAAAAAATGAAAAGTAGGATATTGCATCTGAAACTTGTGTTTTGGTTAGCTGACATCCTGGAGAACTCATTCTAAGAGTAGGTATCTGAGTTTTGGACCCTCATTCCGAGAGGATGACAATCGGCAAAACATTGATGTCCTCCTATCAACGATCAACCTGTTAATAGGTAAACTGGAAACATTATCACAATTTAAAAGTCGTTTTTCAAAATGAAATTATTTCATTAATGAGAATATTAAAAATAACTACGTACATATTAAATGTCGATTTTATTTCTGTTCGACACGGTAACTATTCCGCTAACGCACTATTCTTGATGAAATCAAGTTTTGTAGTTGATAAACACGATTTCAATTGAAGTACCGGGAATTCAGTCTTTCTGTAGATTGCGCCGGTGCGAGCAACAGCTGTTCAGCACCAACTTCAACCACCAGGCTTCAACTTCGTGAATGGTTGTGGATGTCTAATAAAATTGAGTTGGACGATAAAATCTAATTTCTAGCTGACAAAATTGTTGATTTTTGTGGTCTATCTGAATATGACCATCATCATATTAAGCTATGATCAGATCATTAAAATTTCAATATCAAGACGTCATAATTTGCAAGAAAATGTTTAAGGGAGGATAATGTAAAAGATGTAGTTTCGCGGCATCGCGTCCGATCCGTTTCTATACTCTATGCGGAAAATTAGGAATACGACCGCAAAACGATTTGTTTGAAAAACCAATAATATCCTCTTGTAATTCTAGGGATTCATATTGTGAATCGGATTGATACGTAGGCAACTCACTTTTTTTATACTTTTACATGAATCATCTTGAAAATAAATTTTTTTTCTTTGGTCGATTCCAATGGTTCATTATTCAAGATAGTAAATCAAAAAGTATATATAAATTGATTCGTGTACGCGTTCCATTTTCTTATCACCTTTAACACATTTTCTCGTGGTGTAAAAAGATGTCACAATTAGCAATAATTTATAAAGCAACAACATTAGTAGGTACCTTTATACTTTTTTTCTAGCATTTTTCCTATACTTTCGTTGTGGTCTTCAACTCATATCAACCTTTCATCTTGATAAATGTATCACCTAAGCTTCCCCAAACTCTCTCAATATTACATAGTGCCCAGCACAGTAAAAGGGTATTCCATTAGTTTTCCCCTCACTGCATGAAGAAAGATACCTTCAGAATTTCTGGCATGATCACTGTTCTTCACTATTCACTTCACTGTTCTATAACTTCACGAAATATTTGAAATGACGAGGTCATATATCTACTGGTTGACGGACCGGTGCGTCGCAATAATTGAAATAATTATTTGCAATAATTGTACTTAAATTATTTGACTACTGAAAGGCTATCAGGTTGACAAAGAAGAGATGGATATGAGAAAGAATTGAATTGAATCATCCTGAAATCGAAAATCGGACTTTCATCAGGGGCATTAAAAAGAGTCGCGTTGAAATGTGTACGAAACAAGTATTAGGGTAATCGGTATGAGAGCTGAATTGACACGAAGCACATTCGACAAATTCCGCAAAGCTCCCAGGCTCCTCCTTAGGCATGCCGATTCTAGCGCGCTCCTGGGCCGAATTCTGCAATAGTCTGACCCATTCTACACTATTCAATCGCCAGGATCGCTGTCATCCTATCATAATATGTCATCCTATATTATAGATATCGACTCGTGGGGATTCTTGAAACTTTGTGCCATATACCACTCAGGCCTGCCCGCATGACGACGGCACTTCCATAACTCTTAAAAACTCTTTTTATTCGTTCCTTCCCTCGTCGAAAGTTCCAAAGAAACTTGAAAGAAGAATGAAAATAAATATTGACCATTGAGATACGTTCCAGTGCAAATATTATTACTATATTGGACATTTTATGTTACATTTCTTCTGGAATATATGAAATAATGTTCATTTGCAGAGATATACATGAAAACAAGAATTGTAAATTAGCGAGAATGTACGTTCTGTTTGAGCTGGGAATGATCCCGATTGTAGAATTAGTTCTGTGTTCCTTCATGATTGACCAATCCATGAAGATGAGGTGGTGATATTTCAAATCTCGTTGACTGATTTCGCATTGTTTAGATGGCACGAGATCTTCAACAAGATAAGATCAGCAGCTTCTTGATAATGACTGCCTTGCGTGATATGCGACTATCCGTTCCTACAGACAAACCGAGTTGGGAAGTATTGATATTTTCAGACCCTCGGTTCCAAAAAAAGAATCCTTGCATTGAAGATAGTGCAATTCCGCTAATAGACGACGTAACTTCATACTCATTGGGTCTATATACTCATAGTCATAATTTGACATGAAACGTACCAATTACCTTTGGGCAGAGAGTGTCCTGAAATGTATCCTCAGCATCATCAATATCCAACTACAGTTTGGTCCCCTTGAAACACCCATATTCGCAATAATCAACTCAATTGATCAACTCAATCACCTCAATTAATTCGCATTAATCAACTCAATCTCCAGTTTTACATCGTCGAATAACGTCGTCTCAAACCTGGGAAAGTGAGGTGGGTGCGATTCGTAAGTTAAGCGTCCATAACTTCTTCATTGTTCGAAAACCAGTTTGGTCGGATCTAATCGTCGAAACCCCACTTGGGAGAAGACTTATTGATTAGATCGACTATGTAGGTAATTGGAGCCCACACAACGGTTTTATTATTTTGCATTCAGATCGCCTTTCTTTCTAGATCACTGTTCTGTATACAATATCCTTGTCAGTTTCACAGCTAAATAAGTAAGGAATTATAGTCTGATGCACTTGTATATTGTGTCCATCTTCAATCCTGGATGCTGTTGTGTGTTCCTTCGTGAGGCTGACCAGGCATTGTGGTGGGGGAAGTCGGTCAACCTCCTACAAGCAATAATGGATGTCAAGAAGATACCAATTCCTTATTTGTTTTCCTTGATCAATGCTAAAAGTTCTACTGAAATAATGAACCAAAATTAGTGCATAAATGGAATGTATTCAGGAATCTTATTTAGGAGATTAGTTGGGTGCTTAACAATTTTTTTCAGTTTACCTCTAATATTTCAATGCTTCTACAGGCTAAGCTTCATATTTTTTGTAAGCTTCCACTACTTTTTGTAAGTTTCAAAAATCGGTGATTTGCGTGCTCACCGTGGAATTGGAAGTGCCGATGGCTATTTAACGCATTTACTTTGAGTTATTTAGTTTATGATTTTGTTTATTGGCCTTGTGGTTGGAAGTACTAAATAACTAATTGTTCGTTGGAATGACCAACAGAGTAGCTCATCGGTTGTGCCAAATTAGACCATGGGGAAAAGAAAATGAAGATGACTCGAATTCCACGGACCTAATCGCAGGTTGAAAGGGTTTGTTTTTCAGGCCTTCTTTCCTGCAGGCCTTGGTGTAACACAGCCCTTGGCTGACAAAAAAGTGGAAGTGTTGAATGGATGGCGGTTTCATACTCATTAGCTAGATTGCGACTCTAGAAAACCCGACCTGCGTCTCCCAGCCATCACTCACTGCTTCGAGTCTTTAAGGCAGAACTGACTAATTAGGGAATGGTGTTTCCAAAAGCAGGGAAATCTGCTTCAAGTGTCGAGTTTTTTTTCCAGGAGTGCTACGAATTACCGTTATTGTTTTTCTGTTTGGTTCCGCGGTAGGATTTTATTAAAAGCTGAGGATCGTTGATGCCAAATCAGTTTGTAATGAATGATGACAACATTGTTTTTCCTTTGTGACTACTCTATTTCACTTTAACCTATAAATTCGTCTTCCTGTACTCAAATAGTTGGACGTTCGAATATCCTTAAAACTTGACAAAACTCGCCATAACACGGCAGTACTATAATAGTAGTCTCTGCGTTATCTTGGAAACCGCAATGCTCATACACTCTGAATCGTTTCAATCATGTGCAAGTTTGTATTTTTAGGTAAGCGAGATTTTGTCTAGCACGTTTCTAACATAAATAATTATTATAATTATTATAATAATTATTACCCTCATTCAATAAATATTGGACCATCAAGTTGGATCAAGAAAGATAGAGGGATTGGAATTTGTCATCAATCTCTTGTACGAATGGATACCAACCATATCATCCATTTAACACCAAGTTACCTTGCAACTCAATTCATCGGCTGATTCCTTGAACAGGACGCCCCAGCCCGTTTCCGTCCCCACAACGCATCCACACGGAAATTCTTTCAACAACCATCACTTTTCCAATAAGAGACTTACACCGATATCGCATTTTGCCCGCTCCTTGGATTTCCGATCCTGAAACCACTTCCACATCAACAATCCATATTGCTGAGAGTGATCGAATTAAAATCTCTGGGATATGATACCCCCCTTCCTCCAACGCCTAATAACTACTTCAGAACGTACATCCTATTTTGTTTTCAGATAATACATAGCGACAAGATTCGTCACATGTTTGACCTTCGTCGTGTGGTGTATACTGATTTGTCTACAAACGAATGACGCGAAAGGCTGTTTCCCGTTTTTCGGCATCATTGGCTGCCTCATGCCCCTAGATCTCCTGACTCCGGCCATTAATCAGCCGCTATGAATATTTACCACCGACACTGAATTTCCCTTGTAACATTTCCAGCTTCTTCTAATTTTCCTTGTATCGCTTGTATCCTAAAGCCGCTATCTCACCATACGTCCGGTCTGTAATAGAGTGAAGAGACACCGCATGTTGGGTTATCAGTTTTGCAGCTCCAGACCAATGCTCATGACTTCCTCTACTGCTACTGCCAAATTGTTTTCGTTTTACTTCTGGGACTTCTACGTTTTCGCCGCATGTGGATCGATAAATGTAAGCACCTCACACGTCGTGGGGAATTCTCAACCGATTTCTCACCAGTTTATGGGTGACTCAATCAATCTGTGTCTGTGGAAGAGGCTTTTTTCACCAGCGGATTTAATTTTGAACCCTCTTAGAAATCGCCTCTCCAAAAATATGGCTGCGAAACTGCTTTTTGGCATGAAGCCAACAATAAATATTCGGAATGAAGTAAATTGTTTAGTTGTCGCTCAATCCATTATTTTTGTCTTTATGTCTTGTTTTAACGTAAACCTCTTTCATGTTCAAGTTTTTAAAATTAGAACAAAAACTCTGCAAATTCTTGACACAACGGTTTATTATCTTCTTTGTACAGATCACCCTTCTGTTTGGAGTACTGAATGATGGATTGATTATTATTATGAATTATCATTAATTATTAATAACTATTATCACGTAGTGTAAATTATTAATATTTTTGTTAGTTATTAATAATGTTTATGCTTCATTATTAATAACTATTAATAAATATTAGTTATTAACTCGATATTTGAAAACCATGTGCTGTTTGAATCAGCTGAGTTCGAAAATTGACCCGACAGGCTGCCTCACGATTCACTCTCATGTTCACGATTTTCGATCTGCTCCAACTTAAGTTTTAAAGTTAGAACAAAAACTCTGCAAATTCTTAACACAACGGTTTATCATCTTCTTTGTACAGATCACCCTTCAGTCTAGATTACTGAATGATAGACTAATTATTATGATGAATTATCATTAATTAATAATTATTATTATCAAGTAGTGTGTATTATTATTAATTATTGTTGGTTAATAATAATTTTTGGTTCTTTATAAATTAATATTAATTAACTCGACATTTGAAAACCAAGTGCTTCCTGAATCAGCTGAGCTAGTATGAAAATTGACCCGAAAATTTGCCTCACGATTCACTCTCATGTTGACGGCTTTCGATCTGCCCCAACTTTGAGCCCTCATTGTGAACGAAAGGCTGGTCTTACAAAGCTGCGGATGGTTTAAAAAAATTCTAAATAAAATAAACTCTATGTAAATTTAAACTAAAAACTATACCGTTTCATTAAAATTTTTCGAGATATGAAATTTTCAAAATTTCAAAATTAGTTTTGAACCCCTTTCCCTTGACCTAGGGTTATGAAATGCTTCGAGGATCATTGTGGGTTGGTCCGAGCCCGTAAACCGAATTTCGTAATTTTAGCACAACGCTAACTGGGCAACGCGGACGGCATACGGCGGACGGACGGATTTTTTTTAATTCCATTTTCTGAATCTACGTATCTTGAAACTTGGTTTTCACAAATTTTGAGGGGGGATTAAAAAATTATTTTCTTTGGTCGATTCCAATGGTTCATTATCTAAGACATTAAATAAAAATTACCACAAAAAAAGCCACCTAAGTCGGTACTTGTACTTAGGTAAGCCGCAATAAGTAAGGTATTTACGGAAAAAACATCGATGTGTTTTAGACATCGATGTTTGCACTAAAAACCATCGATGTTTTCAGTGAAAAATACATCGATGTGGTGTTGTGTGATTACGGTGTTGTTCCAACCGATTCCCATCCCTACAATATACATGTATGGTGTACCGTAAAGTTTGAAGCCATTGCATGTGCGAAGGCCTTACGTAATATCCCATTTCCATATGAGTGATTTTACTCGAACCGGCTCTGGCCCGAAATTATGTTCGTCGGAAGTTATGCATGTGTTTCATTAAAACAGACTTGGTGGTGAACTGAGGAGGGCCTACCTTCCATACGGCAGCCTTTTACCTATTCATAACCTCCAATTAAATTACAAAGATCCCTCGTATACTTTTATCTTTCTCTCTCAACCTCAATTAATTATTCATAGATATTCTCGTTCAACAAATAGGTTTTGATGAAACGCTATGCAACAATTGTCTTATGGAAGAGGAACTGCCAGGCGTAACGTATCAATCAAACAGTCATTCAGTTTGCGGATGGAAGTATTTTCAAAATAAATGACTTGCAACTTTCATCTGCACTCGGAATTATGTGACATGCAAAATGAAGTCGAATTTCATTTGAATAGTTTTTGACCAACTACATTACTTGTTATTCCAATGAAAATTTATTCAAAGTATATTTCCCATAGTTTTGTCAATTTTGAACAAAAATTGTTTAGCGATCTTCAACAATGTAGTGGAATCTTTTTAGTTTGCCCCTTATAATGTTGATCCCTCTGTGATTTGTATAGTATGATTGGTACCACAAAAACCCGTGTGATTTGTAATAAAACTGGTTTTTGGTTTCTTCATTAATTCGTACTTTCTCTTTAAATTTCCTTACTCAACCCGAAGGGTAGAATGAGTACTGAGGGTGCTGCAATTAGTCAGAAGAGAAATGTCCCATGTAAAAATACTCCGCAGTGACAAGTTCTTTTATAAGAAGTTTGGAAGCAACTTTTCACGCATTTGCAGGTTTTTCTTCTCTTTATCGTAATTTACTCGCCTCTCTCAAAACACCAACTATTGAAGTTTCCAACAACATAAGTGGATTTTCTATGACATTGAATGCGAGTTTGATGTTGAGAAAGAAATGAGGGACCTGTCATTCGTCTTCAGTAACTTGGATAATTCTTTCCAATTTTAGCTTTATAGTTCGAATACAGGAGAAATTGGCTTCAAAGCTCACTTAGTTGATCAGAAGCCACTCATTCGTCTTCACGAGTCCCCCGGAGCCCCTCTTTCAAATTGTAGCACTAAAATCATACTGAAGAAATAAGCTCCAGAGTTCACTCAGCTGATCAGGAGCTAGTCATTGGTCTTCACCAGTCCTTCAAAGCCTTCTTTTCAAATTGTATGTTTTTAAACAACAGCAACTTCTGAGCGACTCTGGTGATCTCTAGTTTTCAGGTTGCCCACATCAAAAGTACGAGTAAACATGAAAAATGAAGAATAGAGTCCCCTTTCCGCCGGCTAATCAGAGTAAATTCGAGGACAAGCCCAGGAGTGACATCCAAACCAGCAATACCCTCTATACCCTCTATACCCTCTAGCGTTGCCCCACTATTCCCCTATCCTAGCTCTGTGTATCCCATTTAAGGAGAAAACTCTGTGGAGAATTGGGGAAGAATATCCATCTTTGGTAAACAGTTGCGCAAACTGATCAGCGAGTGATATCCCTCCGCCCGGTTGTCTAACAACACCATTCCTATGTTCGCACATGCATATTCGGGCCCAGCGTGAAACGCTGTACTAAATCACAATTTTCGGATGATATTTGGATGCAGTTAACGATGAATGTATAACTCGGCAAAAAGTACCTTCTAAAACACGGAAACTTTCTAGGCGGTTTGGGCTGAGCATTATATATATTTCGCCACTATCTATACATAATATCAATTCCTTCCAATTGTAAATTCCATCAACTGTTGATTATACCGTTGTACTCATTCTTTACAAAACAATTCTGCCATATGTTTCATTCACGTTCAGTTTATGTAGAAATATGCAACGTTCCTATCAAATATACCAATCGTAGTATTGTAATCAGAGAAACAATGTCCAGCAATGATATTTTTAGTACGTGTTGCAGAACAATATTCAATGGATCCAGTTATGCCCCGTATCGTGAAGGGAGAGTTAGTTGGGCACTACGCAGACGGTTGATGAATTCATTTCCCCATAGCAAGAAAGGGTAGAAGAGAAAACTGAGAGTATTATGTTCCGGGGATAGTAACACGAGCTGTGGACACGCATCCTACCCATTTGTCAAAGAATTGTGGTCTTCTCGCTGTGGATTATAAGAATCCATTTTTCGTTGCAATAAGCCCTCTCCTGCCGATTAGTTCCCTCAACTTAACGATGTTTTTACAGACATGTTTTCCCTCCACTCTGTGCCGTATCACACTTCCTTAAATACCGAGATCGGAAGAACTATATGAAGTAATGAGAACGATGCAGAGCAGCAGAAATACACTGGCTGAATTAGAATCAAATCATAACTTTGCCTACATGAAAACATGTAGGTACCTAAACTGCAATTTTATTTTTATTCATAAATGGAGTCAAATTATTCGGAATTACCATTACCATTAGAGTAGCGTATAAATCAATATTGAAATGATGATATCGTATATATAGCTGTAGAGGTTCTGGATAATAAAAATTAAATTACTCCCGGAATCGTGTAAACTTGGGTTTAAAATCAATACTATACATGCGAACGTTGGAACTGTTTGGAACAATTTGTGATCTGATTGCACTTGAGTAACTCGATTCTGGTTTTTGACGTTAACGGGGGTTCCACGTCATTTGACTCTGGTCCATCTCGATTTTTTTCAAATGTCTGCCCTCGACAGGCTCAAAGGCGTGAGAAACCACCCTTCAATTCCTTTGGAGCTTGGCTATTAGTTTTCTCCGTGTAATTGTGTAGTTCCGTAGTAGTACTCTGTTACACGTTGGGTTGAAATTGTAAAGATAGTAACTACCCCATTCAACAAATTCGCGGTTTTTGTTCCTCACTGTAAAGGTTTAATTCATTTCTATTTTGAATCTACACCAAAATTTGGTATGCTGGACTTTGGACATTTCGTGACGTCACTCAAGTCCCAGGCTACAATGCTGAAAATCTTGGATTTGACCCTATTTAAATGAGATGTTCCAAACATCACACTTTCATAAAACCAGCTATTTCATCGAAAATTCGCTCTCCTAGTCATGCTGCATGACTGTAACTTTTTTATCTTATGTGAGTTTGGAGACGAAGAATGTTGTAAAACAAAAAGGACAAATCTAAGTTTTTGTGTTTCAAAAAGGTAAAAAAGAGAAGATAAATAAAGTTACAGTCATGCAGCATGACTACAAGAGCGAATTTTCGAAGAAATAGCTGTAAAATGTGATGTTTGGAACATCTCATGCAAATAGGGGCAATCATAATCTTATTGGGTGATTTTAGGTATTTAAGTATAAAGCTATTCGGTTCATTCGGTATGCATCTGCTGTGGTGCTCTCTGACTAATGATCGATAGTTACTTACTCTGAACACGATGGTGAAGTCAGAATTGCGATTCTCAGATTAGAGCGTGAAGAACATCTCCAGTAACAACCACGTTTCTTTATCTTCAAAGTGCTCCAGTTTGAGAACGGAATAACATATCGCAATTCGACTTCACCATCGTGTTTAGCGTTAAAAAAACCCTTTAAAATGAGGTGTCACGTATTCGGCATTTTGAGAATTTATGGGTAATTTCCCCCCTTCCCCCTCGCAGTAGCCCCATTCTGCCCATCTACGAACTTAGCCTTTCAATTGCCGAGACAGATATTTTGTGCGAATTTGAAGTTTTTGTCTCGTTTCTATCGAGAGTTATCGTCTGGAATGACACATAAATGAACATATAAACATATATAAATACGTACATATGATTTTTCGCAGTGGATTCTGGATGGTTTGAAATGGATTTTGGTGTAAAAAATTCCGGCAATTTTTAGGTCTCAATCGCGAGTACTAAAGAAAGATTAGAGAATCTCGTATGTTGGATAATGAAGTGGGTTGAAGGGCAGATTAAGTGGATAAGTTACGCTAAAAATTCACTCCACAATCCATGCTGCATGATTGTAACTTTTTGGGTTCACGTGGGTGAACTATGGAAAGTGGGAAGATAACTCGGAGTGGGTCAAAACTCAATAGTCGACTTTAAGATCGAAACGTCTTTTTTTCTTCTACAAATGGAAAGACCCTTTTCCGGACAATCCTACTAGGGAACTCTTCAAGGGAAACCCTTCAAGAGAAACCCTTTCAAGCGGGAACGTCCGAAAAAAAAACCACTATATAAATCTCAACCGCGGAGAACATATAATCCTATAGACAAGAGGATGGATTACCTTTCGCAGAGACCCCAACAAAAGCCTGATGCTCCTTAAATCCCGTACTAACCCCGTACTCATCCTGAGGAGGATACGATGAGTTATCAAACCACTTTGTATCACGTAATGTCTTGAGAAGAAAATGGAAATCGGAAAAGCTCCAAGGAAGATCGCGAAGGCCTATTTTGAGAATGGAAAGTTTTATGTACGAACAAACTTCAATCGAAACATGTTTAGCCGTGATAGTACCATACAACGCTTTGGTGAAACATGCTTGTAGTGGAATCACGATTAACCCATGATCAAGTTTTGTCAGACGGTCTGTCAGTTTTGTTTAACGATAATTTAAAAACCGAACGGAAAATAAGTTCCAGCAGGTATTTGATGCCAAATTGTTTTCGTTTAACACAATCATGATTTTTGAAAAATTCACCAAAATATGAACGCTTGTTCTCTAAGTCAACAACTTTTTCACTGATGGAAACTCAATGGTTGATCATCTCTCTTTGTATAAACTCACATTAGGCTAACATACCAGGCTTAGTAATTGATTTACTGATATTTTTACCGATTTCAACGGCTACTTATTTAAATTATGATCAAGCCGACGAATCTCGACATTGATCCCAAGTTTGACAGCTTTAATAATTTTCATAAATCTGTAACCCTTATTATTAGATTAGTACGTAACAAAAGAGCTGGTTGATATTTTATGTTTGTTTTTTTTTTTTTTTTTTTGTCTCATTTGGGGTCCATTTTATGAAAAAGTCAAGGGTATTGAACTTTCCAGTGCCTAGCAACTAAATTCCTATGTTTCGGCCAACCTAAATATGCGGAAGATGAGGGAGGAAAAATAAATTATAAGAATAATAATCGACGTGACAAACTTTAGCCAAAGTAAAAAGGTCACGAACAGATTGCCAAATGATGATAACATTATGTCTTCATCGAGGATATCTCCAATTCGGAGAATATATAGGAGGATGTGACGAAACATGTTTTCCACCCCAAGCCGTTACGATCTCAGCCCAATTCAATTTGCATACAAGGACACTTTACCATCATCCATTCCCTTCCAATCGACGTCCCACTCAGCTTTATCTCGGCCTCTTCGAACACTCGCGTTTCACAAGTTGTTTACGTGACACTGACCTTGTTGAGGGGCACTTAGAGCTACGGCTAGCTGTAGTCAATTTGATACGTGTACCAATTACTTCTTGTCTTCCATCAATGATTGAAGTGTTGTGTTAAGAATAACTTCATTGTGGATGTATTAATTGAATGTAGAATGTCAACACCTGATACGGATGGGTTTCTATACATTATCCAAATTACACACCTGTCACCTATCCAAAGTTGTGTCCAAAATCCATCATTTGGTTTCACGTCTCCTCGGTGACCTCTTTTGTCGTTCAAAGTTGTACAGCCATAGACGTGAATGGTGGTGTTCTTGAGGTTTTGATATGGTTGGATCTGTATTTCCAAGATCCATGAGGTTATACAGGAGAAGCAGCAGGGAATATTTCGTTCCAAAGAGATATTCATGGAAACCACCCACGGTGTTTTCACGTTGAACAACCTTAGCGATTTGTGAAACAGAGAATAACGCAAGATCCCAGACTTACAGGGCTTGTTTGAAAGAATTATGCTGCTGGCCCTCCTACGAACAAAAAGTGCCGCAGGTGGATGCAAGAGCGAAAGATCTTGATTTCCAGTCCAATGAGCCAGTGATCTACTCCTGGTCTCGAGTGCCAGATGAAAGTATGGAGAGGAAATGTTTTGGGGGTGTTAGTGACTCACGGCATAATAGAGATAATTCGCGACCAATGGTTCACTGAAAATCAAGTTAAAGGTGGATTTTTGGTCGAAACTACATTAAAATCAATTGAATATCGACATGTACAGTAGGAGCACAGCTCGTCCGGTTGACTCAGTGTTTCGAATGCGGAACCATCTATAAACCGAAAATTGAAGGTGAAATAGTATCTACCACCTCACAACTTTCTTCCCTCAAAGGTGACCGAGTTTCCTCATGAGGCGTTCACTGCAGGTGATAACGAGATGAAAACGAGCTTGTGATTATCGTGCGATCTGAATGACGGAACAAGATGCGAAACGACCGGAGAAAACGATGTGATTGATGATCCACTCTGCTCAGGCTGCCGTTTCCAGACAATGAAGCAGTCACCATAGGCGCGGCAGCCCAACTTTTATTTTCGAGAAAGATGATAGAATATTAAGATGCCTATATGAATGATGGCTTCCTATTCTCTCAGGGTATTCTTTCAACGGAAAGCTACTTTTTGTACTTCTTTATTTATTTTTATCCAAGTATATTTTTATGTAATCTTCATTAGGTGGTATTTGTGGGTATCAATGAAGTAGAAGGCTTCGAGTAGGTTTAGGAAATCGTATTTCCGTTTACCTATCGTTGATAAGGAATTGTGTGTTAAATGAGACGCCGACTAGTGCCAGACTAAGAAGGCAGTTCAATTTCATAAGGGATACCTCTTCTGCTGAGATATATTCATACGCGACTACTTACTTGTGATAACCACTTTGAAGCAGTGAGTAATTGTTGTAGATGTCATGTCTTACTTAGATTTTCTCTCTAGTCATTTCGATTGAGGTCCTCAAAGTTGTCCGGTTTTCGAAGTCAAAATCAATGTCACATTGGCGTGACCCATCCGTGGTCAGAATGAAAATTAAAAGAAAATATTCAGTGGAGACCTAGATCCCTAGTAGATCAAGAACCACCAATCAAATAACGTATTTGTCATATTTGTCAAATAACGCAGTTGTGACCTTCATCAAACAACTCAATTCCCACCAGTAATCAAAGGTGAAATCTAATGCGTAGAAAAATTTCAATCTCAAAAGCTCGGCAACCATTATAATTGATATAGTTAATATTATTCTCACGAAGCCAGTTTCTAGCCCCCAGGGTGAAGGGCCAGCGGAATTGTTATCATTAAACCAGACTTCTCATGAAGCCCTGTTACGCTGTATAACAGAACCTGACCTGGAAAGGTTTTTGATGTCTCTCCTCAGTATTTCGTTTCAACAATGTATATTTTTCACCCCCACCTCCACCCCACCACTCCCCACAAACTACCGTAATAATTGCTCAAACTGACGTCGGCTCTTTGGGAAAGGGTGATGACTCGACCATTTTCCTAATTTTCTTAATAGCGTATGTTCGTGTTTCGGGGGAACGTTGAGAAAGTTTAATTGAAGGACTCAAATTGGCTCTGTTATCTCAGGATATGTGCGGTACAACACCCGCCAATTTATCTTCAACTAGTTTAAATACTCTTTATTCGTATATCTTCTAGCAATATACGGCAACTTCCTCAGTCTTTCAGTTGCTTCTTGATTTTGTGATGAAAAAAGGGTTGGGCGAAGAAATAAATCTTCGTTCCAGTTATATAAAATAATGTGAATCCACGAACTCCACATTACATTACTTAATAATTACTAGCTGGATGACTCTTGCACAGGGTAGTATTGTTTAGATTTACTTTGATAACATGAAAAACGTTTAGCTCCACCCTACCCTAGACATTTTACAAATTTCGGCCCTTTAGATTGTATTAATTTGCACATTTTAGGACAAACTTTCAAATTTTCTTCAATGGGCTAGGTTTTCCCCGTTCAGGATCAGTCTGACCTCAAATTTGACTAGTCAGTTTGTAGAAATAATGGTGTGTTGATTTTAATTTTGAAAAACAAATATTGGGTTTACTTAATTGTATTTAATATTGAGAAAAATTTTGCAAATATCCCCGCAGTAGTTTAAGATATACTTGTACCAACCAAGAATGCCTCATGCGTCCATCTAACTTGAGGTTTGTAGAGCATTGTAGCGTAAATTGAAAAAATGAAGATTTAGGTATATAGTATTGATGTGACTATACAAAATAAGCAATGATTATACAGGAAATTTTCAAAACAATTTGTCAACATTTTGAGCATATAGATGTGGTTTGGAATTAACCAAGTTATTGTTGTCCCCACAAAACATCATTTTCCTTTCATTCCAAATGAGTCGAGCAGTGTATGTAACCGTGCTAATCGTCTTTATGTAGGGTGAAACGGTGGGGAAACATTGTAATCTTGACCAAATGTTTGACTCCAATTTGTCCTTTCACCCATATTACACATAACCCCTTGGTAGTTCTCTTACACATAACTCTTGGAATTCTGCAGCTTTGAATTCGGACATCCACAATCGTAAACGTATTTCCCAAGTTTGATATCTGTAATTCATTTGTAATTTTGTTAGTTTGCTTAATTTATTCTTGAATATTGTCTCTACAGGTCTTTTCAACTTCAACAACAAACAGACGTGATATCTCCTCAAAAAACACTCCAAATATCATTATACAGCAGCCGGAAAAAGTTATGATATCCATTTTCCCCGCCCGTTTTGAAATTTTCCCTTGGCGCCATGTTCATTACTAAATATCTAATACATAAATGATCAGTAATAAAAACGTCTAGTCGTGATTGTTACTCGGAGTGTTTTTTGTGGTAACTCTTATGCTCACCTACTGTGGTATGCGAACCAACAGACGGGCACTCAAACAGCAAAAGTGAGGTGACCCTGCTAATCGTCTTTATATACGTGCGAAACAGGTGGGAAACATGAAATTTCTCAATGCACAATACACAGGCGAAATGCATCAAACCAAAACAAGGTAGAGGCCGAACAAGTAGAAGCTGATACTTGCAATCTGAAACAGCACTTGATTCCATGTCTTCAATATTCCTTTCGTCCTACCAACATTCGAGGTGCCATTTAACGTTTTACGCTGATCATGGAGAATATACTTTCAATATTGACGGTCGCTTCATCTGCTTAACCATACTATTTGCGAAATTAACTGACTTATTATTTTACTTTTCAACTGTGAATATTATACCTATTGACCGTCATATTACTTTTTTTTCGCTAGGAAATGTCAAAAGAAGAAATGCATAGCCCATGATGACAATCGCCTCACTCTTTGAAAACTGAGCTTTAATCACAATTAACTTATATATACGATAAGATCGACAGTGTGGTCCCGTAGCGCGCCGTCTTCAACCGCAAACATTTGAAAACGCCATTGAAGTACTCTTCGCATGTTTGGTATTCCATTCGATAAAATACATTTTGACAGGGCCGGTTCGGAAAAGGGCTTTTTACCTTCACCGTAAAGGTGATTTACGGCTAACCCTCAATTTCGAGTATATATATAACGCTTCAGTTGGCCCATCCCAGCACGCCTATGTTTATATCCACAATGTTCATGTATCAAAATGGAACGTATTATCTGTTCCATTTGCTAGTAGTCTATCAAGAAACCGATTTTTTTTACCTTCTATCAACATAAATTATAATTATACTCTATATTTATAGTCCAACAAATTATTCTCAGTAACCGAGTGGTTATAGGTAGTCGCAGGCCAGAAAATTGATAGTCTGCCAGGGCCCGAGTTTGACTCTTTTTGAACGTTTTATAATTGCTCATCGAATAGCATCATGATATTTCGGAATTGATTCATATTTTAAGCGATTTTAGGCCTGATTTTAGATTTGAATTTGCCTCATCAGTGAAGATACCTACAACGTATCTTACGAAGTTTGAAGATGTGTTCAGCATCTCGAAATGTATGAAGGCCAAAAGCATTTCGAAATTTTCAGCATTTCGAAATGTATAAATGTATGATATTGACGTATGTTCAAATATTGATTCAGTATTTTTCCGTTTTTTTTTAGAGGCACCAGTGGTGGCGCCACTAACCATCTCGACGTATGTTATTCCGCAAATCGGCTCATCAGTTCAGTATAACAATGAAATTCAAATTTCATTTGGTCAAACTTACGATTACTAGCAAGTTGCTACCAAAGGATACACCAATAAGCATAAATACAGTCATGTAAAATTTGCAGTGATAAGAATTTGTACAAGGAAATTGTTTAGAGATGTATGTTATAATAACTGCGAAGATGGATGTTATAATAACTTTTTTTTTTTTTTTTTTTTTGGCTTGTGTTATAATCACTGTTTAAAACAGCTGTTAAAAACACTTGTTTTAAACATTGCCATCCCTGGTGTTCATAAAAAATTAATGTTCATGATGCATTCTTATCATTCTTATGCATACTCATGCATTCTTATCAGGTAATTTTTGTTTCAGGTACGATTGTCTCCTCAGTGAACGTTTGTGTGGAGCTCATGTCACGTAAGGATTTTATTGCAATCTACCATTGAAAAAAACGTGGTATTTCAGCTGCTAGGATCCGAAATAGGAACTCATTGTAGCTAATACATGTAAAACGGAAGCAATGCGTCTGTTCATTTGCGAAAAAAAAAGTTTTTGTCCAAACGAACTGCGTCAACTGACAAGAATGTATTTAATTGGTTCAGGGAGGATGTGCAAAATCTATTACCTACCAGGAAAAGCATTATGCGAGATCAATCTTTGAGCTTTCAATGGTGATATAATTAGGATTGTCTGAGAAAACAAAAGATCAGTTCTGGAACTACTTCAAAAATCATTTTCTTCCTAAAAAGGTTGCGGCAGCGAACTTTAAGAGAAAGAAAAGACCATCTAATATTATAATAGAAGGGTCGAATCGATTGGATAGGGCAAACAGGAATCAGTCTAATGATACAACTCAGGGCTCGGCAAAAATCGGTAACGCTGTGGCTACAAGGGCCTCAAGATTAATTTTGATCCCACGTAACCCCAAATATTCCCGACGAGTGGATATCGGGTTAGTCCATAAAATCTATTGTTTTTTAATTTTTGGCGCAATTTTTAGTCCCACTTATACCTCATAGTTTGTCACTACGCCACAGATTTCCATTCTCGATGGCTTAAAAATGTGTTAGTCCTTCCCATGAAATAATCACATTTTCCACCTTTTCAAGTGGTAGGACCTTGTAGACATAAGCAAAAGTCATATTAAAATCAGCGACATCAAAAACTTATGTAAAAATTCTTTTCCGATTTGACCTTCATATTTATAACCTTCAACCTGACCTGTTGAAGGTCAACCGTCCTCAGATTCAGAATCAGCGACCCCAAAAACATTATGACTTATGGGTTGCATAATGCTTGCATTACCATTTTTGTTATTGTAAACCTACGTTATCGTTCATATTTGAATAGAGCCATATTCAGGGAATTTTAAAAACTACTGGGAGCTTTTACGATTAGCCGTTCGTGCAGGATGAGGCCTCAACGGAAAAGCCGATGAGAAAACGTTTACTTCAGCGTGAATCAATCAACGGCACAACGGGCCAATTTTCAAACAACGTATACGTACATACATGGTCTTTGGACGCCGAGGTGTTTGTTCTGAGATACGCTTTTTGTCTATGGACAGATGGTTGTTGTGAATATTGTTTGGTAATAACTTCTTGTTGTAAGTTATAATGGTGGTAGGTACAAGTAAAAACCTCTGAATTATGTAGATGAAAATAAATTATAAATAGTTCATCATTTATAAATTATTTTATCAGTTATATATAAATAAATTAGTGTTCAATCCAACCTTCCACTTTCAACGTGATACTGTTTTTAAAATAGAAGTCATTCTATTATATGCCTCATAATACAACAATAAGAGAGTAGTCTGAATGCGTAATAACGGAACTCTTTTAAGTGTTAAAAGATCTGAATATCTACGTTTAGTAAGCTGATAGATCTCTCACGAAACCACTTCATCGTACCATATTCTCTACATCGCCGACAGACGTGGTGTGTTGAGATTCTTTTTCGAGCAATTCCAGCATAATAAAGGGAGGTACCTACATTCACGAAAGTCGGCTGAGAAGAAATCCCCCGGCGGTTTGGAGTCTTTGAAGTGGCGAGGGACTTTGAAATTGCTATTAGTCCCAGAATGACTTTTCCCACACTTTTTTTTTTTTTTCTAAAACATGTGAATTGAAAGCACCTCACATAGCCCTGTGGCAGCGAAAATTCTCGGGTATCATCCTTTGGTAACCAACAGCCGACCTCGATATTAGCTTGGTGTTTTCGCCTGGACTAAACACCGTTGATTCGAAGTAATTTGTTTCTCTTACTCTGAAGTCCAATGCTTCATGCACACGTTTGCAGATTTCGAATGATAAAGGAAAGTTCAGTAGGTATCAGTTAAACTGATATCGTTGAATTTGAAGCTTGAAAATTTAGCCAAGAGAGATGGAAAATTGTAAAGTTTGATTTGCGTTGTATAAGACAAATAAATAACTGGTCTCATGAATGTTGGGGGTAGGCTGTTATTTCTTCATTTTCGACGTTACTAGCAGCTACAATAATGTAATTTGCTGCCTTTGATAGTGTTAATTATGAATATCAATTTATTTACGACATTGTTCAAAAGGTTTTTAATATATAACCAAGCGTGAGGGCAAAGTAAGAAGTGATATACTGAATTTCCTGAATCTACGTACCTATCTTGAAACGTAAACCATCACATTTTGAGGAGGGGTTACACATTTCCTTCTTGGTCGATTGTAATGGTGCATCATAGAATATAATAAACCAAAATGATTACAATGAACTAATGAACGGTCTGATTTAAAGGCTACTACACACATCGTGAGGACGGTTAGGATTTGAAATGCCTAGCATCACCTGATAGTTTATAAAATTTTGGAGATATCTCTCGTAATTATGAAAGTGACAGTTGAACATCGGTTCATCCGTTTCGTCGTGGGTTGACTAAATAAACCTAACAGCCCGAACCTGACTCCATTTCATACCTCGATTTTTCGCAAGATGAAAAAACACGCTTCCACTCAATTTTCTGTTTACCGCACTAATGCAAATGAAAAACAAAGATGACGGAAAGGTCGTCTCAACTCGTTTTAATATTTCCGTTCAGCGACGGCGGAGAACTTCAACTGTTTTTATTTTCTCTTTCCACCTCATCATAATCTCGTTCCACGTTCAAGTCTAACGTGAAAATTCGAAATTGCTTGTTCTAACTTCGATTTATTTCAAGCCGAAGCACGCAGCATTACCAACTCAAGGAGATGAGTTGGGTAACTGTGTTATTGCGTATCGTTTATGAAAGTGCGATGAACTCGAATCCGCGGCCGTTACAATGCACACTCACAAGCGGCTTGCGATAGGATCGCCTTTGATAAAAACGTATGGATCTCCTAGGTTCTCACAAGTGAAGGGAAACCCGTTGAGCACTCGCAAATAAGACTTACCAGTGAGATACCGAAGGAGTTGATTCATATTCATTTTGTTAATTCATAATTAATTCATGTCCAACATTTTGTCTTTCAACTCTTATATACAAATTAAAATCTAACCTTCCAGGCACGTATTACAGTGTTCTGATGACGTACCTAGCTGGTAGAACGTTCACAGTAAAATATGAAAATACAGTATCATCCTCCATGCCCATAGAATCTGGTGTCCCGCAGGGAAGTGTCTTGGGACCCTTCGTATATCTTGCCTATTCAAGCGACATTCCTATCCCTCCTAATATCTACTTTACTTTTACTTTCGATGGCGCTACAGTCCCGGTGGAACCCTGGCCTCCACAACTGTCCTTCTCCATAAATCCTGATCCGCAGCAATGGTTCTCCATCTTCTGACATTCTGAATCCTGAGGTCCTTCTCGACGTCATCTAGCCAACGTAAGCGGGGTCTTCCTATGTGTCTTCTTCGTTCTGGAGGACCTCGTGTGGGGTATTAATCTGCAGGTCCCGATAAATGGTTTCGTTCCTCACGAAGGGAGGAGCATGAACAATGTCCTTTTGGAGGTTGCGGTTTATTAATTGTTCTAAGCGCATGAAGTGCGACCTTAAACATGCATCCCCAGATGCTTGCTGCATATGACCATATCGCTTGAATTATTGTTTTATAAATGATGACCTTGTTCTGGAGGGATACCGAGGTGCTGTTCAGGGCCTCTTAGATCGGTGATGTGCTGCTGGAACGTGAGTCGTTGGTCCAGTATCACGCCTAAATATTTGGGTTGCGACTCGTTAGGGACGGATTGTTGGTCGTAAAAGAGAGTTGGTTGTGTGAATCGGCGTTTGTAGGTATACGATACGGCACAAGACTTACTGAGTTTAATCCTAATTTTCCACTTGGTACACCACTGTTCGAATATTGGAAGTTGAGTCTGTAGTTGCTGTGAAAATTCTTCAGAATCGGGACCATTGATCGCGTATACGAGGTCGTCAGCGTACAACCCGGAGAATTGTTATTCGCCTGTCGGATGAGGTATGTCGTGGCAGTAGATGCTACAAAGGTGTCCCCCAGCAGCTTCCCTGGGGGACACCGGCCCAAAGATATACCTAGGCCTATTCTTAGATAAAATACTGACATGGGCTGTCCACATAAAATACTTGGTCGGAAATGTGAGGACTCGAACTAATAAACTAAAGCATCTTCTCGATAATCATAATCGATTATAATTATAATCGATTATAATTGGTCGCCGATGAGCATATGCATGAAGAGATTGATTTATTTCACCCTGATTAGAGCAATGTGGTAATATTCATGCGGACTCTGGGGTTCTGTAGCCAAATGCCATATGTGGAGAATTCAAACCACCCAGAACTGAGCACTTCGGATGATTCTAAATGCTCCTTGGTACGTTCGTGACACAACAATACACAACGACTTACGAATTCCACTGGTTGAGGAAGTGGTCAGAGAAGGATGCGCCTGACTCCATCAATCGCTAATAAACCACACAAACCCCCTAGCATCCGAAATAGTATCAAGCCCAAACTACACAGCACCCCGGAGACTAAAACGACTATAGACTTGCTATAGACAACAACAAAATGTGCGTCCTGGAGTTAACTATTACACCCTTGACTCATTAACCAGTCAGTTTGTTGATATAATTATTAAGCTGTAGTTGACTTTTTCATTATAAACATTGTTATTCTTATCCGAGAAAAAAAAATATAGGTAATATACACTAACTACATACAAATACATGGCTGAGGATGGCTGATGAGCCATACCTCAAATCACGTGCCTCAAAACTGTAATATTCATTGAACATTAAAGTTGAATTATTTAAAAAAGAATCTTCCTGGACCAATTGAACTCCTCGTCTCTTGACCGGTGAATCTGAGGATACTTCTCACATCGTAAGTCCCGCTAAAATCATGGTTCCCATAGACCTATAGAATTATTCTACAATATATAATGAACTTCATCGGGTAAAATTTTACTCGAATACAGTTGAATCGTTCTCCGATTGTCAAAACCTACAAACCTGTTTGGACTATCTTCTGGCATGGTGCTCATCGAAGGGTCTGGCCCTTAACTCGAGAAAGTGCTCAATAATGACTTTCCACCGTTCATTAGTCTCACTTCTTCATAGTTACTCAACTGGCGACTCTTCATTAACGACAGTACCTTCGGTTCGGAATCTGGGTGTGCTGCTAGGTGGTCGGCTCATTTTCTCTCGAGAGTGGTAGGCTGTAATAACAATAATAAAACAATTTATTGTACAAAGGCCGATTGGCCCATTTGGTACTCATGTATACAGCGAAATAAAAAAGGAATTTTACAGTGTTACCCTCTACAAGTCCTTAGTTCATCTAGTATTGAAACACGCCTCGGTGGTTTGGAACCCACACTATAATACGGGTCAGGTCCGCCACTAGAATAGAACCCATCATAGATTCCTCAGGCATGATCCTTTCAAACTTCATACTCCTCACGATTCAGTGAACTACGTTCGCTTGAATCGTAAATGTCAAACCATTAGCCCTGTGCTTAGCAGGAGTTCTCTCTGACGTGTCCTTCTTCCACAAGTAGCTGTTAGGTTATACAGATTTATTATCACTGCTCCACCAGATGAATTAAGCGACAACTTGACTCAGCTCACTGTCGAATGTAGAGTCGTTTGTCTGAGCAGCATATCTCATTGATTCATCTACTATCATACTTACAATTTCGTAGACATAAAACAGAGTGAATAATTCTCATTGCTTCGATGTCAGTAACCCCTTCAAACAATTGTGCTGTCACGAACAGTGGATTTTCCCAGCAAATACTATTTTCGGCGTTTTTGGCTTTAGTTGTTCGAAGAGTAGCATCTACCTAATTATTTCTCATTCATTTGCGTAGAATCGGAGCTTTCCTTTCTCATACTGGAGCACTTTGAAGATGGAGAAATGTGGTTGTTACTCGAGCTGTTCTTCACGGTTCATCTGCTCTAATCTGATAACGGAATGAGATCAGCTTCGTGTTCATCGTTGAAAAATCCATAAACTGAGGTGTTACTCGGCAAAAAAAGGAGACACAATTTGTTATAGAACCAGTAAAATGGTCACATTTTACGTAAAACCTGGTATATCTTCTAAAATTCGTTCGTATAGCCATGCTGCATGACTGTGGATTTTTTTTTGTCACCTAACTGGTTTTCATGCATGTTTCAAGTATTTTGCACATACTTCCATTCGGTTTTTTAATGAAATGAAAATCCAAGCACCTGATCATCACAATCTAAAATGAACTTCACAATCAAAATCATATAATTGGTCTGATGGTTTGGTTTGTTACTTTATTCAGCCTCTCATGGACTCCTGCAGGAGTCCGCCGAACCATTGTGTGTACTCGTACATACTGCAATATTAAACTCGACCTGGGTGAATTTTCCTAATTCTTCGAGGTGATCAATATTCATATATTCATCTATGAATTAGAATAAACCAACGAGAGTAACAAGTTCGAAATTTGAACAACTCCGAAGTCTGACAAGTGATGGTGAAGTAAACACCAATTGTATACCTCTCGTTTGAGAGACAAAGTAAATTGAAGTTAAGATTTAACCGAACAATAAACTGAGTATTTCGTTCGCATAAACGATCGCTTTGAATGATTTGATTGTTAATTTCATTTTAGGGCAGAATTTAATATCATTCTTGAAAACAGATGGTTTCGCCGACAGCATAATGATTAGATACTGAATTATTCCTATAGCCACATTTAGCTCACCACTCGCTAAATATTGACTTTGCATCCTGATTCACCACAATTTATTGTTTATCCTTGCGTACTTTTCCTAGAACTTTGATGGCTACATGCTTGTGGGGAACTAACAATACGAGTGAAAATCCCAGTATCGCCAACGCTTCCTCTCCCTACGCTGTGTAAGACGCGTTTAATCTCATTTGTTTCCACAGCCTATCTAGCTAATCTCATTCGCCCCATGGTGAAGAAGAAGACAAATGAGGATAATTACATAGAGAGAGAGAGAGAGTGAATGTGGCGGTGGTAGGGAAGTATTCACATTAGTTGCAAATTCGTATGTCTCGTATGTCCACTTTGAGAACCATCTCAGAATCAAACTTTTGTGTAAGACTCTACTATCCAGATTCATTCGTATACGAGATAAGTACGACATACATGTCGTACTTATCTTCTAGTGCTTCACATGTTACGGGATCGTGATGTGCAGCTTCTGAATGGCGATGCTATGGGGGCGGCTGGCGAGTTTTTGTCGGGTGCCATGGCATTATAGGCCCGTATTGATAAATGAGTTCAACTGGTGAAAATGATAAACTCTAATGTTTCGTCTCGTAAAATAGCTATTGATAGCCTTGTCTCGGGTACTCTCTGACAGAAGGCACCCCTTGGGTCAATTGTCGTATAGCATGCTGGAGCGAAGTTTTGTTCATTCATTTTCAAAATTTAATAATAAATGTGATGACTTTGTCTAAAATATTGGATAAATACTCGTAGTTATCATAATCGAGCATGTTTTTCAATTTCTTCTTCTTCTTCTCGGTTCGGTTTTCATATAGATAGGTGGCTCATCCTCCCAATCCTCACCTTTCTTATCCACTAGAGTCCAAACGTCACCCCGGTCTCGTCGTTATCGAAGGTACGTCGGTCGAACGGACTTCCATGGTAGTCGACGAGGGCAACGACGACTACTGATCATTTTTAGGAACTTGGCTATGTAGTTCAAATGCAATCCACTCTAGTGTCAAGATAAATTACCAAATGAGGAGCAAGCTCGTGCAACCAGAAAATCTGTCTTGAAAAAATACTTTTTCAACTTTTTAATCTCCTTGAAATATTCTCAACCCCACACCTGCAGCAAAACCTGTAGAGCATAACAACAATACGAACAATTTAAAAGGGCGTCTCGAAATTTTTTTCGGGTTGGCACTTCTCATTCAATGTTCAGATTAGGCCTTTTCTTCATCGTCTCAGTTGAAAAGCGAAAATCTCAAGAGCCCCTCAAAATATTGACCTTCCGCATATATACTAGGGATAGGCATGAGGATTTACATCACGTTGTGAATTACTTTCAAGTTGGTATAAACGCAATTCGCTGCCCGCCGACGGAAAAGTTTATAGGACCACGGCATCGGATATTCTAACTGGAAGTTCTTACTTTTCCACGTGATCTGAATTCGACTGAAGTCGATTCCGAAGTTTGTATTTGTCTTCTGTATACGGTTCACTATTAGCCTTGAATCGCAAGTGGAGTGGCTCAGTAAATGTGTATGTGATCTGTATGTATTTTATACAACAATTATTTGCAGTACTGATTAGTACGTATTTGTCTTATTGTTGGGCCTTGATGCTATGCTTGACCTATGCTCGTTTGCTGTTGGTATTGATATGCATTACATAAACACTACATCTATTGATATGTATTGTGTATTATTGATAATATATATGAGGCTCTCAAATCAACAGTGGGTAACTCAATTTTGTCCAGAAACGCTATTGCGTTTTTTACAAGTTCAGACTGGGAATTAAATATTACAATATTACCTATATTAATACCTAATTTATAACAAGAAGTAGGTACCTACCAATAAATATTCTAAATTACCTTTCATAGACACGAAAAGTATATCAGGACAAGACACTCGACATCCCAAGATCATGTGTTGTTTGAATCAGCTATTCCCCTTTAAAAAAAAGTGGCCTGATGTTCCACAAATGGATTCACACTCATTTTGAAGATTTGACCAAGTTTATGCTATTTTCCGCTTCGATAACAATGAAATATTCACTCGGTTTCTCAATGCCTATTTAAACGGTACCTATTTGTTTAAACAAATGAAATTTGGATGCTCAGCTAGAGGATTGAAATGTTGAACATGGGTCAAGGATGGATGGCGACGCAATATTCACTCGGTTTCTTGTCTGGGAAATTGTTTAAACAATACCTATTGGTTTAAACAAATTAGATTCGGATGATCAGCTAGAGAATTGAAATTTTAAATATAGGTCGGTACCCTGCCAATAATTGGATGGTGGGCAATGCGAAACGTACTCGTATCTCTCATTGCAGAATCTTCATCGCATTCTGACCTCCTAAGAAACTGCTTACTGGGCATAACTTGTAATGGAGAAGGATCTAATATTGTATTATTGTATTGTATTTTTATTACTTCTTTAGTTTGATTTTCGGGATTAAAAGATGATTTTGAATTTCAGACATTGTCAGCTAAGCAGGATGTGCAATGCCCGAGGAATTTCATATACTGATCCTGTCAGAGTCTTATCAATATAATATATTGAATAATAAATCCAGTCGGTTTGAAATAATTTCAGTGAATTGGAAATGGGATAGGCAATCGACTGGCATTGGCTATACATTTACTGGCCGCACCCCATGTTTTTCTCTCCAATTATTCCAAATATTCCACTAACGGTCCTCCCTCAACATTATAGAAGAACCATGAAAAAATATTGTAAACGTTTTAGTCGCTCTACCTTCGAACCCTCATTGTGAACGAAATGCTGGTCGTAAAACGCTCAAAATCAAAAGCTATCAAAATTGGTGACTAATTGGTTTATAATGAACGGGCGTCCGGTCTTTCTGGTATTTTCAATACTAAACCATTGGAATCGATCCTGGAATTTGTTTGTCAACCCCGTTTTAAAGGAGAATTGTTTTAAAGGGTTGTTTGGTTCAAAACGAGAATCATCGATCCCAAGGACCCATTGAACAAAATAAACGACGAGTATGGGAATGATACCATAAACGTCTGCAAATGCGAACTGGAAATATCAGCGTTAACTGCCACTGAATGGAACAATTACTTGCGAAAACTGTCTGCCAACGACATGTTCCAGCATCCTCGTGTTATTGGAGGCGATGGTACGCACGATGAGATTGACAAGTCGTTATCCACTAGACGGAAGGGCAATGTTGGTAGAATGTTACAGCAGCAATGGGTTTTCGGTGGCATTTGCCGGGAAACACGCGAGTGTTTCATGCTTGCCACAAATGATGGAGAAGCGGAAACATTGCTTCCTTTAATCGTTCAACACACCGCCCCAGGAACTTCAATAATTTCCGAAAGCCAGTCACAATATAATGATGTTCGCCCGTCAATGGTAGAGTACGACCACATAACTGTGAACCACGGTGCGAACATCATTGATCCAACTAGTCAAGCCCGAACATGCGTAAGTCATATTATCAGTAGAAGCGAATAATTCCAACTTTCCTGTTCAACGCACAGGTCACTTTCCCAAACTGGGAGGTTGGGGCATCGAGAGAATTGGAAGGCCTCAAATTTCTCAACTGATTTTATGAGGCATCTGGTAGATGAATCAAATGCTCCCCATTTGCACTCCTTTATTGCTGAATATTATTAATTCGGTGGGCGGAGGCCGGAGTAAAGTTTACGCTACGGGCTTGAGCTTCCTCCCGGAAGGTAAAGGGAAATATTTAGTTCTGAGGACGGAGGGGAAACGAGAGGTTGCTTGGAGTATTGCATCCTACCGAGATAACACTGTTTGAATTATTTGTGGTTATTCCACGAGTTGCCTCAAACGGCGAAGTTCACGTTATGAAGAACCTACTAAACGGTGAGTTAACTTTCCCGACGGACTTTTACCTCATAAACCAACTAAACCCAATGGAAAACTCAATAGTTTTCTCGGGCTCTCGGGTTATGATTTGAGGACTTTTCTCTCGATCATAATTTCTAAGATATTGTAGGAATTCGGTAATTTCATTTTCTACGTGAATCCTCAATTCTATTCTTTAAGAATTAGTTTGTAAATGAAAGTAATCCCTCATGTTGAATGTTGGGATTTCTTCCTGGCTGAGTGAGTAAGATCATAGAGAGGGTTGGCTCCGAAACAACCACCCGTAGCATCAAAAATTATTGCATTCTGGACGTTTCTGTTCGGCTGTAAAAACCTCGTGCAAATGAAAAAATCCACAGTCACGCAGCATGGCTATAAGAGCGAATTTTCAAAGAAATGACTGATTTTATGAATACAGAATGGTCTGAAATGTTTCAAATGTATACAAATGTCCCGGAAATTCGAGTTTTAAACATTTTGTTCGAGAACAATGGCTTCCTCTTCTTCGAAAATGCGAGGTTTATACATTTGTCGCGTCAAATTTTGTGGTAGCAATTAGTTTTGTGAATGTATTCAAATACTGAATCGAATGGCTTTTTGCTGTATTTTTTCCGGTCAGCCTCGCGTACCATATTACATTCCTATTGCCGCGCGAACACTTGTGGCCCACGTGCCAAGACGTCTCGAGCCAATTTTTCATGTAGAGAAAACCATACTGACTCGAAAGTATCTCACGTCAAACTTCGCCGGGCCAGAGAAATCAATATGCCGTCGAGGACCTATAGCATGTTTATCGTCATAATATACCAGTTACACGATAGATAATGATACACGTGGTTCAGCTACCGTCCCGTTCACATCGTCAATTGATCAATTATTCAGATAAATCTACAATTTATGCATAAAAAATAATGATCAAGTAGGTATGTAAATGATGACCTAATGACCGAGGATCGGGGTCCCGATAAAGTCCACTCATGAGCCTCTAGCTTCATCCTGGTCAATTCACCGTCACATCTCACTTAATGGACTTCGATTCACCGGAATGAATAGCTTCGTTATAGCCAACCCCTCAATCACTCAACTGTTCTTCACATTTCGAGAAGATCACTCCCGAATGTATTCATAGAAGATCCATTTACTCGTACAGTGAAGGGAAGTCGTTCTAATAAAAAGCGCGTTAGAGGGAGAATTTATTAATTTTTCTTTGCGAATTTACCGGATAAGGTCATATCCATAATGTTGTTATTAACGACTATTAATCATTAACAGTAATGATTAACAAATATTGTGAATGATGATTAATATTAATACTAATTAATTGTTATTAGTATTAATTATCATATATCATTAGGTATTAATTCTCGTTCATTATTATTATTATTATGCATAAGGAATTATTATTTATTAATAATTATTATTGATTATTATTATTATTTATTATAATATTATGATTATGGGTAGAGCAGATCGAAAGTCGTCAAGATGAGGTTGAATCATGAGGCAGTCTGTCGGGTCAATGTTCGTACTGGCCCAGCTGATTCAAACAGCACATGGTTTTCAGATATCGAGTCAACTATTATTAGGTACTAATATTGTTATTAATTACACCTATTATACAATAATAAATATTATTTATAATTCAGCTGGGCCAGTATAAACATTGACTGATAATAATTATTAATAAATACTAATAGTAATCAATAATATAAAATAATAATTAATTTGTTTTTAATTCAACACTTGACTGTTTTTGGAGCCGAAGTTCATCCTCCATCGCAAGTTTTCTTATGGTTTACCCATCTGTCTCTATCTGTAAGTCACAATGAAGTAAAATGGAGATTTCTGGTGCGAGGCGCCACACAACTTTCCTCACTCACATTCAATTTACATGGTGAAATACTGCGGCTCATATCCTCGAACTGTTCGGTTGTCAATGATACTGGGAAGGGTTAAAAATGTGAAGATGTAAAAATACATCCATTACTTGCGAGTGGATGGAGATGGCTGTCGGAAATATATACTCGTAGACATTATATTAGTTCGGGTTAGGACCTATTTTGTGGGTGAATTCCATACAGGTTTTTCTGGGTGATTACAATACTTTTTTATCACGGTTCAATATACAAAATTAGTTTTTGACTCATTATTTGACGTTCCTTCTAGACGGCTCGAGCAGTTAATTCGGTAAAACGCCAGAAATATGGTGATTCAACGTGAGATATTGTCCACAGAATATTAGTATAGATTCGTCCCTTTAGTAGATACCTGCAAGTGTTAGCAGATTGCGAGCCCCTAGATTTGCTGCTAGATGCACGGGTAGCCAAAACTAAGATTAAGTGGCCAGACAGGTGCAGTGCCAGAGTTGGACCAGAAATTGATCAGATCCTGGATGATAATCAGCATGTGAGCGACAGAATCAAGACAATAGAGCAATATATTCATAACGAGTGGCAAGTAAGATGGGACACCTCGACGAAGGGACGCCAAACATGCCAGTACATCCCAAACGTGACTCACGTTACGTGAGTCACCGCAAAGCAGCTCCAGTTACCCCTGGCTTCGAGGTCAGCCAGATGATGATCGGGCATGGCAACTTGAGTGGGAAACTGAAGTACGTGTATTTTAATCGCAGACCACAAGCAACATGGTCAAGGCAGAATAATTTATTATTAAAAAATAATAAAAAATATTAAAATAACCCCTGAAACCCGATAAAGGGGAAGAGTACTCCTGTCCCTTGAACCTCCCTGAAAACCTGGCACCTCCACGTTGGTCCATCCCTTGCACACTTGCACAAGTGTGGCTACCACCTGAGGGGACAGGAGGACCTGCTGTCAACCCAACATTCGCCAAAATCAGGAATTTGTTCTTGTGTTGGTGGATCTTGTATTATAGTTAGCTTTAGGATTAGCTTTATGTGGTAGATTTGAAACCACAAAAACGTGTATGGTGGGTTACTGATGTAGTTTTCCAATGTACTGAACTAACTCAATGGAATATGAGCAGGGAGAGTAGTGTGATGCCGCACTCATCCTCACGATGATCTGATTGGGAATCGGTTAAGCGCTTGCTTGTTTATTGCCCATTCTTTTATTTTGCATTAGCCCTCACTACTTCCGTTAAGCGATGTATTATATCATATATCTGACAATTTTATTATTCATTTTTATTATCGAATAAATAAATATACCATGCATGTAAGGTACAAAACACATATGTATATCGATCTCAAAGACTAACCGGGGTTCCTCTGAAAGACAAAGCTAAGTTTCCGCAAAAGTTCAATGGCTGCTGAATAATTGATAATCAATATTGGATAGGGAGTCTCAAGACAAACTGCTGTTGCGGAACGCCAGACTTTCCCTTTAGCGTCTTAGTCGCACTAACTTGTGGCACTTCTGAGTCATAAAGTTTGGAAAGCCTTACCTCGAGTTCCCTCAGGTACTGGCTCGATGCTTGCGAGCATGGAAGCTCAATAAGGGGAGGAAAAAGGAAGAAGGTTACCTATATCCCCAAAGTGTTCTCAGATGGCCATTACCACCCGTAGATTGAGTGTTAAAGCGCAGGGCATCGTCCCTTCAATCAGTCACAAACCCATTTCAAATGGTCATACACCTTCTGAACAATTGTTCCACGTTTTTCAAATGAATTCGACAAACCGATTTTTGTTTTGTTTTTTGCTTTTGACGCGACTTTTGTAGTTTAGCAGGAGAATTACTATGTCGATCGTAGTAAAGAATTGTGCACCATAGAAAATCAGTTGAAAATCATTTGTATAGTGTCGAAAAACTCACTCGTGCTCTCACATTTCAGTCTATTACAACTATTATTTCATATGTATGGGCCTTTGTCCTATGTGTCACAGGTTAACGAAACGTTACATTAGTATACAGATTACTGACTGATTGAGAAATCCGCCGAAGAAAATTTAATACCCCGACGCCGGGATCGGGGAAGTTGTGAGAATTTAAGATAAAATGACCTCCATAAGAAATAAGATTTTTCAAAATGAGCTTGGAGATGTCACGGAGTATTTCTGTCGAGATTGTAAACCCACATAAAACAGCGGCACGTTTCCGTGGCCACGATCCCCGCCTTGGCAAGTCGTAGCCATAACCTCTTCGAAAATTCACCTATAGCGTGATCCGGTGGGTTTTCGTTACAAGCTCGTCAATGTTATATAACCTCTAGGGTAAGATATTTAAAAATATCTAACTTAATATAGAATCTGCTCGTGTTTTACTTTTATGAGTGTTATAACATACAGTTTTGGAATTCAGTGTTATAACATACACGTGTTGTTTATTCAAATCTAGTGCGAATTCACTGGTCAGTTCACATTGGGATAGGATGTTTTCCATCTTGGCCCTGGGTATTCAATAAGGACCGGGGAATCGTACTGATTTAGAACCTTCTCCCAAATTCAGCTGAATTGATTAATTTGATTGTGGTCGATGGGATCCCCCCCCCCCCCTCCTCTCGTGATCCCCATAATGTTTTCGACGTAATTCCAATATTGATTTCGCTTAGGTTCCGAACGGCTTTGCCTTTCTAATTTCCAACTTTCCATCCCATGTTTGCCCCGGTTATTAGTTTACCCACCCGTTAGACGCTCGTAATGGGATTCCATGTGCTGTGAAATTCTTCATCAAATAACCAATACTTGCACAAGGATCATTATTAAAATGTAATGATATCAAATAATGAAGAAGGTGATGGAATTTTCATTTTGTTATTTCACATCTGAATTGATATGGGAAAGGAGGAGATGAATAAAGTGGGTTCAAACTCTCCCACCGGTTCTCTTATACCATCTTCACTAAAGCTCGTCATGCAATGAGAGAGAAGGTGACGATACCTAAATACCCTCTGGAACCAAGACCATTCATAAGGTGCTTTTCAACAAGGTGCTAATCTAAAATCTTGTTGGGTCAGTATTTATATAAATCTGAGATTTTCACTTGGCCTACCGTCGCGACGTAGACAATATTTTTCAGAACTAGGAATTCGTGTGTCGTGATAACGCGAAATCTCAAAACCAAATCATGTTCGTATCAGATGTTCCTCAGTATGTAATTCAGTGTATAATTTGGTGTGTTGCATAGTATGTAATTTGGATACATCCTCGGATCGGGACCTTCACCGTTAGATTCACGCCCATGTTTAAGATTTATTTCTCGGTTCCTCCTTCGAGCCCTCATTTTGAGCAAAGGCTGGTTGCACAGAGCTCCTAATGGTTTTGAAAATTTCCCTGAATCAAGATCTTTAAATTCGAACGGGAAACTATAGGTATGGCTCCGATGGCTTTCTCCAGTCCTACGGATAATGTGAAGACATGAAAGCTGCAAGTGGTATATTTGGAAATAGGAATGTAGCAAAGGTGGTTCGATGTTTATACCAGTTTGACGATTTTCCTCGTACTTTTTATAGTAAGCTGGTGCGCCAAAATCGTTGGGTTAAATCCTAGACTGAGAGACAAGTGGCGGGAGTAGTACGCCACGAGAGACTGCAAGAAAACATGGTGCTGGCGGGATGGAAACCGACTATTTATTAATGTGGACGAGTTTTCACGTCACTATCCCTCTTGCGTGGATTGGAGACGTCACATCTCCCCCACGTTCTTGCTTCGTCTACGCAACCGTATTGTGTGAAATGAGCGAGTGTAAATAGTGCAACTTCTCTCCAAAAAGCTTATTTTTCAATAAGAAGAAGCGATGTAGTGAACCTGATTGCGAGTAGAGCGAGAGACCGAAAATAAATTTTATTCTTCTGGAATAATAATGATCGATTACACATCCATTTGACAGAATAAATATTGCTCGCCGTAGGCGGGCCAGCGGTGGCGAGCAAGAGTGGTTATTTTAGTTACAAGGTTACACATTACAATATTATGTTAGCGCTGAAAATTTAATTTAAACGCTAAGGCTGACTGGACAAGGGACAAATAAATCATCCTCAGTCTGTCGAGGGAGAGAGTAGTCCTAATATTGTAGAAGATAAAGTAAAATTTTCTCAATGTTGCCCACAAGAGCTGAACATGAGCAAGCCATGTCGGCCCATCGTCCAAAATTACGCCTAAATACTTGTAATGTGGTACCCTCTCCAAGGTCCGGCAGCCTTCCCCCCCCCCATCACCAGCGCACGAATGGATTACCGAAAAGCCAAATACTTAAATACTCCTAATCCATACCTATAATTAGTTTTGGAGCCATTCAACGTGAACACACTCCTCACCAACTACCCGTGTCCCAAATTTAAAAGCTCCCGCATCCTTGAAAAGACCTGGTTTCACTCCTTACCTCTTACTAAAATGCCTGTATTATCGGCAAACAGAAAACATTTACTCAAGTTGGATATACCGGGGAAGGAATTTATATAGATTAAAAATATCACTGGTCCCAAGTTGCTCCCCTGAATAAAACCATAATCAACCCTCAGGCACTCACTATTACAATCGTCGATCGAAACAAATTCGTAGTGGTTGGAAAGGTAGGAGCGAAACCAGTCAATACTAGAGCCCTCTATCCCGACTCTTTTTAAGCACTCCAATAAGAGCGTCCTGTCTATTGAGTCAAAGTACTTGTATAAATCCAGGCATCCTGATATTGCTCTATCACCCTCGTCCCTCAATTTATACAAGTCGTCTGTGAGGTCAGAAAGCGCATCCTCAACATCTCCGCCCTGCCTAAATCCATATTGAAGGGGTGTCAGAATGTTATGCTTTTCCAAGTATGAATAGAGATTGTTCTTTATCCATTTTTCAATGATTTTGGATAGCACATTAAGCATGGAAATCTGTTTATAGTTCCAAAGGTTCGACTTGTCGCCGTCCTTATACAAGAGTATAACTTTTGCAACTTTGAATACTCTAGAAAACTTTGATGTTTGAATACAGAGGTTGAATAAGTGCCGCATAGCGCCCTTAAGGGCAGGAAAAATGCGTTTTATTAGTTTCATTGTTATCCCATCAGGTCCAGGGGAGGATTTTTCTCCCATCAGGTCCCACCAGGTCCAGGGGAGGATTTTTTCACCATCAGGTCCCATCAGGCCCAGGGGAGGATTTTTCTCCCATTTGTCGAATAATGTTGCCCAATTCGGTTTCGTCCAAAAGTGGAATGATGAATGGAGCAGAGTACACAGGATTCGCCTCAGGGTACGAGACATCCTTGGACCGATTCTGCTGCGCTTTGACTTCCTGAGCTAGGTTCTCCTCTATGGTTCGGTAAGAATTCATTTATAACACGCTATTCTTTCCACGGATCCCCTTCGCCTCTTGCAAACTATTGGTCATAAAATCTTTACCTACCAAGTATATGATCGATTCAGGGAGATGAAGAGCCAAAGACTGGTAGGTGCAGTGATGAGGTGTATAAAACCAAGCCCGAGAAGCGAATCATTAAATTCATTAGCTATATTATAACCCCCGACAACAAAGCGACGGCCACCCCGAACTTCGTCGAGCGTTTTGAGTAGATCAGCGATGAACTGAACCTCACCACCACCCGTACGATACAGAGCTAAGATTACGAAAAATTCACTACCGATATTGAAGGAAATGTTTAAAGCAGGTGCAGAATGCTCCTAGCTCACAAACATCGTATGTAAACCTGTTTGTACCATAGAAGACCATACCATCATTCCTGTTTCTTGAATGCTGGGAATTAAAACCAGGTAGAATTGTGGTGTTGGAGCACCACTACTATCCATCCAAGTTTCCGACAGGACGTTAAAGTTGGGAAAACAGTATTGAGACCGGAACCAAGCTCATAGAAATTTTTGGAATTACTTACTTCTAATGTTCAAATTAAATAATAATAATTTCTCATACAAATTAAGTTGAACTTGATATTTGCTCAAATTATCATAAGACGTACATTCGAGACTAGACTCGCCTAGAAGCGTCTACTATTTCTATTGGCTACTATTTCTCCACAACGACAAACCATGCAGTTTTGTTACAAAGTTTTTTTTAGATCATATTCGTTTTTTTAGGTAATTACAATAATTGTGATTATTATTTACGTCTCTCAGGCGTTTGGCAGAGTCTGGCATAGGGGACTTCAATCAAAGCTACAAAGAGACCTTCCTGTACAGTATTCTAGGATTTTAATGTATTATCTAACGGAAAGGCATTTCAGCGTAAAAATGAAGAGAATACTCCCAATTACGTTACATAAAAGCAGGAGTACGTCAGGGTAGCGTACTCTATCCACTATGCACAACAGGTCTCCCAAAACCAACAGAAGCGGTGACAGCGACGTTTGCAGATGACACAGGGGTCCTGCCAGTTGGTCCCAGGGCAGTTGAGGAAGCCTCGAGAAAACTACAGGAATCCGTGAACAGTATGTATACATCAAATGGACCAAAAAATGGAGAGTAGAACTCAACGAAGCAAAGTCAACCCACATCAATTTTACATAGAGTAAAGTGAGCCCAATACCTATATAAATAAACTCCCGAATTGTCCCATGTTCTGATGCTGCAAAGTCCCTTGGTATGACTCTGGAAGCCAAGCTCCGCTGGAAGGAGGTCGTGAAGAAGAAGAAGGAAGGAATCAACCTGAAATTCAAGAAAATGTACTGGCTCAGTGGGAGAATATCCCAACTGCCTATACATAACCAAATGCTACTGTATGAGCAAGTGATGAAACCAATTTAGGCTTACAACTGCCCGTTATGGGGGTGCACTAAGAGAAGCAACTTGAAAATAATCCAAACAACGCAAAACAAAATTCTCAGGCATGGTTGTGCCGTCGGTCCGATGGGCGAGTATTTTAAAGTTCTTGACCCAGACGTACTTATATTGCTTTTCGGTAGCAGCCCTCTTGTTCTTGTAAAGCAGATCTGCGCGCAGTCCAGTGAGGTTGTCGTTAACGAAAACGGGAGTTTCAGGCCAGGAGTATCCAGAATATGACGAGCTGAGATCTTCTTTTTGCCACGGTAAACGATCTTGCGCAGCCGGTCACTCTCAACAACTCGGGGGCTGGGGGAGCTGGAATTTTCCCCATGTACTTGTGTCTTTCAAAAATTGATGTTGAGTTCAAACAATGGGGAATCACACGACTCTTTCTCCGACGCACATGATTATTATCTATGATTAATGTTCACATTTTCTGCTAAATCCAATGACTTCGCCGTCCGGAGACCAGTTCAAAGCCGGATGATGAGAAGTTCGTTTTTTTGACATATTATTCTTCCAAGTAATATGTAATTATAAATCCTTCGAGGTCCCACGAACCCCTTTGATCTCCACCTATTCAGATGTTCTTCTCCACATCTCCAAGTCTATATATGTATAAACGCTCACGACTGCATGGCGGCCAACACTTGGTATTCCACACAATGTTAAATCAGTTGAAAGTTCACAGGGGTATGCACTCTACCATAATATTCAAGTATAATCCATTCATAACGTCCATATTGATTCATTCTAAGCGCAGATTGATCAGAATTATGAAATAGTATGTCATCGAAATAACATCTTACTTCACCGTATCTGACGGCAATTGCTACCTACATATTTATATTTTGGGTATTTTCTCAAATCATCTGTCAGTATGTTCGTTCCCACGTAACGGCCGCAAAAACATTCTATCAAACCTGCAGTTGCTGTCAGTGTAACTGCGGGAATACTTTTCGAATTTACGGTACAACGTATACGTTTACAGATAGAAATACAGCTAATTGGAAGACCACCGATGAAGGGTCAGGAATCGTAACCCGGACCGAGGATCGGGGTGTGTCGAGAATCTATTGAAAAGTTGAGAAAGTTTTGAAGACCAACTTGCTCTTTTCCTTTTTCACACAGATCTCTTACTATTACGATCCGCAAATAGTGAAAACTCTGGTTTCAGCGTTCTTACAACAATGATGTAAATTTGTATCAATGTTCAATGTTCTATTTTTCAACCATTCTTTCCACACAAAGTGATTGGGTCAATAAGTAGCTTTGAAAGTGCCAGGAGCTGCTACAAACTATGAGTTTGTCGAACCGAGTATTCCCACTTTCACCGCCTGGCACATAGTAACTCATTTTGAAACTCCCCATGATTTTTAGCCCTCCTAAAATGGGTAAGTGGGCTTCTACTGTTACGAGTTTTTGTCTTAATTCTACCAGAGCGAACAAGGCTCCTAAAATACTCGATATCGCCAGTTTTTCGGTGACAACTTCAACACTTCAAGAACAAATGCAAAACGGACAGGTAGAACTGTTCAAGACTCTGTTTGTTGTATTGATTAACCAAATACTTCGAGAAATCGACGAGATAAACAAAACCACCTTTTTAGGATTCCCAATAAATGCTATGGTTCTAGTAGTTGTTGAGTGGCCTGTTGTTGTCGATTATGAGGAGAGGATCAAGATCGTCCATTGTCATGCCGGTATTGGGTTGGACGAAATCGAAAAAACAAAATGTTCGATCCAACTCTTACATCATTCGTTTTACGAACCAGCCCCATTTTGCGAACGTAGTTTTCCCCCTATTTGCATAATAATAGGTAATGAGTTTTAACGGCAAACGAAAGGGAGAAAATACCCTTTGGGGTCATCAGGCTGTTCATACCCATATTTTAGTCGTGTAGTAACGGACGAATACTTAGTTTGTCTGCCGTTATGCAGAACTAAACTTATTATTGTCGGTTTCATGTAATGGTTTTGTTCCATTTTTATTGACTCTTTTATTTCTCGAGTACCTAAGCATTGTTCTCAATAAGCATCACAGGAAACTTGAGAAGTGCATTGATACAGAGCGTTTCAACTGAGGGATGCGTAGGTCGTATATCCTGGTGTAATCCTTTTATAGGTGAATAGGTGAGAGTAAATGTTTCTTCTGTTTCCATTTTATTCATTTTTCTCCTTTTGGTTTATTATCTCCGATAATAAGCCATGGAACTGACCAACAACCCCCCCCCCCCCCCCCATACGCCTCATTCAAAGTGTCTACGGGAAGGAGGTATGTTGAGATATTTTATGTTAAATACAAGCAGTAACCACATAAATATTAGAGTTTATCACTTCATTTTCATTACTAATTTATTAATTTATTTTTATCCGTAATTCACATTAATGAATTACTATTAGACCAGCTCAGAATTTAGTATGAAAAACTGAAGATACCGTCCACGAAGTAGTTACCGATTTCCTACCATCACTCGGTTACGAACATCAGGTAACCTCCTCGAAAGGAAACACTATCAGCTAAGTATTTTGTATAGTTTGAAGACTCACAGGGGTATTGTGTGCAGAACACTGATCTAGACAAAGGAGTATGACCTATTCAGAAGATAATAAACTGTTGTGGAAAAATTGGCAGCGTTTTGCCGGTTTTGACGGTTACACTGAATGTGGGTGGTAATTATGAAATTAATTACAGTAAATAAAGTTGAATAAACGATTTTTTTACATCTATTTCAAGAAAATATTCGACATAGTAGTTTGTCAATTCAACAGAATTGCAGATATTGAACAGGTGTTATCAAAGTGTAAAGTGTTTCAATGGTTTTCTAGTTTTTGATGAAAATACGATATTGTGATGGCTTTAACATTTTGTTCAGATAAATTTTGGAAACTTTCTCGATAAAAATCCGTTTGGTGCACTCACACCATCATAAAAATTTCTGCGCAAGTTGATCCGAATATATCTGTTATTGCAAACGATTAATTTTCGGACCAAAATTCTGGTTATGGAGCCATTAGTGCCAGTAATAAATAAAAGTAAGTAGGTTGGTAACGTTCTCAATGCATTTCGTGATGCTGTTCAATCCTCAAACACTACAAACACTCAAACACTGCTTTGTAGCATATCGAGTGGCGTCATAACTGGAAGTGAGGGGAGCTCAGCATATGGCGCAATATCTATTCTTCCTATCACAATTCAGGTTTTTGCTACTTTTCTCCTTGTTGCAAAACTGTTTCTTTCGGTCTTCATCCTGAAACTCCATCTTCTTGCTCCTCGGAATTGGCTACACTCTGAGATGAACGCTACATTGCACATGTAAAGTCTCATAGGGGATCCGCGTCCCCCGTGACCGGCAGAGAAAAAAGATAAAGAAAATACAAATAAAAAACATGCTAACAATTTGACGGTTGACCTGTCTCTTCAAGCGCGCCTCTTTCCTTCCTTGATGTTGAGAGGTTCTCTCGGGCTTTGGATCCACTCCCCATTACTACAGTCCGTGACAATAGTATCTTGTTAGCTCCTCCTACTGGTCGCCTTACAACGCGTCCATCACTTCACAGAACTTAGTAAGTATACGTTCAGTGCTTAGGTAAACTGATCTTGACCGATCCAGTAATTACGCGGCCATTAAACTGTTCGCAGCGTCTCCTCCCTCTTTTCTCTTTCCCTCCTTTGACTACAACACAAATTAAAACAATCTCCTCTCACCTTCCCAATCAATAGAAACCTTAATTACACTTGGAAATCGCCAAGTTTACTCCCGAAGGTTCAACAATCAGTGAATCTAACACAAACCAATACTCGAACATTTGTCTTACATTTGTGAGTTAGTAACCCCTATCTGGTCGATTTAATTTACCCTATCTGGTTGATTTAATTTAATTTAAATGAAAATTTAAAAAAATGTCAAAAGCCACGCTGCAGAATTAATGACCTAATTCTCGAGTTGACGTACTACTCAATCTACCCTTTAGTTCTATACATTATCGAACATTTTGCATAATTTTTTTCCGCAAGAGTCCAAGTCTTTGAACTGTCTTGTTATTGACATAATAGTTTATTGTATTCATAACCACCTACTCAAATTTTAAAATATGTAGAACAATTCCTCCACATAACCTCCTCAACGTATTTTACAAGGATTTCCTTACTCGCACACAGATACGGAACAATATTTTTTCAGGAAGGATTCAACGCAATTTTTTTTTTTAAATTGAAACTTTATTGTGTTGTACACTATTAAGTGCGACTACAAGTATATATTATATCACTTGGAACATGTGGCATTAGGTCCCCCCCCCCCTTTGGAGGGCTAATGCATTACTTTTATACAATATTTGTTATTATAATGTAGAGTAATAATTCAGGCTTAATAAATATGATGGGAGAATACATAACAACAGATGCAATGACTAGACATGATGAGTGGATTGCAATACGAATGAACAATAATTGTACAGAAAGGTTGGTAATAATCTTTGGAGCAGTGGTGTTTAGGAGATCGCTGTGCCATTTCCGTTTGAGCCTGCGTTGGTTTCTTGGAGGTCGAGGCTCGACCAGGATTGAGCTGACGAGCGGGTTCTGGTGGTGGGACATACGGCTGGCAGCGTTGTTGTATGTCTCCGTCAGTACGTCCACCACGAGAGGAATGTTGAGGTCAGCGTGCAGTGTAGCATTGCGGACATACCAGGGAGCACCCGTTATTATTCGTAAGATGCGATTTTGGAGGGTCTGAATCCTTTTAATTTGCGTGTTTGACGCTGAGCTCTAGATGCCGCAAGCATACTGCCAGACGGGTCGCAGAAGTGAGAGGTATAGGAGCCGTTTAATGTGCAGAGGTAAAACTTGGCTTGCCAGTAGGTATTTTAGTTTTATGATTTTGCCTCGCATCGATCCTACCAGCAAACTGATGTGGGGATTCCAGTGGAGTTGACAGTCTAAGATGACACCCAGATACCTGACTGAATCTACTCTGCTCACTTGTTCACCATTGAGAATCAAGCGAGGTACGACGACATTTCGCTTGTACGTGAAGCATACCATCTTCGTCTTTGTAGGGTTGAGCCGAATTTTCCAATTGGTTGTCCAGTTGGAGAGCCTATCAATATACTCCTGGAGGATCGTGTGAGCTTGTTCACTGGTGGTTTGTCGTACCAGGACGGCTTGATCATCAGCAAAGGGTGGAGTTAAAAATGCTAAAATGCAAAAAACGCAAAATGCAAGAGGGAATTTCAATATTGGAGAAGCTCCAACTTCTTAGGTTGGGTCAGAACCAAAATTGAGAATCTACGTCAACAGATTTCAGATGGCTCAAAATCATTCGGGCGAAATCACGAATTAATCGATAGAGATAAAGTACTGTTACGGTTGACCAAATGGAAATAGGAAAATCAGTGTTTCACTTATCTAGGGCTGGTTTAACAAAGGGTTTGGTTCTTCAGACCAGTGTTGTGCGTCGTAATGAATTCGTTTCCTCAGATGATGTACAATGACAGTAATAGTTCAATTCACATTCACATGTTTTATGGATTGCAGCCTGGAAATTGTAATACATACGTAATAGGTTCTTGGGACGTTGGTAGGGTTCTCGTTTCCCGCTCTTGAAAGGTTGGGAAAACGAAACCATCAACGTCGAAGGACGTGCCCATGACCCTCTCAGCCCTCTGAACAGTCTTGTTAACTCCACCCTCACGACCGCCATATTGATTTGTTACATAGTGTAATAAATACCACACATAATAGTATAATAACATATAATTTTTGACTCATTAAAAAGGGTCTATCTATCCGGTCATTTGTAGGGTTAGAGCTGAAGTAAGCAAAAATGTAATATGTTATATTCCCACCCATGTGATACATTACCACGTGCTATCTATGAGAAAGCGGTTGATTTGTTTCAAAATGTAAACATAAATTCTTAAGACTTAAGCCTTAAGACTTGAGTCTTAAGTCTTAATAGAGCAAATGATTGAAGTGAACCGAATATATTGTCTTTATATGGTAAATTGAGATTGACAGAGAAATTGAAGGTCAACTTAGCGACCTAAACTGACTGTTGGAACATCCTGGTGTTCGCTTATATAATATATAAGCGAACACATCGCGCCATATTGGCTGTGGATTAGACAATTCAAATATAAAGAAACCTACGAATTAATCTCAACTCCAAATTCTCAGTTATTCATCATCTGATCATGATCGGCGACAAATTAATAACAATTTTAGACATGCTACTAATTTCGATATTACAACTTCAAATACTTCTGTTCAAGTGGCGTTTATCGTATTAGTTGTTAACGAGCTCAGAATTGGTCTTCCGTTCAGAGCCCTCGTCTTCACTTGGAAATGAACTCACACAGAGGTACTCACAAGGATATTGTAAACTGGAAAATGGCCCGCGAAATTTAGATTGAATCTTCTTCTTGTATTACTGAATACAATTGTAGAATCAACAAAAAATGGTTCCATTCAATTGATTTCATACATTGACCGAATCTCCTTAACGATTCCTATGTACACATTTCTTAGTCAAAGAGTGTGCAAAGTTGAAGGAAGAAAAGTATTATTCACTTTGACTAAAACAGCCAAATGACTACGCATTACATAGAATGCCCAAATTATACACATTCTCTATAACATAGTATGACCACCCTTTAGAAACAGTACAACTAGATCCGTTCAGACTACTTTACCATGTACACCTGTGTCGCTCGAGTTCATGTTAACCGTTCGTGGCAACGTGATCTGCTTCCTTGTATTATTTGATTTCGGACACTCGTATAATGTTACTCCCACCTGAAATGTGATTATTATATTGTATTCGACCCAACTTGGGCTCGTTATTTCATTTCCCTTATATCCCAGCTATTGAAAAATTGTCATTGCGGTGAAGTCGTGATGTGACCTGAAAGCTATAAGGAATAGTGCAGGGAATAAGGGTCTTGAAATAACCTAGAATGTTTTTTACTACGAAGTTTCCTAAGGAGAGGAGCAAGATGAAGGAAAGAAATTCCTCAATGTGAAAAAGCGACCTATTGAGCATCGTGGAGATGGTAGAAAAGCCCACACGGACCGTTTGAAAACCCACCTTAATCATTATGCATCAGCTCAGGATCTTTTTGAAAGCGCTTCAAAACTTGTATGTGAATTTCCCACATGCCTGTAAGGCACCAACCAGTGAATGATCGAGAGGGAATATATAATGAAAACACGCTTCGTTTGTTACCGGTTCCCCGATGTATTATTAAATTCAAAAGATTCTATAATTCTAGGGCCGATTCCGCCTCCAATAATACAGTTCAAAATTCATTTTTGGTATCGTTCTATCCGGATTTCAGAATTTGGGAAAGTTATTTGAGCTTAGATACGAGTATGTCGAATTGATTGTGCCAGTCGGAAAATAGAGTTAGTAAGTGTTGGTTATTCATATTTGACTAGAATAACAATTGATTAACTTTCCATAGACTATAACATACATGGATGTTGTTTTGAAAATTTGACGTTGAAGAAATTGATATTTTTTTTTTTTTCAATAAGTAAGTTCACTCAAATCATACGTAAGGCCCCTGGTCAGCGTACCCACTAGTATACTCGTCGATTGAAATCAAAACGATGTGACAAGGGTGAGCAAAGGGTACGTAACGACGTTTCTAATTTAGGGCATGAGGGTAGATGGTTGTATTCAAGTGGTTCCAGTTTTCACCCCTCCCCTCACCCTCGCAATCAAAATTGGTGGATTGTACAGCCAGCTGTTTGTTCACAATGAGGGCTCAAAGGTGGAGACAAGGAAAAATAAACAACATGAATGGCCAATCATGTTACAGGAACAGTACCATTTTGACATAACGTCCTAGTGATCAAGAAAAAGTAACAGAAAAAAATCCACAATCATGCAGCATGGCTATAGAAGCAAATTTTCGAAGAAATAACTGGTTTTATGCAAAATGTCTCCATTTTACTGGTTTTATAACAAATTTTGACTCCTTTTTTTGCCGAGTAAGACCTCAGTCTATAGAATTTTCAACGCTGAACACAATAGGTGAACTACGAATGGCGATATCTCATTCCGTTATCAGATTAGAGCAGATGAACCAGGAACAACATCTCAAGTAACAACGACGTTTCTTCATCTTCAAAGTGCCCCAGTTTGAGAACGGAAAAGGTACGTTACCGCAATTCTGATTTCACCAACATTTTCAGCGTGAAAAAACCCTTTAAAATGACTAGTCACTTGTTAGACTGTTTCATTTTGGGAATTTATAGGTAATTGTTCCCCCCTAAAACACCCCCTCCCCCCACCTTAGAGTGGCCGGATTCTGTACGTCTACGAACTTAGCCTTTCGATTGCCAGGATAGATTTTAGTGCATATTCGAACTTTTTATCTTAATTCTATCGAGAGTTAGCCCTTTTTCGCAATATTCTGGAAAAAGGGATCATAAATTTGGAGTGTAGTCGGCAATACATTCAACTCATACCTGGACATATCCACGTTTAATGTGACACAACGCACAGTCTCATTTAACGGAAAAAGAAGAATTACAAACCGTCAACTGAACATCCACGCCACTGGACTCTGCTCATCAGTAATACTAGTAAGATGAAGCCGTTCATTGTCACTGAGATGGATCGGAACGATTTCTTCGATTTCCCCAGTTTGTTCATGAAGCAACTCCAGCTGCGCACTATCAATAACAACAAGGATCCTTACTTCCACTGGAAAAGTGAGATGGGTACGTTTTCACTGAGATAAGCATGGTTTACTGCTCTACAAAACGTCCCTGGATGAAAGCTTCCCCTTAGATGTTCAGAAAGAACCCTTAGATGTTCAAAGTGTAACACAGGATACCATAACTACAGAGTCTTATCTTCCTTCGATGTCGAACGTTCTAGCTTCAAGAAGTGTTTCTCCCTTCAATCAAGTTTGTAGTTGTTGTGTTGGCAACCTTGCAAGTCCATTGTGGACAATATTTCATCAGTTGGAGCAGTTTTCCATGTCGACTTCTCACCAACGTGGTCAGCGATGTATGGACGCACAAAAAAGTACGTTTTACACAAAATAAACTAAAAATCCGTTATTTTTCTGCATTATATTTGTCTATCAACTCATATTCTTCCAATTATTCAACAAATTCATCTGGTTTATTCAATGAGATCGCGACTTGATGGCGAAAATGCAAAGTATCTTCAAAGATCCTCTGTTCATCTGGGGTCCTGTTTTGTAAATTTGTACCCCATGTTTATTGTTGTTTCTGTCGATGAAATAGTAAGGTCAATTACGCAATTCAAGCGGAAATCGTATGCAATAATAATGAAATGTTATTATTATTTCGTAACTACCTAGTGATTCCCTATGCAATTGTATGTTACAGTTTTTGGCAAGTCGAGGGGAACAAATTATTGCTCTTCTTCCTAACCCTAATGTTTCGGATGATGAGGTACAGGAAGATGAGACCGAACTGAGTTATGCACCAGGGAGGCATGATATCTGCGATGAAGATTTGGACGAAGAAGCTCTCGATTATGAGACTAATCAGTTTCTGGCATTTGTTGGAGAGATCGGGGATGATGAAAAAGCTAGTGGAGAGCAAGACAGTGACAGTGACACAGCGTTCCCAATCACCAATTTCTTTCTTTTTTTTATCATACATAACGTATCCTTTTAATTCATTGACGTATTAATACAAAACGAAATACAGGTTAACAACTACAAAATGAAACTTAGTTTATTTAATACTTGTTTCGTATTGGAATTGTTTCGTATCTCTTCGTTCCTCTTGCAAAAATGAAAGCTCTGAGGGAATGTTCACAATATCTTTTAGGATACCGCTCAGGAAGTACAGATGTTTACCATAGATGTTCATAGGCTCTTCAAAGATACCATTGGTGTATTTTATAGGAAATTGGAAATGTTCGATTTTTTCGTAAATCCCTTTTATGTAGAGGATCAATAGACAGTATTAAAAAAAAATTAGAAAAAATTCTGAAACTTTGATGTTATGCCCCTTAAGTACAGTAGGTACCAGGAATCCCACATCTACCGAAAAGAAGATGGATTTGGTAAACCTGCTGTCATTTGTGTCCCCAGCACACCGCCGATTTTACGCCAATACGCTTGATGATACGAATAAGACGAGGATGATTGAGCTGCTGGTCCACGAAAGAAAATGCTCCATTCAATGTTTTACATCACATTCTTCTTTTTTAACACTACTTAAGTATACTACTTTTTTATTTCTTTACTTTAGTTTTTTCTCAACTACCTAATTAGATAGGTACTCTTTAGTCAACTCAACTTATCTTCAACTTTCGATTAGGCATTATCTTTCGGCAAAATGACAAAGGGTTTCAGAAAATTGCCATAGAAGCTTTCTATGGGGTTGGATGTGAAGCTATCTCAAAAAATAAATTGCAGGTACCTACCAAAATTTTTCCTAATGCGCATACAAGACGTATTTTCCGTTTTTTATAAGGGGTCATCTGCTCCCGCTATACCAACTCAGAGTGAAAAGGGATTCATGTGCTTCCATAATACGATAAAAGTTATAATAACGTCTATAATACATAAGAAAAACACCCGAAACTTCTGCAGTAGATTCCCCATTTACCGGAGAAGAGAATCCCCGTAAAAAAATATGTTTTCAATCAAAATGTATATTTGTGGCACAGAAGCAAACTTTGAAATTCGATTTCCCAAAAGTCACATGTTTGTAAGTAACCCCCTTTACCCTGCTGACGCAGATATTAAATTATTGGTGTCTTTTGGCAGTAGATTCTTGATGGATTCAATCATTTTCGGAAATACGAGTTCTAAGGGATCCGGTCAGCTCGTCCGATTACAGTGTCAGCTCGTCCGGTTTCGTTAATCCTACCCTCCGGACGAGCTGACATCACGCATTGGATGGGTAATGTCAGCTCGTCCGCTGCCACATATAACGAACATGAAAACATAAAACGCGGACAAACCTTAATATAAAATCCGAAGTGATGTCCACTTCTTCATCGTAGGTTCTCCAGGATCAATCAGAATACCGGCTTATTAAGGGACGACACCTTCTTCACATATTCCGCCCGAGTAATTTGACCCGTAATATAATGCTGAATGTAGCTGTCGATATGATGCAATTTATCTTGGTATTTTTTACGTGGGCGTACCGGTTCACTAAAACTGTTCATGTCTATCATACTATCTATCTGAAATTTACAGCCTATTAAAGTACACTTGAGCACATTTTTTGCTGCCTTCATAGAGTTATCACTGACTTCATACTGTACTGGTCTTGACGTCCTTGACGGACGAGTTGACACATGCCTCACACCTTTCACTAGGCTCATTAGGGAACCGAACAACAGCTTACTATAATCCTCTTACTTCGGACGAGCTGACCTTTAGCGAGTTCTAAACATTTGGGACCGAGAACTTTCTTAGAACATTCGCTAATAATAAACCGTTGTGGATAGGTACGGATAATTTGCCGGAGGCAAATCTGCAAGAATTATGGGACTTGCCGATTGATCCGTACCTATCGCAGCGTTTTTTTTCCGTTTTTTTTTCTACTGCAACCCAAATCAGATGAAATTCATAAAACGAGAAGCCCTAGACGATCCTCGTATTGTACTCCAATTTCTCGGAACACCTGGCTCTTTATTACTCACAAGACTACGCGCGGCGAAAATGTAGCTGTTTAAAAATAACGGCAAGCAATTAGTTGAGGAAGCGACGCGACAGAAGAAGAGGTTGAAATAAGGGCAGCTATAGAAGATTTAGGGGCGAAGGTGGGAGGAAGAGATCGATAGGGGTTGTAAACATCGTCAGAGAGCCTTTCCTACCCTCGAGCCTTCATTGTTATCCTTACCCTGGCGCTTCCCAGAGGTCGGTGTGTTTTAGTCCGGACCTTTAAACGGCCAGGTGCTTTTTCTAGCCACCTCTCCAGCCCTTGTACATACTCGTACTTGGTTCCCCAGTACCTCCGTCTACAATGAGAAGTCTTCGTAGATCTTTCGTAGAGGCTGATTGAGTAGACTTCTTGGTGTTATTCATTTTCTTGATCTCAGTGTCAAAAGTGGCACAAATAATATGCCAAAATGTATAATTAGGTATGGTTGAGCACTGACAATGAAATTTTGTTTGACAAACATGTCAATACATGACGTTTTGAACTTGCTATTTGGAATAGCGTGTATGTTGTTCATTTCCGTTGAAACGACTGAATCGATATTGATTTAAAAAATAAGAAAATACGCCAATGTAAACGCTTGCATACGAGTCTCCAACACATTGAGATATTTTCATGTCATATCCCCCCCCCCCAGGAAAATGTCGCCGTTTGTCTATCGAAGACATTTTCATGTCTCCATTATATAGGTACCTCTTATAAACACAGAAAACAAAAATAAAATAAAAATTGTTGTTTTCATCTTCGATAAAAAGGCGACGACATTCTGCAAGAATGCTATCGATGTCAATAATTGAAAAAAATATTCGAGATTCAAATTCCTGCCTCGTTTCGAGAATATTAGACACCTAACGACCATAATGTTGTGTGCAAACAAACTTCGTATCAAGTCATGCACATGTCTCAGCTTTTCGAAGGGCGACAACCGACTGAGAGGAATGTATTCTAGTTCTATAAATCGAGAGGTTTCCAACGAATGGTCAACGGTTTTTGTCCGATGACAAATGACGAAGTACTATACCCCTAGCAACGACTCGGTTGTACGCGGAAATCGTCAGAAACTCATTTGGGACAATTTTCGTAGTCAATTTTCGTAACGGTTTTTGAGTTATGTGCCATATGAAAGACATGAAAATGTCAAAATTGTCGACTTGCTCACGAGGAGGTGGTATTGGCGATGCATAGTGGCCGTTTAGCCACAAATCCATTTCTTCGTACAAGGTGTAGAATTCGTCAGTAGGTGTGTTGCACAGAGGAACAAACGTAAACTTGTTTACAGGTGGATTGGCGTTTGTGTATATGTTTGGTTGATTATATTAGATAAAGAACCACCGGAATCGACCGAGAGTAAAAAAAGTAAAGTAGAAGCAAGAAAATCCCCCTCGAATTAAAGAAAATCCGTCCGTTCGCCGTGTGCCTTCGGCGGAACGCCTTCTGCTCTTAGTTATAATTGTCCTAAAATTCTAAATCAAGGACAAGGGCTCGGTCCAGCTCGAGGATGACCCTTGAAACTTCAACCCTTATTGACCCCATGTCATTAGGCTTTACAAGGGTTTGCAATTATCCTAAGTCACACATTGGAGCATGACAAATTCGTAAGCACATTCGTGCATGACAAGTATGATTAAGACCTCAACCTGGTGATGACCTGTCTAGATGATATTCTCGAACGGGAAGGACTTAAGCTCGTTCCATGAAATTACTCCGTATAGTTATCGTATTCCCCCAAAAAACTCTACGTGTAAAAATATCATTATACAGCGGCCTAAAAAGTTATGTCATCCACTTTCCCCGCCCGTCCATTTCCTTCCAAATAAAGAGATGACCTAAGCACTTCACAAGCACCGTTGTTTTTTGGCGGGATATCACATCTTTTAGTTATTTAAGTACCTGTGGAGGCAATATGCAAGAATAAATTAAGCACATTAATACAAGTATACATTAATAATTTACGAATTAATTAATAAATTATTCATTTATTCATTAATAAAGTTGTAAATTAATAAAATAAATTAATTAAACAATAATAAAGGTGAGGCCTTGCTTAACTGAATAAGAACAAGAACATGGTAAGTGTGAAGAACCGGATTTTTGAAGATCTTTGAAAAGGCACTGGTTAAAGTTAAAACGAAGCTCTTTGCCAAATTTCAAGTCAGTCGGTGGAGCTGGAAAGACTGTAGCCTTGGCTAACTGAACCAGAAGGAAAACCGAGTGAATATTGCAATGTGGTCAATTGGTCTTGAAAACTTTTTACTTTATCAGGTCATTCAAAAGTGAAATAAAAACTATACCGTTCAGTGTTTCGAGATATGACATTGTCGAAATTTCAAAGTTCGTTTTGAACCCCTTCCCAGAGGATCATTGTGGGGTTGGTCCGAACCCGTAAACAAAATTTCGTAATTTTAGCTCAACGCAAACTGGGTAAAGAGCTGCGGACGGCGTACGGCGGACGGACGGATTTTTTTATATTCGATTTCCTGAATCTACGTATCTTGAAACGTAAACCAACAAATTTTGAGGGGGGGAGGGGTTTTTTTTCTTTTTTTGCCGATTTTAATGGTTCACTATCGAAGATAATAAATCAACATGGTACTTGATTGGTTTTTGAAGTTATATAACTTCCTTATAAGGAAGGCCTGTGCAAAATGTCAAGTCGAGTAGTCGTGTTACCTAGGCTGTAGATTTGTCATAATGGGCAATATTTGCCTGAAATGTCTGGTTTTTGTTAAAGGTAAAATGTTTTTGGTTTGAGGTAATGTGTTAAATCTTTTGAAAGGCTATATTATATCTATCTTATTTCTATATTATACCTAAATTATATCAATTTGCATATCTTTTGTAAATCTTTTAAAAGGCACTTTGAAGCTGAATCGAAGCTCTGTGCAAAATTTCAAGTATATCGGTGAAGGTGGAGAGGCTGTAGAAGTTATATAACTCAGCTCCTCTTAGACCAAGCGACTTGAAACTTTCAGGGCTTTTTATTATCCACACCAAGAACAGCCACACCGAATTTCGAGTTGATTGATCAAATAAAAGCCGAGATATGGTTAACCGGAAAACGGTTTCGGTACCGTTCGTTCTTCTCAACTTGTTTGCTTGGCAGGGCGCATTCCTAGACAGTTGGGTCAGTAAAGATTTACCCCCAAAAACAACTCCGTTGTAAAAACTGGCCCGTCAAAAAATCTCAGCCGCAAAAAGGAATAATATCCATTTTGCCCGCCAGCCACATATATAGGATGCTCGGTGCTTCGCACCTCGCTGTTGAGTGTGCATATAGAAACCTGATCCTCCTACCCCTAACCTCCACCGTCAATGTTTTCCTGTTCCCTGTCTCCTTCCCACAACCCCCTCTCACCCTTAGTCACCCTCGGTTTCACCTAATATGTTTCCTCTGTTACACCAGCAGGGAGCTTTACGCTTCTTTCAATGCTGTTGGCGGGAGCTTTTTGCCAGATGAACAAGCCTGAATTAAAGCATTACTATATTATAAGTATTACTGGTGGTCACGAGTAATCAGTAGTGGTACACCTATAATGAAGTAATGCTTCAATTCAGGCTTGTTTATGTGGCAAAAAGCTCCCGCCAACAGCATTGAAAGAAGCGTAAAGCTCCCTGCTTTGGGGAGGGAGAAAAAATGGTCAAAAGGCACTCCCTTGGAGCATAACAAACGTGTGTGCAAAATTTCAGCTCGATCCGATTTGTCTGCTGGGCTGTAGCCCCGTCAATGAACAACAAGAAGAAGAAGAAGAACACGAAAAACGTGAAAAATAGTGGTTTTAAAACTGTTATACCCCCCGACACCTGATGTTCCCGAGAGCTGAAATTTGGTTTACGTCCTCACGTGCCCCTGGAGAGTTGGTGTACAAAAATGCAACTCTCGAGACACTCAGGGGACCGAGCTACGGGATGGTGAAAACCCCAACTTGTTCCGTCGCGTAATCAGTGTCTCAGTCGCTTCGGTTTTTTTTGGCGGGCGGGACGCTCCCGCGTCCCTAGATTCGTAGTGCAGTTCTTGGATCAAGCATTGTCCGTATATAACTTGCCGTCGCTCCTATTTTCAGTTTGTTTGAGCGTGCCATGCAGTTGTGTCATGAGTTTGAACTTGATAGAATTCACAAAGTTCCCTGAGCATGTTTGACACGAATACAAACTGTATTAACTGACTGTATAATTTGTTCTATTGTATTTTCTTCTTAAACTCGAAGTGACAAAATACATCGAACCTCGTAATCCGGTGGATATAAAATGTCTCAACCGGATCATGAGGATCGATGTATTTTGACACCATATTATGATGTCCTAGTGACTGCTTTGCTTGTGATTGATTGTCCGTATTGGGATCGCTATTATCCAGTTTGTTAAAAATGAAATACGCAATACTGTACGATTGTGTGATCTTGCATCGAATACGTTATTACCTCGTCAGTATTGTATTCTCAAAAATATTCGTCGACATGACCTCTGAGGATTCTCCGTCAATACTTTCGTCGTTTTCTTCCATTTAAAGTAGGTTGCGGGATAAGATACCAAGTTCTGAACTTTGCGGGAACCTTGTTACCCACGGTGGTGGAGCTCCGTCCTCGGGGATCTATCGGCCACTGACGTCATGAACCTCTAGAGGGTGGGAGCGTAATTACCCGTGACGGAATCATTTGTAGAACCTCCCGTTCGAGGGAGAAGAGCAAATGTTCAGCCGAGAAGTGAAAGTACTTGTAACTACGAAGAGGTCATCTTTGCCTACGCTTGGGCTCCTAAAATATGTAATATAGCAACCTGGCCAGACTAGCGGTGGGCTTGTTGAATATGCAAACTGCGAGAGCTTAAACAAACATGGATGTGGTACATCCATCGAAAAGTAGGTGCAACAAACCCGTCTAAACGCACACTAGGTGGTACTTTGTTGAATAAGATCGCATTATAAGGAGCAATGCTCCCGATCATAATGCTCGAAGTAAGGGCCTTACTGTAAGGCGTATTTTCTCGAATTCCTCTCGAATAAAATAACAATATTTATAAGCGGTAAAATTTAAAGAAGCTGATTGCTGTTCAAATAGCATTACAAATTAATCTATAAAGAGATAGAACAGAGATAGTAAAGATATAATAAAATAAGATTTTATAGATCTTTAAGATTTAGTAACATAAAGAGATAGATTTGCCTAACTACATAAGAAGAACCTATCCTAAGTCTTCTATTCTAAGTGTTGAAACTTAGACGTTGTTTGAATGTTTTGGAACAATCTTAGTAAAGTAAGTTGAATAAGTTGTTGAGTTAAATAACTTCAATCTATTGAATTATATTTATTATATCAATTATCATATCGACAGCCTCACAGCAACACCCCATATCGTCATTTTCGCAACTTTTCAGGAGGGCTGGAAACCCGTCTTTCAATGATTTTCTCTTCCCATAATCAATATTTTTTTAAACAGTGGTGCTTTTCACGTCAAAAATACCCACCTTTACGTACTTACGAAACGAATTTCAGGAAAAATCCGTATTCTCACAAAAAAGTGATGATGTGGGGTGTTGAACCTCAGTTGAACCTTCAAACTGGATTATAGCCTGTTGGGAATACTATCACTAACTTCCCACGGAGTCGTTTTTCCGAGAAACTGACTTCTCCAGTCGATCCGACGCAAACATTTTAATAAGGAATGATGCCTAACTCATTTTGGCAAAAAAATTAACTTATAGCATGTTGCATTTTGGCATCCGTTTTTAAATCATCGTAGAAAGCGTGAACGTCTTTAGGTAATCTCTGTAGTTATTTGTTCAAAGTTATTTCGAGATTTTTATTTATTTTTATAACAATGAAGGAATGGAAAGGAAGCAACTGCGTTAACGTTTCGAGGGCGCTGTGGCAATTTTTCCAGCTCATCGGAATAGTTGAGTTTGTAAGTTATACGGCAAATGTGAGTATCTAATACCTATTATCCTATATTTATTCTCACCCACATGGCGCTGAACCCAGGGAATTTGAAATGCGTCCATGCTTCTGCTCCCTCTACACCTATCTGCGTGCCTAACTATTTCTGTTTCCAAAAATGCCCAATTTCAATCCCAGAACCATCTTTGACTCTTGCTGTGCTAATCCATCATCAAATTCTACAAATTTCAGGTTGATTTCGGGGTGGGCGAAGCTGGGAATGGATCCTTTTTACTTCAGCAACACCTAATGTGCAACATCCCACATCATCACTATAAACTTCTTCATTCGAAAACCAGTCTAAAACAAGAAACAATAAGTTTGCTATATAAACAATAATACTACCAATAATTGCACTTCAAACCGTGTAAAACTTACTTTCTTGCTCCGGTCCTGCTGCTCCGGTCACCCTTTATCAGAAAGCACCTTATCAAACTGATGATATGGGGTATTTTGTGAGGGGTTGTCGATACGGGGTGTTTACCTTAAGTCGATTAACTGTAGGTAGATTTTACTGGAAATCATTAGGGAGCGCCTAATGATTTCCAGAAAAATCTACTTAGTTCGATGCGCAACGAGAGGCCGCATCCATCAATATGCATAACTCATTTTCGTCAAAAATGATGATGATATTAGTAGTTGTAATCTGGCGGTTCTGCCGGGGGGTTTTGGCACGACCGCAAGGTGGGGGTAGAGGAGCTAGCGCCCGGCGTTTATCGTTGACAGGAGGAGGAGGGTAGATAAGGGCGATATCGTTATTGTTGTGGGGTTAGCGGTGTCGAGTGAAGATAAATGAGATCATTAGACTGATGAGAATGGGGGAAAAATTTGTATTTAATTATCAACTTAAGATTCGATATCTTTCGGGTCAGGGAGAGAAGTCTTGAGAAAGAGCAAAGATAAGAAAAGAATATTTTTCTTCGTTGGGCCCTAATCTTCTACATTTGACATAGAAGTCGTATTACAAATCATTATTGCCGCCGCGGTTAACAGCGGCGGCAAAGTGAACGGAAATGAGATAATTACGGTAGTGGGTATGGGAAAAAATGGTCTTCATCTATCGACGACTTATGATTCGATGTCTTTTGGGGTCGGGGAGAGAAGTCGTGAGAATAGGAAAAAAACAAAGATAAGAAAATGAATGTTTCGTCTTCGTGGGAACAGAATCGTCTATATTTGTTATACGAATATTATTACAAATATAATCACTAATTCAAGTGTAGTTTTGACATTTTAAAAGTATTGCAATTACATTTGCAAAAATTATATGATAAACATCGATTGCATCAACGTGGCTCTTTGGTTCGATGAAGCAGTTTAACTCGCAGCAAAATTTAGGCTTATAATCAGGATCCAAGATGCTTCTAACGTAGGGGCAGTCAGGTCTCCATCTCTCGTGACTTGCGAAAGGTTCATCTTCAAAAGACCAATTATCGATTTTCAACGAGCAAAAGGGGCAGCGGACTATGTCATTAATAGTTGCCCAGACAAAACCGGCTTCGCACAATAGTTGTATGCTCGGGATGTTATATCGATGAAATGGGAAGTCTTCAAACGTCTTCATTCTCACTGAGACGGAATTGTAAATAGTTTCAAAGGCTGCTGGTACAGAGGCAGCGGCGGCGGCGGCATCGACATTACCATCTACTACCTTCTCTAAAGGTTATAGGTAAATTGGACGCCTGAGATATTTCACATACAAGCTATACATCATACCAGACCCACAACTTACACGCTAAGAGATAAAAATCTTGAAATTATTAAAGGAAGATTTTACAAAGAAGAACTACAACCAGTTAAACATGACGACGTATATTTGATAGAAAAAATATTGAAGACTACAAAAGACAGAGTATATGTTAAATATTTAGGTATGAAAGAGAAGGGCTGGATTCCGCGAACTGCGCTTCTGTCGGCATGAACATGTATCCTCCTCCTCCTCCTCCTTCTCCTTCTTGTACATCGAAAGCGTTGAAAAAATACTCATATGTGGAAATATCGGCATTATTATCACTATTAATGCTCTCAATCGCACTCGTTAACGGTGCCGTCGTCGTCGTCGTCGCCGGCATCGTTACAGCATTCGTCGTCGTCGTCACTGGCGGAAGAAAATTTCGATCGCGTAATGCCGATACGTAGCCATCTATCACTGCTGATCCGTGTCCAAGTAGAGTCAACAATTCTCTTCTGTACAAAATGATTGTGTTCTCCGAAGACGACGGCATCGACCATGGATTCTTCTCACTTATAGTCAGCTTCTTCCTCTTGTCCTTACTAAATGTTATTGTCAACTCCGTCGAATCAAACAATGTATGAAAAGTATTCTTCCTATTTAATAAATACCTTATTATAAACTCGGACTTTTCTTTCAACTTATCCCATCCTGCTTTAGGCACCAGTAACATCGCAGACTTATCCTTGAATAGTAACACGAACGAATCATTTCGCTCAACCACCGTAATAGTTTTCTTGTTAGACAACTTGTACACAAACATTTTCACTCTAGTATCTCCAAATGAACACTGATTGAATCATTAAACGCTTAATTTATTTATATCTGTCAAAACGGATGCTATACACACCGCTATCGCGACCCTTTTATCATCGACAATCACTTTAAACAACATCCGTCAACGATAAACGCCGGGCGCTAGCTCCTCTACCCCCACCTTGCGGTCGTGCCGAAACCCCCCGGCAGAACCGCCAGATTACAACTACTAATATCATCATATTATGGGTTGTTGCTGTGAGACCTATATCATATCTATATCACATACATGATCTACATATATCGATATATATCATATCTATATCATATCTTATTTCTATATTATACTTATCTAAGATTATATCAATTAGCATATCTTTTGCAAATCTTTTAAAAGGCACTGTTTGAAGCAGAAACAAAGCTCTGTACAAAATTTCAAGTCAATCCATAACTGAACAAGAAGAAGAAGAACAATGTGAAGCGAAAACAGTGTTATTACGTTATATCATTCGGCTCCCTTCAGACCTAGCGACTTTCAGGGCGTTCTATTATCCACACCAAGAAGACCAATAATAATAATAATATTTGAAGTCAAATCATCAAAGCTTCAATCGATCAAACAGTTGAAAATGGTACAAGCAGATGAAAGGGTGTGCTGAGATCGATGAGAACTGAAAATTTTTGTCGATATTTTTTAGAACATGGTCGAACCTCTTGATTACCGACATACCTTGCATCAGGTTGCAAGAGCCCTGCGAGAGCACGGAAGAAGGGCGCTCACTGTATTTCTCCAATCTTCTGTCTTTTACGCAAAGCTATGCTTTGTTCTTGATACGACTTAATTCTCCAACGCTCACTTTGATGTACCTTTAATTTTAGTTCATTTTATCTCTTTTCTTAATTTTACTCTACTTCATACTTCATTCCTGGAACACTACTAAGAGTTTTTGACTTGTCATTTTCACTAAGGAAATATTGGCATCGACGAAGAGAACCATTTTTCACCTTAATTCCGCGATTGAGCTTGATAGAAGGAAATCGGCTGAGGAGGTTGGTCGTCGTCATCATCTCCTTCGGCATCCTGATTTTCCGAGTCGCCGTGGATGTGTAGAGCCAAAATATTGTAATCAGTCATGGCACATGAAAGGGCCACTTCGTCGTCAACGAATGATATAGAACTACGAATTATACTCGTAGATGTACGAATTATCGAGGTTACACTGTACTTAAACATTGTGCATCATTTCTATATTTACTTATATTATATATTCTGTGTTTCTGTGTTCATAACAGTATCCTAGAACACCATCACATTGTTACGCTCACATTAGAAATTTCGGTGAGAGATGAGTTGATATTTAATTCAGCGGGATGGAGACTACACATGCATACTTTTCTATTTCATTTTATTGTTTGTGTGTTTGGATGTTGGATATTTTGGGTTCACGCCAGACCAAAGCAATTAAATGAAGTTGTATTTATGAAGTCACATATTACTATTATAACCGAAACCTGATGTTTTTGAGTATTTATGAGCGAATGGAGTTGCCCAACAATATGATAGGTATGACCCAGCTTTTCTGATTCGAGGAATCCTATACGGAATACTGCTTGGATATTGTTTAACTTCTCGACCGGATTCTGATAAATCTCCAGAAATTAGTACGAGGGAGTCAATATGATTTTGTCGCACAGCTTATTTTCTAAAGAAGTTTAAGATGGAAAGGGGTTGCGTGCGTGCTTTGACGGTATAATTGATAATTCTTGTGATGAGAATATTCAAAACCCAAATGTTATAACACACAGCTGTGCTAGGTTTTTGCAACCTAACCGAGCCGAAAATCCAACGAATGCAAATTCACGCCCTCCCACAAGAGTAATTCAATTGCTTTAATTTAATCGGCTTTTTGAGTGGATAATTCCATCGCTAAATGCAATTTTTGCTTCTCTCTTCAAAGATGAAAAAGGTCAAGATAAAAGCCTTAGAAACAAATTACTTCCTATTTTACTTCCTCTCAAAGTGTTTACGTCCGGAAGAATCTTTTTGCTTTTCGAGATGATTCAAGAGAGAGTCGCCTTGAAAAAAGATTCAATTAGACGCAAAGAACAGAATTGAGATTATAGGCTTTAATAAAGTTCTTACTCTTACAAAGGTTACTCCGTGTATTCGCATATTTTAAAATATAATTATCATCAGATGGAATCAGTAAATGATATTCACGTTTCATCGATTATTCTTGGTGGATCTTTGCCATCATGTTTATCCTTGATCTGCCTACCAACATTTCTTGCTATTATCACTAAATATGCTTCGTACATGATACATTATTACCGTTTACTACGGAATCGGAACTCTATTATATTGGTTATCAAAGCTCTGGTTATTTCTGAAATCACTGCTGAAGGAGTCGGTTATTTTTGTGACTAGGAGAGGGTTATTTTTGTGATAGGGAAAAAATTCTGGTTAATGCAAGAGATACACGTAAATAATGACTGCAGATGACTGTTACAATATTAAACAGATCATAAGTAAAGAATCTGAGGGGTTTCTGGCCATGAATTTCGCATTGGATTTCTGCATGATGTTCAAGGGATGAAATTGATTGACAGGCCTCCACCCGCAATTGAGATTCCAACCAGATTATACTTTGAGCGAAGTATTTATACAACAGGATCAAAGTGTTTCGTAATTACTGTTACAAGATGACACTCAAAAACGAACTCCCCATTAAGTGTATTCCCTATGTTCACAGTAAAGTTAACGCAATCTGTGAGTGACCAGTATAAAATATATAATACGAGTATAATGCTGTTACGTATAGTGCGTTACAGTATGATACAATAATGATTGGGTGAACATTATCGTCGATGTTTGATAAAATGTGAGTTAGGAGGTGCGTTCGGTGGTTAAAATTCCAACCTGCACCAAAAACCCTTTACCAGAGCAGCTGTAAACATCATGAATCCCGAATGAAGTGAGATGAGTAATTCCTGCTCTTGCGATATAGTAATATGAATTAGAAGGAAAGATTATAGTCGTGTTTTGGTAGGAGGTAGAGGGTTGTGTAAGTCAGGGTTGGTCGGAAGCGTCGAGAGAGGTTGACGATAAACGGAGGTAGGCGGTTACTGGGGGTGAAATATTGCTTGCAGAATCCCACAGTTGGCTACTACTAGGTTGGCGTTAATTAAGTGTTGAAGGAATGTGGGAGTTGTAGATTAATTCAAACAATGAACTATTAAGGGGTATCATGATATATATTCCCATTGTATGCAGAGCCTGCTTACACTCCTGCGCGTTCCCACAACCAGGTTGCTCAGTTATCTCATTCATAATGATGCTCTGAATGTAGTTGCCTCACGTGATTTTTACTTATGACTACAACTAATCGCGCAACCCATACAACGTAGATCGTATTGATAGTATGGAAACTATCATTAAAAAATCACATATCAATTAGGAGCATAATAGTTAAAGTATCGAATTACCGATGTGCTGTACGGGAAAAAGCCCAATAAGTTTTCCAATAGTCACTCTAAACGAGGAATTTTATATGCCCTAAAAACTTAAATGGTAGGTCACGCTAGATTCAGATCTTATGAAGGAGTTCAAATTACAATGTGGATTCCTTTCATTGCTTGATGAACTTCGTAATAGGTACTTAGAAAACAAGTGTACATTCTTGAAAAAAATGAACCAAGAGATTTGACATTGGAAAACAAACAAAACAGGCAAGGAGAAAACACCAATGGCGGATTTTACCAAGTGAGAGATAAAGTGCGTGTTAGCTAACACTCTGTATTAAGGTTATCACTGAGTTACGAGAGATTCCATTTCACCATGAAATTGAAGGTGGCAGTTAGTTAGTCCGCGTTTAGCTCCGTGGCAGGTGGCCCTAGACTGATTTTCTCGGGCAAAACTCAGAATTCAAGTGATAAAATGAATAAAGCGTATGTTGTTTGTGTATCCGTTTTATTTGTGTCCTAGGATTACGATTAACTCGGAATGTTGAAACTCATTCTTTTCGCTCACTCAGAGTTAGCAGTACCCCGAACCTCAACACGAGGTGGTGGAATCCTCCATAACTGATTAATGCAATTTTGCTCTGAATACTGTCTGAAAATTGGTAGGTAAAAATGGCAAGTTGAAAATTTCAGTCTTAATAATCTTGTCAGTCATTATTATTATACTAATTATAATTATAATAATTATAAATTCGACAATGCAAAGAACGACTTTACTATGAAATAGTAATAAATATCAGATACCACTGATTATTGTACCCGATATAGCGATATAGTTTATGGATTGACAACACCTAAACGCGATACCTACCAGAGTATGAATTTCAAGTGGGGAACTCCCCCCAAGATCGCCTCGCTACAAATTTAACTGTCCAAGTGGTGCCAAGGGTGTTCTTATAGCACCGACAAGTAGGTAGTGGTATATTGAATTATAAGTTAACTGTGTTCTGTCTCATTTTCCCTGAATGTATCATCAGATATTGGTTTCAAGTCCTTTATGATATGGTGATCCTCATGTTGGCTAACCCTGCAGGTCCTTTGAATATATTTATATCATCCTACACTATGGGTACGAGATTATCATTTCCCATGGAAACCTTCTTCTTAACCCAAGCTAATAGTGAAATATTCTCGAAAGCCCAACGAGTACTAGTTTCTGTCATTCCCATGTAATTGGATACCTATATGTGATGGAATAACCAAACACTGAGGACTACACAAGAACCTACAAATACCTACATCATATTTCAATTAATTACTTACATTTGGTTTACTCGAAATAACACGTATTGTGTCGCCCTTAGCTGCTCATAAAACCCTCTCGAGGCACAACTGTCAACTATGAAAAAGGGTAGTAGGGGGTAAGGCCCTCTTTGTGAAGCCCTACGCTTAGGGATGGCAAAAAAAATGAAAACATCGATGTATCGATGCATCGATACATCGACAGGCCGGCATCGATGCTCCAAAAACATCGGACCCCAAAAACATCGATGGGAAAAAAACATCGATGTTTTTAAAAAAACATCGATGTATCGATGGTTTTCAATCAATTTTTTATTTTATTTAATTTATAAGCTATAAATTTATTTTATTTGTTACCATTATAATTCAGTTCCAAGAAAAAAAAATCGTATAAACGAAGGCTGGGCTATCACCCAGTATTTGGCAGGTAGTCCATTCAAGAAAAGTAATTTTGAAATCAATTTGCCCCCCAGGCGATTAATTATTGGAGAATAATCTTTCTGCCGGTACAGAGGTGGCTACCCTCACCAAGTATTCTCTTGATAACGTGTACAGCTTGGGTTAGACTGTCTTTCCCAAAATTCAAGGGGATTTGAACGAATGTTTGATGCCACTGGAGTTGAGAGATACATTGATATCTCCGTGTCTAAGTTCACCGATAAGCTCTGAGAAGATGACATTTTCTTGTTCGTTATGAACGCCAACGATTTATGATGGGCCCATATTATGTCAACGGGACTTCCACGGTCCGATTCTGAAGGTGACTGAGATGACGGGGAATTAGAAGTATCAACAGACGCCACCAGGTTTTTAATTTGAGTGAGGGCTTTTGACGATGCGATGGAATCGGAAAAGTGAATATTTTTGAAACGGGGTCCAAAAACATGGGTAGGGTCAGCAAGTGACAGCTTTCCCGCCCCTTAAATCTCGAGTGAAATCCTGACATTAGAGCCTGTTTTAGCTGCTTTCCCACAGGCGAAATATTGGAAGTATCGATACTTTTCAGCCAACACGCCTCGATATTTTCATTTAAAGGAAATAAAAATTCAGAAATAATATTCCTAGGTATGTGAGAAAAACGTTAGAATAAAACATTCAGCAGCCTATGGCAAAAAAAATTGAAACATCGATGTATCGATGTGCCGATGCATCGAAACCCCGACATCGATGTTCCAAAAACATCGACATAGAAAACATCGATGGCAAAACATCGATGTGTCCCGCGAAAACATCGATGTTTCAAAAACATCGATGTATGATTGCCATCCCTACCTACGCTGGCCTAGCCAGTATGCGTTTGTCAGTGTCCGTGTAACGACCTACGGTACCAAGCTGTTATGTGAAAGCTGTTGTTATTAGCATTGTTTAATATCACACGTTAATTTAGTGCCGTCGAGAGGGGAGTACGCTTTTTTCGAGTTCTTTACTTTTCGCTAAATTCATTGGATTAAAATAGTTATCTTTCAATCGCCTGTGTTTTTCTAAACGTCCCATGGCTTCGGAGTTTGAAGAAGGAGAAATTGTATCCGAGGATAGGCGGGACGTAACATCAGAAGTGGGATCTGATACCCGACGTGATCGATATTATGATAGTGATAGTGAACATTACAGTTTTCGTGAAAATGAAAATCTGAATCGCGAGTTGACTGGTGATTTTTGTCAGTTTGGAATGCGAGAAGGGGTTGTAAACCATTCGTTGGGTGGTCGGAGGGACCCCAGGTCATTTTCCGAAGATCACAACAATGGGCGCCGGGGCCCCTTTTCAAGTTCTGTACCCCCTCACTTCCAAGGGCCCCCTCGCTTTCCCGAATATGATGCCGATCTCACACGAAGACGCACGAGTGAATCTGTCGGAACACCCACTCGAAACGAGACAAGCCCTTTACACGATTTATTGTTGGAACAAGCTCGCGCGATGCGAGCAATTGTTGAAAAATTATCGGAACGTCAGGACACAACATCATTTTCAAATACATCAAGACTTACTCTCCCTGAATTCGACCCTCTAAATAAGCAAGTTGAGCCAAGATCATGGTGTAATACAGCTGAGTGTTGTCTAACTCCAGCGGACAAACAAGGGCGACACCTGATTGTCCCATTGAGTAAAGCTTTGAAAGGGGAAGCAGCTGTTTGGTTTACAACTATTGTCCATCCACAGCTTACATGGGATGAATTTCGCTCCCTTTTCCTACATCAATACAGCATTTCACTTACGCCAGCTGGTTTCATGCTTCAATGTTTTCAAGCTAAACCACATGATGTTGGAAACTATGCCACTTTTGCATCACGAACCATAAATCAGTTTGTAGCTCGTTATCGACAGTCTACTGCAGGAGTTACGTGCTCTGTCATTCAAGAGACCTGTTGATAGTAATGGTGATGACTCAGGACAATCAAAGAAGCACAGGCCAAACCCTTCATCTACCCAGGACTTCCCTCCTCGTTGCAGCAGATGCCGACGAATTGGGCATAAATCATTTGAATGTCGATCTTCAGCTCCCAGGTCCAACTCCTCAAATCATATACCCAAGCAACGGACCACTACAACATGCTTTGCCTGTAACCAGAAAGGGCATATTGCTACTAACTGCCCCAAGAAGAAGCAGCCGACAAAACCAGGGTCTGGAGACAACCGAAATCCGATGTCCAAGCCAGCAGAGAAGCAAGTTGGCTTTTGCATTGCGAATCCAGAAGGCACGTTTACCCACCAAGGTGATGTATTCCAGTACAGTTTCGATTCGGGGTCAGAATGTTCTCTCCTTTGTATGTCCATTAGTGCTAGGTTTCATGGCTCTTGTTTTGATAATATAATCCACTTGCATGGTTTGGGAAATTCAGTAACTATTTCCAACAATCAAAAACAAGCCTTAGTTACCATCAATGGTCATGATATTCAGGTGTTGTTCCACGTGGTGGAAGATTCTTCCTTACCAGTACCCATAGTTTTGGGGCGTGAAATTCTTGTTCTAGATTTTTATATGATAATTACTCCATCACTATGCACGTTGAGGAAGGACAATCCTGCTTTTATGCCACATACATCTGACAGTAACGTACTGAACGATAATAGCCCTTGTGAAGTTGGTGTTGATCCCAAACAAACCGGTTTGGCAGTTGAGTCGAACTTATTGGACAATAATACCAAAGGAGATACGCATTCTGAGACCGAAAATAATTACAATATTGACAATGACTTTTCTGAATCTTCGAGTGATCATTATTCTCTAGATCACTGTACTGAGGATGAGGTTGTGTTGTTCAGTGAGATGTTAGATAGTCACAATGTCACAATTCCTTCTATTGGCTTACCAATTTGCAATGTGTTGCCTGTAAGTACTGAACAACCACCTCACTGAACAACCATCCACTAGCCTCCAAGACTTACGTGACTCTGCATCGCAGTTGATTGCGAAACAAGCTCAGATCAGTAAAAATCGATTTGATAGTGGAAAACTGAAAGTTAAACGGTTCCAAGAGAATGATCTAGTGTTTGCACAGACCGAGTCTCGGAACCGGACCAAGTTGGATGATGCTTATAGAGGACCCTACAAAATTGTGAAGGTTTTACCTAATGACCGCTACCTGATGCAGTCTGTTTCTGGTGGTACAAAGAAATATTCAAAATACCCTCATGAACGTTTGCGCAAGGCTCCTGCTTTTGATGGGTCAACCCATCCCCCTGATGGTGGGGCTCTGTAATGGCTGACATGACTTATGTATTGTTTTTGCGGACTATCCCGCCTGTGACTGTGGATCCTCCCGGTCAGTTTAGAGGACTATCCTGCATGTGACTGTGGACTCTCCCAGTCTGTCGTGACTTCAGCCTGCGCGGCTGGTCGTGTGATCATAGTTTCACCTTATTTCGTCATTGTCACGCCTGAGATTTTGATTTTTGTACTTTCAATATGGGTTGGACTCTCTACCTCGCTTGGCACCCTCACACTGGCCACGTCATGGTTGGACCCTTCTTCTCTGTCCATCCCTTTACGTTGCCTTTGTCTCACAGTCGCTTCTTTTCTGATAGAGTGATTGTCAAGCCCAAGTGAGTCAGGGACCCTTCCTGTTGGGTTTTCATAACGACATTAACGACAACGTTCGTTCATCTCTCAGCTACTGGACACGCCTCTAGCTAATATTTATGATTGTCAGACTACTCTGTTTCTTGCGCATTCTGTTCGTTATTTGTTATTTCGTTCAGTTCCAATGGCTCTTGTGATTTTTGTCCAGTTGTTTTATGCAATTTTGGTTCCTATGATTTGGCCTCAGCTTACCCCTCCCATGTGGGGGCGGTAGCAGGCTCCTTTTGGCACGGACTAATGGGCTGAATTTGGTCCCACAGGTCTTATGCTCCCGAGGACGGCAGCAATGTCAGGATCGCCGTGTGATGGAATAACCAAACACTGAGGACTACACAAGAACCTACAAATACCTACATCATATTTCAATTAATTACTTACATTTGGTTTACTCGAAATAACACGTATTGTGTCGCCCTTAGCTGCTCATAAAACCCTCTCGAGGCACAACTGTCAACTATGAAAAAGGGTAGTAGGGGGTAAGGCCCTCTTTGTGAAGCCCTACGCTGGCCTAGCCAGTATGCGTTTGTCAGTGTCCGTGTAACGACCTACGGTACCAAGCTGTTATGTGAAAGCTGTTGTTATTAGCATTGTTTAATATCACACGTTAATTTAGTGCCGTCGAGAGGGGAGTACGCTTTTTTCGAGTTCTTTACTTTTCGCTAAATTCATTGGATTAAAATAGTTATCTTTCAATCGCCTGTGTTTTTCTAAACGTCCCATGGCTTCGGAGTTTGAAGAAGGAGAAATTGTATCCGAGGATAGGCGGGACGTAACATATATATTCACACCATTTACTTATAGATGACATCGCGATCTTTCTTGAACGCCACAAACCCAGAACTGCCCAACGTTATAGTATCGTTCCGGTTTATGTGGCCGCGTTCTGTTTGACTGTAGGGATCGAATGTCTCATCAGACAGTGCTTGCCGAAGGCAGCGTGGTCTGTTTGATTAGGCTTAAGCTGTAAAGCTACCATTGAATGGGGTTACTCGGGCCACAATTTCACTGGTCATTATTCACTTCAAACGTCAGGAGTAAACCCTAATCTTTCCCGAGCACGTAAAAAGCAAGATGATAGAATAAAGATTGAATAACAGAAAACAAAAATCAGATGCAAGGCATTACAGTAATTTATTTACCTGGCTTCAGTCGAAATGGTAGCTACTATAATGATTAGGTATCTCAGAAGAGAACTGTTGTCTATAGTTTGGTTTATTTTTCTCCTGACAGTGGACCTCGTTTTCGGTCGTCGGTTCCATTGTTTTTACCGGGTGGCAATGATGTTTTCCGTGTTTTTTGGAAATGTTGTATACTGAAGGAGATTTTGAAGTCTATTGAATATTGGTAATCCAATCTCATTACAATATTGAGGAGCATGATTCAATGTGGTGGCATGCGATAGTAAATTGTTATTAGTTTGTACGATGTTCCGAAGATGGCGTGACCAGGTTGATATATGTTGGGATGGGTAGACGACTGCGAAATACAGGGAGACCATGTACGACGCATTACTGATTTAAAATCATCTGCGAGTATGCACAGCTTTGTAAACCAAAAAAAAAAAAAAAAATGGTGTGAATTTAACTTTCATGAAGTTTCGATTGAAAATTAAAAAAAAAAATTAAACACCCGTAGAAATGGATATGGAACAGAGAGCCAACCTCCGGCCAACAATGGGCCTACCATCCGCTATCGAGAGGTAGTAATAAATGGAAAATCGAACGGTGGGACCGGCTCTTAATGTCTGCAACCGCCATCGAGAGGAGCCGGAAACATGAGGTTTCACTGTATTCTAATTGCTGCATTTCGTTGCTTGTATAAAGCGATCGTTTGCCTCGAGTTACCCCATGCAACGATAAAATGGAACAGTTGACTAAGGAAATTAGCTGAATGAATATTTTGCAGTACGTCACAACCAACCCGTCTATCTAACACCCGCCAACTCCATCGTATTCGGTTGGATAGCACCATAAATGCGTAGGGGGAAAGATTTGTGGTCACGTGAAGGCATTTAACCATAGGTAGGTGTTAACTGAACGGTAGGCACAAAACAAAATTTTGTCGGAAAGGCCCAATACGCGTGTGGAAATTCTATTTTGGAGGAAAACATTCTACAATAGTAACATCGAGGCTCCCGCTAGTAGACTAACCGTTGAGAGGTTTCAAGAGTAGATATGCTCCAATAATTCGTCGCATTTGATTTCTAGTTGACATCTCGTTCACATCACTAAATCCACTAGTATATCTTAGCTCTTGGTACCCATACAAAGAATCAAATAACGTTCGTAACATTCAAACATTTTCCACATCCGTTTTAAAAAATTCATATCTCGAAAAATTCAAATCGAATGGTATAGTTTTAAGTTCACATTTAGATAGAGTTAATTTATTATTCGAATAGATCGTATAGAATACATCGTATTCGGTTGGATAGCACCATAAATGCGTAGCATAAAGATTTGTGGTCACGTGAAGGCATTTAAACTGAACGGTAGGCACAAAATAAAATTTTGTCGGAAATCCCAAAAACACGTGTGGAAATTTCTATTTTGGAGGAAAACATTCTACAATAGTAACATCAAGGCTCCCGCTATACTTACATTGGTTAATTTGTCATCGAATATCGCTTGATTATTCACTGTATTATTCAGCGATCATTGAATAATAATAATTGCCTCTCGGTTAGTTACCTATTCAGTAGAGTGCAATTCAGGTTCATAAGGAGTGTTGGGTGGACAGTGAAGGATCATCCACAGACACCAACGTTCTACCCACTGTTCACTTCCGATTGCCGATTGAGTACCCAAGAAATATTGCCCCTCCCCACAACCATCACCATTGATCGGTTCGACCCTCCATACTAGCCGTTGAAACAGTTTCAAGAGTAGATATGCTCCAATAATTCATCGCATTTGATTTCTAATTGACATCTCGTTCAGATCACTAATGCGGAATTTGGGACATTTACACTATATTCGGCGCGGAATTTTGGGACAATTACCAACATTTTAAGGAAACAATAAGTTTTGGTTTATTAAATTTTTAACCCCCTCAAAATTTGTTGGTTTACGTTTCAAGATACGTAGATTCAGAAGAAAAAAAAAATCCGTCCGTTTTGAAAAATTCATAACTCGAAAAATTCAAATCGAATGGTAAGTTTTAATTTCACAATTAGATAGAATTTATTTTTTTTTAGAATTTTGTACGACCAGCCGTTTGTTCACAATGACGGCTCAAAGTTGGAGCAGATCAAAAATCGTCACCATGATGGTGAATCATGCGGCAGCATGTCGGGTCTATGTTCATATTGGCCCAGCTGATTCGAACAGCACATGGTTTTCATACATTGAGTTCATTAATGATAATTAGTAATAAATATTAATAATTACTGATAATAATTCATGAAAAAGATTAGTGATAATTTTAATTACCTATTTATTAACAATAATTTACACTACTTGATAATAATAATAAATAATTGATGATCATTCATAATAATAATTAATCTATGATTTAGTGATCTGGACAGAAGGGTGATCTTTACAAAGAAGAGAAATAAACCGTTGTGTCCAGATTTTGCAGATTTTTTCGTTAACGTAACGCGCACCAGTCGTTAAAGTAATTCGAATGTATTAGGTAATGTTTGCTCAACCATTTTTTGTTTGTTTTAGCAAATTTTCGTTTGTTTTAGCGTCTTTGTGGTTCAAGCATTTATTGAGTTTCCTGCGTTTTCGCACGACCGTTCCTCATTATTTGGATACTGATTTATTCATTATGTCGAACGTTTTATTTCATAAAGCCGGGAGCATTGGTTCCGAGAATGAAAACACGTGGAATAAAAACATCCGAAATCAAATGTTCACTCAAGTTTTGTGATCACCCCAGTCCTGGGATACCGGGCGCCACTTTTGAGCCTGACGACCTTGAACTTACTGGCCCCCCTCCGGATTGCTCGCAACACAATCTAGATCGATTACGATACGTCTTGAAGTTTCTGAAGTTATATCGCGTTTTATATCTAAAGTCCCCTCGGTGAATGTAAGACAGTGGTATAGGAGGACATCTAAGATCAGTGGAGAGATAAAAACGTTCCGCTAAAGCTATAAATTGAGACTTGGAACGAAGGTCTCGAGCCAATGAAATAGGGAACCGACATTCAATTGGTCGGAAAATGTCTATCAGGTGGTGGACGAGGGGCGTAACAGCATGCCGCGCCGGTCGGTGGAATGAGGAGAGTAAAAGGGATGATCAAGAAAAGGGAGAAGAAGAAGAGTTGAGCCAAAGCGTGTAGAAGTAAAGGACTCAGAAATGGGACGGTCTAAGCGATAGAGGTGAGTTCAAGTTTGGATGTTTTACAGTCGTTTCATTAGTTGACGGCTTTGGAGTGTTCTTCAGAACGACAGTTGTAAAATGCCTTCAGTAAGAGATGATACTGGAAATTCAGACAACTCGTGACTATCAACTTTAAATAGGCTGTCTCGATGAGTACAGATCATCTGGTTTTAATCAAAGAGAGCAAATCGAATACAAAGGAATGACGAAATATAATTGACTATTTATTTCTCGTGCTACGCGTTCACGAAACGTTCTTTTATTTAAAGCGAACTAACTGCCTGAGCACCCCCGAAAACCCTGAGTCGATTGTTGTAAAGTAGTGATGTGGGCCAGTACATCGTTGGAGCCATAAGAAGTAAAGAATAATTGTTCGCCTCGATAATTTCCGAAATAGGCTTGTGAAGTGGGTATTGCTGAATAGATATAGGGCGGCCGCTCCCCATCACCTCCATTGACGAGGCTCTCAGGGCAGAGTTTCTAAATCTTTTTAAATCATTCAGTCAATCTGAGATATCTTCAAGAATGATCTATAATTATTTATTTATTAACAAAACTGAATACAATAATTCATTCTAATAAACGCAAATTCAACGAGATGAGGCCATATTTAGAACATCAGATTCTGATCATATCATCAACCCTGCAATCATGATGTTAGGAATTCGATTTTTTCCTTTACCTACCAACTAAGGCGATGTTACTGATATGGAAACGGGCAGTACCTCGAACTATCCTCACGATTATTTTTGTTTTTTGTTGCAGAGAAAGATCCGTATCCGATTGACGCGTTACCCACGTGCAACCACGCGCTGTCTGTCTGCCAAAAAGATAGCGAATGTCTTAGGATATACGACAAGTTCAAGTCTGACTGCAAGGTCAGGGATGGCAAATGCCATATGGAGGACCGGTAAGTAAATCACCATTGAGATTGTCCAAGTCACATATCTGATTGCATGAGATTTTTTTTCATGAGACAGGTGCTAATGCCACGACTCGCAAAACACTTTAATAACAAAACTATTATTAATACTACTCGTTGGTCCTAACTTGGCAAATTCTTCTCATGCATCGGAAAGGGTTCATCTATTTGCATGGAACAGAGAATATTTACTATGGAGTGAATTGCCAGTATCATTCCGATGACCTCAACTATCGATGTAGATGCCGCAGCTTGTCTAAGGGGAAACAGTGCCTAGAACGATACATTGATAACAAAGTGGGGCCGGTAGTAACAAGGACGTATACGTCGCAATGTGACGCCTTTCTCAATTTTCCCTTCGCTCTCATAATGAGATTTCAGAGTATTCCCCTTTTTTTGTTCAGGGGAAAGATTTAGACAGTAAATCCTTACAACTTTAGACTGTGACCGTAGACGATTTTTGCCTATATCTGTAGCCAAGATTTTCGTTAAAAGTTCCAACTTTTTCAGAGAGACTCCAAAAGCAAGAGTCCACAGTCATGCACCATTACTGTAAGAGCGAATTTTCGAAGATATAGCTGGTTTTATGTGAGATGCCTCCATTGTACTGGTTTTAAAACAAATTTTGTCTCCTTTGTTTTGCCGAGTGTAGTCAGAATTGCGATATCTCATTTTTCGTGCAAGTTTGAACTTTTTATCTCAATTCTATCGAACGAATGACACAAACATACAAATAAACATATGTACATATAATTTTTGGTGTCTTTTGGCAATGGATTCAATAATGTCTAAAATAATGTCTTCGAAAATTCGCTAAAAACAAAATAACTTGAAGATGACAACATGCCAACTTGCAGGAGGTGGGGACCTGTTTCAATTATAAGCAGAATTTTAATATAATTTATATAACCCGCTTTATTTTTCCCTAAGGTACAAAAGATGCACATGAAAAGCTTTTAGGTCATTATGATAAATTTAATCATCACAGTAGGTTCCACGAACCTCTGCGATGCGCTCCTGCGACTACTCCTTTTTGTCAAGATCAAGTTTCTAGACATCAAGCTCAGTACGGGATAAACCCCATTTTTCTCGGCATATATAGTGATATTCAACGATCATATAGTGATATCATAGCTCATAGAAAATGTCGTCTGGACCTGTTAAGTTCCATGTGTTCTGATTGTATCGTTCCATGTGTCGCATTACATACTCCATTTTGCCTCTTGATTACGATGTCAGGCTGATACTGTAGCTATTCTGTATTCGGTCACAGTATGAAACCATCCTTGTTGGAGGGCATATTTGATTAAACATCGATTATGGTAAACTGTGTTGGCGTGGTACGGAGGGAGGCATCTTTGTTTCGCGAACCATCAAATGTAGACGAATAAAATGGGTTTTCTAGGACGAGTTAATTGGTTCACTATTGGAAATAATTAGTCAAAAACGATAGGCGATGGGATTTTTTATGGCATTTATCGCAACATTTGTGGGTCCCTCCAACTCAACTCATTGAAATCCATTGGACCGAAATTTCCGGAATTTTGACGTCTTAGCTTATTAGGGCAATTATCGCTTTTCTTGACAAGCAACTATCGTTTAGTTATGTAAACGATTAAAGAGAGTACCAATTCGATGTTGAGTTTTTCCTCTTCTAAAGAGACGTCTACACAGATGAAGCTGGACTCTCTATCATTCTAATGAAGCGGTTAAATAATTGTCTCTTGACGGCGGAGTTCAAAGCTTTGCCGGTTGTCGAACCGTGGGATGGAATGCTGATTCAAACAACATCACCCTCTCGACGTTATCAATCATGTTCAATGGTCGCTTATTTTCACCGAAGCGCTTCCTCCGAAATTCAATCGATGGAAGCCCACACGCTCAATTCAGTTTACGTGCTTGCTCCAATACTTAGGTTGGTCATGAACATTTTGTACAGTATTTTTCTATCCCAACCAACTCAGATTGGAATAATGAGTAGCTGCCAGCTTTCAGCTCAAAATTTCGTTCTGCAATTTTTCATCATCAAAAGTCTTTCCATTTTTCCCTAACTACTGAAACGCTCAATGTGTCGGTTATTAAAGATTGGTTTCATTTTCACTGAGTTTGCTTTTATAGTGCAGTATGTACGTACCTACGGCAATACCGCTTGGATTGGACATGTCATGCATTTCGATCTGCTGTATACAAACCTATACTTGATTACAAGTCCACCTACGTATGCCAATATCCAGCGCCCGCTCGGCTGATTCAGTTTATCTAGATTTCACTTTTTCAATTTCCTGTGCCACCCTGTTGTTAGCATTCGAATGTCGAATGTTGAACAAACTTTTGAAGTAGCGTCTGAGAGCCCGCAATGTTGGGTTTCAAATGATTCTTCGTGAGTAGGCATTGGAATTGTCACGAATCTGCTATTCATACTTTGATTAAAACTCCTTTTACCCTCTGGCTAATTAATAACTGTCTTTTCAAAGAAGCAACTATTTGAAGGTAAAACTGGAAATGTCGTTTTTCAACAATGGATTGGAATTTAGTTGATAATAATAAACGTCAATACACAGTCCCAATAATTGACACCAACATTTCTCACGTTGTTATTTGTATCTCCCAATTCTATTTGTTGTTATTCAGCATTGCAAATGCTACATACATCATTGGAAACCCTTTCGTCCACCAGTTCAATTACTAGTATATTCCAACTAATAAAGTTAGTGAGACACTCGTATCTTCACATATTGATTTCGAGCAATAATGAACTCCGAGAAGCAAATTCAACGTCTTCGTTCGCCGAACTTCCCAAATTCAAAATAAACGATCAAATTCGGCATGTGGGCTCGGGCTGGTCAGAGAATGATTTTTGATTCGTCCCAAACAACTTGAACAATATGAGGTGAAGCGAAATAGGGGAAAGATTCCAATTTAGAGAATATTTTAAGACTATCCCGAGCATTCTGCGACCAGTTGCTCTTTCACAATGAGGGCTCAAAGCCTAGAACCGAGAACAAATCGAACGCAAACGGTGGATATTAATACTCGGAAACACCTGATTCAAACGACACATAGTTTTGTGATATCTCAATCGTATTTTACCGGAATACGTCATCTACTTCGTAAAGCTTACAAGGATATTGTTTAGAGAGTGATCTATACGAGAAGAATGAAGCCTTATGGATTTTGGAAAGGTTTCCATTTCCATGCGTTTTTATGAGCATTACAAGCCCAATTTTCTGACAAGTTTTTACTTTTATTTGTAAGCTGAGGAGGTGGTGAAATAGTACTGATCTTTTTGGCATATTATGTGAGAGTTGTGAAGTAAATGTCAAATGGGCTAAATGGATAGAATGACACTCCAATTATTACTAACAATTCTTTGTACTGTTCAAAATATGTATTTGGTAACATCGGTATGTTTTGTAGACTCTATTGATGTGGTTAAACTTGTTCATATTATGTACTTCGTGATGTGCTGAACATGGTCTCATGTTCCAAGTAACCCTAGGGTTTCGGTTAGAAACTCAAGCGTCAGAGCGGGGGTCCTGGTGTGGATGGCTTCCCGCAGTCCCACAGCACCTTTCCGATGTGCTAAGCCTGATATAGGGCATTGGGACCATAACCTCCACCCACACACTTCCTCCTCCACCGACCTCACTCAAGCTCCTCTAAATCGATCCTACACTTATGGATCGATACTATTGATTTTCTTGTAGGCCGGAGTGGGGCGACTCTGGGTTGGACGCTCACGCAACTCTCGACCGCGTTGGATTTTTACACCTTTCCCCTCTTCATCGATGCTTCGTGCGTCAGCCCCCTGTTCGCCTCTTACACCAATCTCTTTCCCTTTGCCCGTCGGTTGATCGACTCAGGGACCTTAACCTACAACAACATTCGGAATACCAAAGTACTCGTATCTCATATTTTCAAGGACGCATTCATTACTCAATCTATGCCATTCTGATTGAGATGAGTGTTATGATAACCCCCAACTCGTGAATTCGTGACTGGATAAACTACCTAAATTGGTCACAACCAACCTCAACACCCATTTGGTATCAGTAAAGATGCAACTGTGGGAATGTTCGCATGTCAATCTGAGTCCAATAATTAGTCTAGTGAATAAACGAAATTCACCTTGCGGGATCGTTTTAGCGAATTTTTGAAGAAAATGTAGCTATTGTTCGCGGTCCAAAATGTTTAAAACTCGAATTTTCGAAAAATTTTCATACCAAAATCCGTTTCAGACCATCCTGAATCCACTGCCAAAAGGCACCAAAAATTATATGTATATACTAAGTGTTTCTCTCCTTCTAATTTCTCCCAATCCAGCAGGTTTCAAGCTTCAGTCCTTCCAAACTAAATCTCGCTATTCTAAAAATTACGACACGATTATGCAAGTCTGGCTATCGTCATACCACTTTAAAAGAGTGTTCTGTATTAGTTGCCCTCGCTCAAGTTGATCAAATTGATCCAAGAGCAAGACGTCTTTGCAATCTCAAAGCGTAAACAAGTACTCAGTTGTTTCAGGGCATTGTTTTCATCTACTCAAGACTTTATCCCTTGTTTTGAACTATGTGGTCGAACTATACACAATACTTTTGAGTGCAGATCATCAGCTCCAAGATCTGGCTCCCCAGATCAGCTACCTATTCAACCCAGTAGCAGCATCACGTGCTTTGCCTGTAAACAAAAGGGCATATAGCAGGGAAAAAGCAGTCAACCCAAGCAGTCAGAGGACCCCAATCATGTACCAACCTTTTAAGTGCTATTGCAGTGATAAATTCAAATTCAGTACCTGAGAAGGAGGCTATGAAATAATTATAAGTAGATAATAACAAACTAGAACTGAAAATCGTTGATGACAGCCCAGAGATTCGTTTGATTCGCAGTTCAATAAAACCTATTTATTTCACAACAAAATGAACAGCTAGTTCATGTTATATCGTAGGGAGAAAATCGATGGATTAAAGGAATTCCCGTCAGCCCGACGGTCGACCCAGTTGTAGCCAGCCAATGACCCATCATTTCCTCTCGGCCAGATTCACGGCTGTCGTATTCTGTTCAATGTTTCCTTCACTGCTATTTTTCACAGTTGGTGTTTGACACTGTTTTACAATAAGTAACACGACCTAGAAATTCTACAACCGAAAAATTCACTTTAATATAATCATCATTAGAAGAAATTAGAATCATCGAAGAAATTGATACGGGGCCACTTTTGGAAGCATGGTGCTTTCCAGTGGTTTTGAGTCTACCAACCCAGAGGAAGCATTGGAAATTGTTTTGAGATGCAGAAAATGTTGGTCTTCCAAAATCCAACTGTCCATTGTATTACCAGAATTGTATGAGAGTGTCCGGGAAATATAGTCGATTAGACTATATGTATATACTCGTAGTCTATTAGAATTACTTAAAAACAATTCCCAATGCTTCCGCTAGGTTGGTAGACTCAAAACCATTGGAATGCACCATGCTTCCAAATGTGGTCCCGTATCAATTTCTTCGATGATTCTAAAGTAATTATATTAAAGTGAATTTTTCGGTTCAAATGGAATCATCTACGGAACGAATTGTATGTATACAAAAATCAAAATCGCACTGTATCTCTAGTCCATCCAGTTATATAATATATTATGGCCATATTATGGCCTATGATTTTGATCCGATCGTGTATAATGTTTTACATGATTCCAATAATGACATTGCGATCATGGTAGGATACAAGGCAGCTCTTGAGATATTTTTAAAGTGGGAAGGTATCCATGACTCCAATCTTTCCAGACGAGCTGAACCTGAACGGTCCTATGTTTGCAAATGAAATATTGATTGAACTGTCATTAGATATTTGTGTATTCTCTGACCAGTTTCATTGAAGCTCCGTTATTATATAGATGTATGAATATCATTCCGGTGCTCAAGGTCCTTACAAAAGTAAAATCCATGTTTTAAACGAATAGTTTCTTTGGTCAGAGACAATAATATGAAGATATGTCCTCCACTTCAATATGATCTGTTCCGATGTTTTGAAGTTAACGTGCAAGATGAATTTGTGAAAAGAAGGACACGAATGCTAATTTTGCAATACTCTGACTCTGGACATTTCTCATGTAGTCAAGTCGCTTCTTAACTTCACTTTTATCATCGCCATCATGGGTCAATGGAGCGTTGCCTTTAAACTAATAAGGTTTTTTTTATTCTCTCTTTTGATGTGAAATAAAATATGTTCCGCTCCAACCGTGGTATTCAGTACACTGACTTCCAATCTCGCTCTTCCTGTGAGCCCGAAGAAAGCAAATCTCGCCCAATTTACTGCTTGAGTTGATCAACGACTTGAAAAGCTCTGGCCATCTGAATACAAATTTCAAAATGAAAAGCGCGCAAAAAAGGGGGCTGTAGGGTGCGGAGTGAGGGCAGATTCGCCAGCCTTTCATTTCTTCAAGTCCCTTTGTCAGAGGCAGCCAGCTTTCTCTCTATCCCTCTCCTCTCTCTACCAACTACCAACATCGCACATCCACCACTCCTTGCCTTATCTTTTGGAAAAAATATGGGGGAAAAAACTAAACATCTCGTAAGACATTCGAATTTTTAAATAAGATTCGATACCAAGACAACAACTACGTTACCAACACGCGAAAACATCTCGTAAATCGCTGATTCCAGATGATATTCCCATTTTTAATTCTTATTGATATTCAGAAGAAATCTGAAATCTCGAGAGTTGATCAGAAATTGATCAACCTCTGAGTCATGAAAAATTTTAAACTGTTGAACTTCGAACTTGTAAGCTTCCGTTTCGCGGATATTGAAAGTAACTGCGATAATTACGAGGCTCCTTATACTGGATTTGCTGAGAAAGAGTACCTATCTAAAAAATATCATATAAAAGCACAATACTTTTATATAAAATATGTAGTTAAATACATTCCTTGCCTCGGAAAGTCAAGTTGGCAGTGAGGAAGTCGCTTTATACTCGTATAAAACACACCGAAATTTGAGATATTCAACACCCCAAGAATATTGATGTACACGTTGGTGGCATATCCTTCATATCGTCCACAATATTGGAATGATAAGGTGACTGTCTGATAGATGAACAAATACTACTGGTTGCGGATGACGAGGTACGCGTAGTTTGTTGACAATCTCGTGGTATCAATCAACCTGAGGCCCGAAGGGTTCATAGCATCCACCGCAGTCGTCTGTGTTTGTTTATACCCTTCTCCGTACAACAGATTGTTACTAGATTACACCGTTGGATAGGTGCAATTAGTGATCAGTTTTATATACGCAAGTAAACGTACTGATGTTGAAAATTTATTGTAGAATTGTTTCTTGTCGCAGAATTTTTGAAAAAAGAAGCTATCGTTTTCATCCAAAATTTTTTAAACTTGAATTTCCAAAAACATTCTGTACCAAAATCCGTTCCAGACCATCCTGAATTAACTGCCAAAAGACGCACCAAAAATCATGTGTATCTATATACATTCATCTATTTTTATATTCCTGTATGTATGTGTCATTCCAGATGATAACACTCAATAATACTGAGATGAAAAGTTCAAATTTACAAAAACAAATCTGTCTTGGCAATCGAAATGCTTCGTAGATGGGCAGAATCGGAATAGGGGGGTTTTGGGGAGTTTCAAGGTGGGGGGGGGGGAGGCGACCACACATTAAATCCCAAAAATAAAACAGTCAAACAAGTGACACCTCTTTTATTCATTTTTGGTTTTTTTATTAATATTAATTTTTATTTTATATATTTTTTATTATTATTGTTTTTTTATATCTTTTATTATATCAAATTGGATTGCTGATTCATCGTGTTCGGTTTTCAAAAGGTGAAAATGACACAAATGACACCACAGGCACGATATGAAAGTTGAAATTTTGATTTCGAGCCAAAATTATATATTATTTATACTTTAACATACATCATGTTTACCCTGAGGGTTATTATCAAGCCGTGAAACCAATTATTATGCAATGAATTGTGGGGAAAATGAACATCGCTGGACTTCGCTCATATACTTGGAAAACCTCGTAAGTCCGAAAAACTCGTATGTCTGTTAAGGATATAAGCTAGTAGTCAATTCCAGGCCGCACCACCATGTGAAGTTTCCTCCATATCGGCCAATCCGTTTCCCCGCAATTGGCGGTTGACAGAAGCTGTAAGTCTGGGACCACTTAGAAAAGATGGAAAACCTTGTAAGTCTGGTCTGGTGTTTTGATGTGCTCCTCGTCTCTTTTCCGAAAAAATAAGTTGTTTTATCATTATTCATGTTTCAACTTTCTTTTTTGTTAGGCTGGGCTTGTACTCTATGAATAGCAGTGTTGCCAAGGTGAAATTCACCTCGGTATTTCATAAAACTAACGAAAATCACGGACGTAGACTTACGAGGTTTGTCAAATGAGGTGATGACAGACTTATGAGTTTTTCTTTGTACGCGTTTTTCTTGTCGCCTGAAAAGTTGATCTCTCCAGAAATACGCGATTTTCCAAGTATATGAGCGACTTATTTGAATGGTTCAATTCCATGGATAATTTTGTAACACAGTCATTGTGAGAATACATTTGGATATCCGACGGCAGAGTTGGGTGGGGGGGGGGGGGGGGGGTGTCCCGATACCGGTTTCATCAAGTCTCAGTGTTATCGTCCTCGCATGAGTGATTCCATAGGTACGTATGTAGTTCGTAGATTACGAGGCAAAGTGGCCTTTCAAGTGGCCCGTAACCAACTACCCTCTAAGTATTGCGAGATATCGAAATACAGGTTACTAAAATTAGCGGAGTGCGCACATTTTAATTAAGAATTTTCGTTGTGGATTTAGATTGTCATTTTGGGACTTGTGTTCGTAACCAATCAAAATGCAGTTCATTGTATAAAATCTTTCGGCCATAATTAAAAAATGATTTGAAGAGAAACCTAAAATCATTCTTATGAACATACTTGCGTTTGAATACTATAACATGAATTCCGGTGTAAATTGTTGATTTTGAACCACGCAGGGGGAGTGAAAGGTACTCTTACTTACCTGTGAGGAACATAGACATCTTTACGCACAGCACAATACAGCACTTAACTGACTAGAGCCGCTCACGCCACTGATCCGTAATCACTCTCATTTCACAAGTGCCCCCTACAACAGCTAAGGAGAATTCATTCGCAGGGATACGCGTTCTGATCACGTAACCGCTCAGGTCTTGTTATTCACGCCAATAGGAGACCAAGGGAGAAAGATGCAGCAAAGGAGGCGCTACGGTGAAGCTAATCATATCAAACCGAAACGAATTGGAATTTATAAGTACAGGAACCCTCTGAAAGCTGCTTGAAGCTTCATGTTCTATTAGGCATAGCCCACATTTTCTCGTTTTTTTTACTTCTTCACTTTATACTTGATCGAAAACAAATTCGAAGTGAGTATAGGTAGTTTGCCCACAACAATCTTGGTGAGACGGGCGTAGGCCGGTCTCCATTTCTCAAATTCCTTATTTTTCAACGTAGGTGGTTCGACATGTTTTGAGCATCAAATGCTCAATATCCACAAATGAATTTTATTGGACGGATGATATGGATATTTGGACTACTACAGTACGAGCTGCCTCCTGTATACAAAGCCCATACGAGTTATAGTCATTTGAATGTAAGAGTTTCTGTTACGTGAGCATCTTTATTGGATGATGTTATCTTGAGAGGTTGATGAGACATGTTTAACATTCACAGATGCCGAAATATACATAGGTAACTAACTCATACACTCCACCAACCTACCAGTACGTTTCTGAGACGATGATTTGAATTAATGATTAAAATTTGTTTTGAAACTCAAGAAATATTCGTCACTATTGATGAGTGGTATTCGGTGTATGGTCTGTTTGCTGTTTTCTTTGACTATCAAATCAAAGAAATTTAGTTCCATGTGCCACTTTCAAACAAACATTTGACAGTTCCAGTAATAACTATATCAAAAATGCCCTAGGATTCAAAAAATGCTCATTAGATAATTTTTTTGATTGAAAATCAGTGAGGAGAGTAGTGTGACGCCTTACACTTATGTTCAATAAAAAAAAAATTATCTAATAAGCATTTCAAGTCCTCACCCGTAATTTGTTGACATGGTACTGTGGAACGTTTTTTGAATAAAAATAATGAAATATTGATGTTTTCGACAGTATTATCTACTCGGATATCAAAATTGGCGATCATATTACGTTATCGAGCTAATCCACGTTATTTACCTAATGCTGCAAGACCTCTAGACTCCACAGGGAAATCTCGTTCCCCAGTCGGGATTCGAACTTCCGCTTTCAACCGCTCGACTATTGATGACGACTAACATTTGTAAAAATATCTGCTGATGGGTGCAATAGTGTCATATCTCCAAACTTGATGCTTCAGGGTGATCGAAAAACAAAATCGTTTCCACTTTGAAATATTCCGCTACGAATTTCACAAAGCCAGTTTTTAAAGCTCAGAAATTAGAGCTTTAAAAACTCGCTTCGTGCAATTTGTATTGGAATATTTCAAAGTGGAAATGATTTTTTTTCGATTACCCCGAAGCATCAAGTTAAGATTAACCCGAATCATCAAATTTGGAGATATGACACTATTGCAGCCAATGAGCGATATCTGAGTCGACATCAGAACAGCGGGAAGCTATTATAGGTCCGGTGACATCTAAGGTGGGTTCGTAACAAGAATCAAGCCACGAATCGAATTGTTTTGGTATATTATCCCCCCCCCCCTCCCATCAAAATTCGTTGGTTTACGTTTCAAGATACGTACTCGTAGATTCGGAAAATCGGGCAAAAATCCGTTCGTCCTCAACAGTTGGCCAGTTAGCGTTGAGCTAAATTACGAAATTAAAATAATTATTATTAATTTACACTACTTGATAATAATCATTAATAATTGATGATAATTCATTATAATAATTAATCTAATAAACCGTTGTGTCAAGAATTGCCTGAGTTTTTTTTAAACGTTCAACTGTTATCATCTAATACATACCTTAAACACATCTATCTGAAACATATAGATGATGTGTCATAATGAATTAAGAGTCACTTTCTGGGCGAGTTCCATACATTTTTTTTCAGGGTAATTACAAAACCTGTAAAGAACGTAAACACGTGTTTTTTTTTTTAATATTTTTAAATATTTCTTCAAAACAACTTCTGCAGTTTCGACTAAATGCATGAAAATGTAGAGTAACTCATGTGGCTTTGACTAAGATTGCAAAAAATACCAAGAATTACTACGAAAAATCGGAAAATATGAAAACAATTGAATTTGAATAGTTTAGAAATGGGGGCTCATACGAATGCCTACAATACTGGCCTATCTGTTGGGCCTATGGATCTTGTGTATGAATCGGCTCTTGCAATGTTGATACGTTAAATATTCCAACTAGCTCATGAGCTACATCTATTTGCCTAATGACAATCGAAATTACTTACTGAAAGTATGGTACCCGACGAATTTCGTAGTCAATCAACCTTATTGAACCAATAAAACTCCAGGTGATGCTCTGAATCATATCGTAGGGAGGTTTACTAAGTGCTAAAAGTTTGTGTGAAAAATGCCGTTTTAAAATGAAAAATAGTGAACCATATAAATTTGTGTTGTGGTATTTGGACGAAAACAGGTTATCATCCCCTGAGGTTCGTACGTAGACTGAAAAAAGGATGAGAACTGGTGTTCTATATGATCAGCTTCAACTGTTGACATGTGCTGCGTTTGTGGACCAAGGAAAATATCTGGGGCTCGCCCGTTTTCCCCATCTCGCCTTGTCAAGATTCGTGTGTTCATTTTCCCTGGGGCCCGTCAAGGATCACTTGACCTTTTTCAGATCTCTTCTCTACCTTTTCTTCCTAACCATTTCCTCTTTTCTCATATTCCGTTTGCGTCTCCCGACTTTGGCGGTTTTTCCTGTTCAGACTCCACTTGTTCAGCCGCATGCGTGCTCTCGATTGTTACGAGGTGTGAATAACCACACCTCCATACGTCAATGAGTGTTTCACCGTGATGAAACACACCTACTCAACTCACTTTCTCATATCCCCGAAACAATGCCTACAATCTTAAATTGTATACAAGGTGTCTCAACATAAGTCCAAAGAACTTCAGGGGTCAATTTTAAAACTAACTTACTCAAAAAAATGTCTATTAGACGTTTTTTAAATCCACTCTGAATTCACCTTTTTCCACTTTCAAGATTTTTTTCGTGTTTTCGACTTCAAGTAATTAAAATGGTCATAACTTCCTCAATCCGTCAAATAAATTGAAATGTTTTATTACTGTTGGAAAAAATAATTTCCCATCTCCCTCATGCACAATTTTATAAGAGGTTTTAGGGCACACATAACGACGGCAAAGTGCAAATTTCGAGATTTTCCGAAAATTTGACGTTTTTCTATCGTTTGTCTCTATTTGAGTAATTTTTCTTTCGGTCGGTTGCCTATGAGAAAAACTTGCTTGAAATCTCACATATACAACGGTGTACTCAAAATAAATTAGCAAGTGAATGCAGCCCTTACACCGGTCAATCCTCTCCTCTGTCCCCCTCTCGCCATATGCAATCCTGAAGGTTCACCTCGTCACTAGTCTCCTAGCTGCCCTTGAAGGTAAGGTGAGTGGAAGGTGGGTGTTCTCTGTGTTGTTGGCTGCACTGTTTAGGGTAAAGCTTCTCAGAACCAGGGTCAAAAAGGCCGGAGTGTACGCTGAACCTTCCTATTTTCCCCGGTCAACGTGGCCGGGTTGTACCCTAAACGTTACTCTTTTCTTTGGTCTAAAATATCCCAATTATTTTTCCTGTTGAGCTATGACCCAAATATTCCCATCTGATAGAAGGACAGAATTACACACTTTTCTGTGTGTGGGGGTTCAAATTTATTTTAATTCCATATATTTTCTAGCTTTTCTGGACACTTCTAATTAGAAAAAAATGGCAAACAAGCCTTCAACTAGCGGGTCCCAATTCCGAATTGATGAACCCGACTTCGCTGTATTGTTAAGTGAAGACATGAAGAAGACAGTGCAGATATGGTCTCCATATGGACTCTGACGACGAAATTGACGACGCTGATTATCAGCCGTCATCGACAAATTATGATGATACCGACAGTGATGGGGAAGACTTGTGGCTATTGTGACGGGAAGGAAAAACGAAAGACCCAAAGAGACTGTGATGTATGTGGTTCTCCAATTAGCGGAGAGCATTCGGAAACGAAGAGAGTATGTCCACGGTGCGCAACACAGGCACATGTATAAATGGTGACATCTCAGAATTTATTACATACTGAATTTTACATCGAACAATGAAGATTGAATGATGAACTGAATTTATTAACTGATTAAAAACAGATTATGATTGATTTATGGGGCTGTAAGAGCATTTTTTATACCGCCTTTTTATTTGTGTAGTGAAACTGCCTCCAGTCAACGATTTTCAATTGGGTACCTAAACTGTTTTTATAAAGCTAGTGTAAAGGAAACATTGTGTTCATTTCACTAGGTACTTTTATTTCCTTTCAGAATTTTCTTTTTATTCCCTCAAGTTTCCTATACTTATGAAGTTTATTTTCAAGTCAACTTTGTTTTGCTTCATTTTTTTATGATATGTTTTTATTGACAAATTAATGTTTTATTGCCATTCAGTGTACTAAATCAATTGTACCTCATGAATTAGGTAATGACAAATTTAGAAAAGATAAAACTGAGAAATTTGACGCCCCAGTCAAAAAGGCCGGAGTGTACCCTTTGCGTTCTGCGAAGGGGTGTTACACCCCTTACAGTACAGTACGGAACGGGATTAAGGGATAAAATGACGTTTTAATGCAAAAACGGGAGATTGTTCAGCATAACGCTCTTTCCAGCGGTTTAGTTACATTCGAATTTATTCAACGGTTTGAGGGAGTTCTGGTAATTTCAATGAATTCAGGTCGAAACCACGGAAAGAAATCCTGAAACTAGAGAAAGGAGCATTTAGGTCTAAGAGACACTTTCTGTTGCTAATTTGTTGTAGAATTGGCCCCTGAAGTCCGTCGGACTTGAGTTGGAACACCTTGTATAGTTACTTTGAACTCCTGTTTTCCGGGAAAATACAATTTAACTCTAGCAACAACCAGGTAAGACCCCTCAAGGCTTCATCCCACTCATATAGCTTAACATTGGCAGTCATTTACGGGTTCGCTTATTTAGAGTGATGATTAATTTCTAATACAACATGAGGGCAATTGGTCAGTTTAGTGGCATCGAGTTAGAACCAGCTCGTTTTTTTCGACGACTAACCCGCGTACTCAAATTTATTTAGAATGTGGTTTCGAGCTGATAGCATGATATGGTTAGGCCTAAACGTTGGCGTAAACGCGAGGCACATATCCGATAGAACCATTGCATGGTTTTGAGATGTCGAGTATCTTGTTTTCAGATACTTATCTTGTCTTCAAAGTTGAGGAACATGGTCTTATTATAGACTATAGTCTTATTATGGAACTTGAATTAAAGAAATGAATAGCTGCCCGCGAAAAATTTGGAATGTGGTAAAGGAAGTAACGCAGACTAGCATGAGTGTGTCTCAAATTAATAAGTTCATCCAAAATGAAGTTTTACCAAACCGACTTCAATGTAGATTTCCTAGATGTATATTATTTTATTTTGTGATGAAGTATCAAATAGGTACTTAAAATGTGCTTTTGTTGTGTTAATCTTCTTAATAAACGGCTTTAAAAAAGAAAAAAGAGTAGAGATTATTTCCAACGTCGGAAGGTGAATTGAACCTCATAAATTATATAAAATTTATATAATTTTTATATATAATTTTTATAAAATATATATAAAATTTATATAATTTATATAAAATGTATAAAATTTATATAAATTTATATATTTATATAAAATTTATATAAAATTTATATAATATAAAGTATTTAATACTAATCAGTTACCAATAATCTCTTTACTATATAATCATTTCATTATTAATTTAGTTTTAAACAAAAACTAATATTAATAATAATAAATTACTTTAGCGAAGAAAATACTCGATTAGCCTGAAACATTTACGAGACCATCACTGAGCTATTTAATGACTTCCCCCTCCACTCGTAGATGATTGTCTTGGCCACTCTTCGGAACGACCCAGAATATTTTAGTTCATTGCCCCCATCATTTCGTACAGCTCACAAGGATCTAGTGTATAGAACAGTGATAAAATCAAAAGAGTGAATAAGAACACCATTGTGGAAAACCACCCGCCTAGCACCATCCATTCATTCTACCATTTCTGAGCAAACAGTCATTCGAATCGTGAAAATGCATAGAATAACATTGCTTCATTCATGGTAAAATGACTTTTTTCCACTTTTCGTGACTTCTCTAAGTAATACATTTTGAGTAAGATAACGGTGCCAACCATGTTCAAACTGGATACAAATGAAAAGAGGTTATCGTTCTGATTGACGTGGAGGCATCTGGTTATTATGCTGGTATTATGTTTTTGTATATAAATGTAGATTATCATTTTTATTCATTGGTTCAACCCGATTCGTGATTTTGAAGAAATATCCGTTGAGGGACGATTCACTCGACCCAATCGCCGATTAGGAAAAAACCTAATCCGACTAGAGGGTCATTCACACGGACTCAAAACCATTAGGGATCGGGATGCCTAAGACAACGGGTAAAGAAAGAAAGGCTAATCTCTCGGGGTGGAACGTTATTACGGCGGGAGAACTGTCAGGGCGGTTTAGAGCATTAGCCGTTTCGCTCTTGTGAGCCCTCAGGGCGGATCACCTCGGATGTTGCCTTGTGCGTTCTTACCAAACGTAAATGAACGTAGTGATCGGTGAATTCCAAAATACAAGGCTTTTGTGATGGAACAAGAGCTTCGTTCTAATTAGGACGTCCCTCAGCAGACAGCACGTAACTGAGAGAGGAAAGAACCACATACAAACCGGCTCCATACCACCTTAAACATTATATTATATTATAAAGGGAGAGCAATTCCGTGAGGATCCCGATATGTATATATGTTTTTACATGATATCCAATCATACCTACACGGCGAAACAATCCCAAACATTCGTCGAAACGGCAGTAATAACCAAACAAAGAAAAAGTAATACATGTAAAGGAATACATGAAACTTGTCCAATTTGATTTCCACTAGTCAAACAACTGTATTTTGCCTTTAATACGTGAAAATTACCGTGAACCATCATAAATGGAATGAAATAGTATTTTAGAACTAGGAACGGATAGTTGGTAACTCCTGTTAAGTACACCTTAACCATCAACTGTAATTTTAATGAAAAACAATTCAAGCGCGCGATTAACTACTCCAATTTGAATGCTGTGTACAAAAACCTTGAAAATTGTAACACATTGTAGGTTGAGGGTAGTTGTTGCCAAGTTGAGCATTTAAAATTCGATCATTAGGCCATGCTGCACGTATAGAACTTTTCTCTCCAACATCACCTTAAACCTTATACAGTCTCGAGAAGAGTTGGGTCCTGAATTATTCTTGGTAGTAGCCCCAATCCGTGGTCACTGAGGGAGTGGAGAGAGAGGATTGAAGGAAGTTGACCTTTGGAAAGCTAGGCCCAGAGGATAATTACTCCAAGTCAAACACAACTTTTACTTTTTCGCTGATACCTATTTAACTTGTACTTACGGAACATCAGATGAGTTGAGGAGGGATCAGGGATCCGCTAAGAGAAGCACTCGCCCTCATACGTCAGCTATTTAACAGCACCGTCTCTGGCTCCCGTTAGTCCTGACTGAATGTTTAACTTTCCGGAAAAAGGCTTCGTTCATAAGTTACTTCGCGCAAAGAGCGAACTTCCGAACAACACAAATATAACTCGAGACCCCTTACATTTTAAAAATTGCGTTATATTGCATAAAGATATGTCCCTGTTTTGTGCTATTTGTCTTGATCTACAATATTTACTTATTTTACTGTTTGTCCGTGCATTTTTCCTTGGTCGATTCCAATGGTTCATTATTGACAATAACGACGAGTGGTCAAGTTTCTTGTTTTGAGATACTTTTTGTGTCAACGGGAAGGTGGTAATTTTACATATTTGTTAGTAATGTATACGTTCAACACAGAGGTACAGGTCTACGTTGGTAGGTACAAGTAAATAAAATACCCTATACATATAAACTATAAATGACGTATCAATGGCATAATTCGTGATTTATTTAAATAGATTAGTTTTTTGGCCTAAAGTTCAGTTGAAAATATTGTATTTTCAAGGAAAACATCTGGACATCTTGTAGATAAGGGTGATTGGTGAGAAACTTATAAATGATACGGTTGAGGAAAAATTCGCAGCATTTTCGAATCGATATTCGGATTCTTTGTATCTTGAAACGTTACCACATCAATTTTTAGGGGGGCGTGAAATTTACTAATCTTGAATGAAATCGTATGAATTGCATTATGTATTGTCATTTGTACACCAATTTTATCGAATGTGTTTATGCCGTTCAAAAGACGTCGTTCAGCTGTTTGGTGACACTTTTCCAGTGTACTAAATACTAAATACTGGAAGAGAGACAGCCTATAGAACAACGTCAAATTTTTGGAAAATCTCAAAAATTGGCAGTTTGGTCTCGTTTGTACGGATTTCATACATTCAGCTCAAATTTTATTGTGCATTAGGGAGATAGAAAATTTACGTTCTTTCCAACAGTGTAATTACATTGGAATTTGTTTGATGGATTAAGGAAGTTATGGCCATTTTGATTACTTATGGCCAAAACCACGAAAAGATTTTAAAGTGGAAAAAGTAGCATGTGGAGTGGATTAAAGAGGAGGTCTAGGGGCCACTTTGTTTTGCAAATTAGTTATAGAATTGATTTTTATGTTTATGTATGTGTCATTCCAGACGATAACTCTCGATAGAATTGAGATAAAAAGTTCAAATTTGCACATAATATTCGTCGTGGCAATTGAAAGACTAAGTTTATAGATGAGCAGAATCGTGCCAATCTAGGAGGGGAGGGGGGGTTGGGGGGGGGGGGTAATTAGAACAGTCTGAAGATGAAGAAGCGTGGTTGATCCTTGAGATGTTTGTTCTTTATGGTTAATCGGCTCTAATCTCACAACGGAATGAGATATTGCAATTCTGACTTCACCATCGTGTTCAGCGTTGAAAATTCTGTAAACTGAGGTGTCACTCGGCAAGAAAAGATGTCAACATTTGTTATAAAATCAGTAAAATGGAGACATTTCACATAAAACCAGTTATTTCCTCGAAAATTTCCTCTTATAGCTATGCTGTGTGACTATGGATTTTAAATTTATTTTTCGCTGAACACGATGCAGTCAAAATGGCGATATCTTATTTTGGTTTATTATCTTCAATAATGAACCATTGGAATCGCCCAAAGAAAAAATTTTTTTAACCCCCCCTCAAAATTTGTTGGTTTACGTTTCAAGATACGTAGATTCAGAAAATCGAATAAAAAAACTCTGAAAATTCTTGACACAACGGTTTATTACCTTCCTTGTGCAGATCACCCTTCCGTCTATACCAGACTGTGTTGCAAATCGGCACCATACCATATTCTCACCGTACTCATACCATACCATACGAATTTCTTTCCTATCATACCGTACTGTACTATACTAAATCATACATACTCGTACAATAATATACCATACCATACTCATACCATGTCATACAAACCGAGTGAATATTGAAATTTCATCCATTTCTGACCTATATTTAAAACTTCAAGTATCTAGCTTATCATCAAAATTTAATTTGTTTAAACAAATAGGTATTATTTAAACAATTTTACAGACAAGAAACCGAGTGAATCCAGTTCTGTGATCCAGTTCTGACCTATTTTTAAAATTTCAAGTCAATAGCTCATCATCAAAATTTAATTTGTATTATTACAAAAAGGTATTATTTAAACAATTTTACAGATGAGAAACCGAGTAAATATTGCAATGTGGTCTATCCCCGACTCACGGTTAAAATTTCTAGACTGTAGTTTACCGGGCAGATGACAAAAGGTAGTTTTATTCTGGGCGTCTGAGGGTTGGGTCACATAACGGCCGTTTTCGACGCGAAAGATTAGTGTTTTTCCTAAACCTTTGCGCGCTCACTGTGAACGAACGGCTGGTCGCACAAAAATCCAATTGGTCTTAAAAGATTCGTAATTTTTCAGGTCATTCAAAAGTGAACTGAAAATTACACGTTTCAGTTAAATATTTTGAGATATGACATTGTCGAAATTTTAAATTTCGTTTTGAACCCCTTCCCCTTGACCTAGGGTTATGAAAAGTTTCGAGGACTATTGTGGGGCTGGTCCAAACCCAGAAACCGAATTTCGTAATTTTAACTCAACGCTAACTGGGCAAAGTGGCGCGGACGGCGTACGGCGTACGGCGTACGGCGGACGGACGGATTTTTTTTTATTCGATTTTCTGAATCTACGTGTCTTGAAACGTAAACCAACAAATTTTGAGGGGGGGTTAAAATTTTTTTTTCTTTGGGCGATTCCAATGGTTCATTATCGAAGATAATAAACCAAAAAAATCCGTCCGTCCGCCGTACGCCGTACGCCGTCCGCGCCACTTTGCCCAGTTAGCGTTGAGTTAAAATTACGAAATTTTTTTTTATGGGTTTCGACCAACCCCACAATGGTCCTCGAAACTTTTCATAACCCTAGGTCAAGGGGAAGGGGTTCAAAACGAATTTTGAAATTTTGAAAATTTCATATCTCGAAAAATTCATATAGAAATGTATGTTTTGGTTTATTATCTTCGATAATGAACCATTGGAATCGCCCAAAGAAAAAAATTTTTTAACCCCCCCTCAAAATTTGTTGGTTTACGTTTCAAGATACGTAGATTCAGAAAATCGAATAAAAAAAAATCCGTCCGTCCGCCGTACGCCGTCCGCCGTCCCCCGTCCGCCGTCCGCCGTCCGCCGTCCGCCGTCCGTGCCACTTTGCCCAGTTAGCGTTGAGTTAAAATTACGAAATTCGGTTTCTGGGTTCGGACCAGCCCCACAATGGTCCTCGAAACTTTTCATAACCCTAGGTCAAGGGGAAGGGGTTCAAAACGAAATTTAAAATTTCGACAATGTCATATCTCAAAATATTTAACTGAAACGTTTGATTTTCAGTCACTTTTGAATGACCTGAAAAATTACGAATCTTTTAAGACCAATTGGATTTTTGTGCGACCAGCCGTTCGTTCACAGTGAGCGCGCAAAGGTTTAGGAAAAACACTAATCTTTCGCGTCGAAAACGGCCGTTATGTGACCCAACCCTCAGACGCCCAGAATAAAACTACCTTTTGTCATCTTCCCGGTAAACTACAGTCTAGAAATTTTAACCGTGAGTCGGGGATAGACCACATTGCAATATTTACTCGGTTTCTCATCTGTAAAATTGTTTAAATAATACCTTTATGTAATAATACAAATTAAATTTTGATGATGAGTTATTGACTTGAAATTTTAAAAATAGGTCAGAACTGGATCACAGAACTGGATTCACTCGGTTTCTTGTCTGTAAAATTGTTTAAATAATACCTATTTGTTTAAACAAATTAAATTTTGATGATGAGCTAGATACTTGAAATTTTAAATATAGGTCAGAAATGGATGACATTTCAATATTCACTCGGTTTGTATGACATGGTATGAGTATGGTATGGTATATTATTGTATGTATGATTTGGTATAATACAGTATGGTATGATTGGAAAGAAATTCGTATGGTATGGTATGAGTACGGTGAGAATATGGTATGGTGCCGATTTGCAATACAGTCTGGTATAGACAGAAGGGTGATCTGCACAAGGAAGATAATAAACCGTTGTGTCAAGAATTTGCAGAGTTTTTTATTTCATATTTAGATAGAGTTTGTTCCGTAGAATTTTTTAAGACCATCCGCAGCTTTGTACGACCAGCCGTTCGTTCACAATGACGGCTCAAAGATTGTGCCTCACAACACGATCATGAATCAAACTTTTGGAATACAGGTCCATTTTCATAGTAACAAGCTCTTTGGAACATCATATGGCTTAAGTGATGTCGAGTTTGTTGTTCTGAGGTGCTTTTCGTGCTACGGAAATGAAGGTAAATTCGAATGTTTGTTGGTAGGTACTTCTTTTATAGAAAAATTATTACCGACGTAGTATTAAAAACCCCAGAATTATATCGTATTAATTATCATAATTAATAATAATTATTATTAATAATAAATACAAATGATTAATACCTATCAATAAATTATAATAATTTCCACTAGGTACTTGATAAAATTGTTAATAATTAGTGATAATTGATAATAATAATTAATCTAACATTTAGGATCTAGACATTTAGACCTAGTGATCTAGACAGAAGGGTGATCTGTACAAAGAAGATAATGAACCGTTGTGTCAAGAATTTGCAGAGTTTTTGGAAATTGAAGGCCATTTCAGGGAGTTTGAATAGACAACTTTTGATTGCCACTGTAATACATATTGTCCAGAAATACAGAAAGTAGAAATTTTGAGAAACCGCGCGACCGTTAATTTTATTCATAATATTCTCCTTACTACGAAAGTTGAGGACCATCCAACTAGTAAATCTTCGACCACCCTGAGATTATGACCGATCTCGGAGGTATTTTAGATCGACAAACGTAGAACCGGATCGTAGGCGTGTTGTCAAATCGTTTGAATATCGATTGATCCTCATGGTTGATGCTTATGTCGAATAGTTGGTCTGTTATCGAACCTCATTACGCTGAGCTAATTACTACTGGCTGTGAAATTACAAATTATTTTCGTAGCCAACGTACTAGTAATACGGAAATCTAAAACGAGAATCGAGTTTTCCTCTTTGAGACACATCGCGTGAGCGGTCACATGCATAATTCAGGCGGGAAACCTATTCATTCCCCTCGCCCTATGACGCCCCTACCGCTTCTTCAGTTCAGAGTTTCAAGTACCTACCAATAAATTTCAAGTTGGGCGACCCTCGATATAGAATCCAGATATAATCAAACTTGGATCATTGAGATGACGGCGTTGGTGAAATACCACATTCTCCTACTCACAAACCGCGTGGTCTCCCCGTTCCTTCTTTTTGCAATTTACGACACCTCCAACAGGCTCAAAATACGATTTGAACGTCAGGTCTTCACTCCACCAAGTCTCATCTCGATAGGAAATTCAAATTGTCTTTAAGTGCAGAATGAATATTCAGATAATTGAGAACACCCTTGTAAAATTAATTTTGCTTATGTGAATCATCGACAAACTACGAGAGGAAATTGTTCGAGGCTTTAGTGAGTTGATAAGAATTAAAGAGTACGTATTGAGCACCGAACGCAATGAACCCAATGGAAGTAAATCAGATGGCTAGTCGGTAATTACCTCATGGAATATTGGGCTGACCTAATGATAATTTATTTATATAAATGATGTATACAATAATACATGAATAAATTGTGAAGTTTCACTTGTGCCTGCATAAGCAATAATTTTTAAAACTGGAGATACCATCTTTGAGCTAGTTGTCTACTCCCCCCTTCATTCGGACATTACCATCTGGTCACCTAATCGACAAACATTTCAGCTCATTCGTCCGCTTATGTTGTGTAGTTAGGGGACCAAGATGGATATCGTATACAGAACAGTGATCTAGACACGTATAGTGATCTAGACAGTGATCTAGACACGTACCTTGAAACGTAGGTAGAGCAAAAACTGTTAAGAGGGGTGGAAAAATGTGTTTCTGGGTCGATTCCTTCTGTTTATTGTCTTCGAAAATAATGTTAATAGGTTTAGTAAAGGTTAGTTAAGGTTAGATATAGGATAAAGTTAGTAAAGATGATAGGTTCTATGAACCTATCATGTATGAATATATTTTTTAATTATATTTTTGTGCGTTAGGGCGGAAACCTAAATAAAATGTTCCTGGTATAGCAATTGATACGTCTGTCAACATCATACCGTTTTCCGGCTCTTGATTCTACGCGTTTTCGAAAAATGTCGCTTTCTATGTGGAACTCTGCCGAGTCAATTTCCCACGTAACAAAGGCGTTTTACCAATGTTTCGTCGAAAACTAACTCACCCTGTATACGAAAGAGTGATCAGTGATGCAGTGGGTTTCAGGCAATTAGGCAGATCTGAGCTTGAAAGGCAACCTTTGATGTCTCCCGGTTACCTCGGAGCGGTTTGATTGAGTTTCCAGAGAAAGAATTCATTTATTCGGAGGCAGGAAAACCCTCTAGATTTCAAAGGCCAAGTGCCGCCCTGCCTTCAAACTCAGATGAAACAGGCCATTGACTACTAATGCCGAACTCTAGGCGGGATATTCCGTTCGCTCTGAATCGGCTGAGTTTCATGAGCGCCACGAATAATGTTAACCTCTTTTTCCAATTTCATCCTCCCCTCTATCTCCTCTCGATGGAATGACTCATGGACGCCTAAATCCGGAGACCCTTTGCCATGTTTTTTTTTCAGTGTCTACAATGGTGCCCAATGGGGAATGACCTCAGGGTCTTGATATAACACCGGGCAACCATGCCAGTGACTGCTACCCCGCCAAAATCCATTGGGCATTTTTGATCAATCCCTTAGTAGGAAGGAAGCAAGTCGTTGGTTTCAACTGCTGTTCACATTGGTGGATTACAGCACTACAGAAGCAAGCCCAATATAAGGACTACGCACGGGACAAAAATAATAATCATAAAATGAAATAGAATACACCTAACAGTTGAGGTAAATTATTAAGACATATATTACCGCCATTTCGGACGCCTGTAAATAAATTTGATGATTTCGTGTCGAAAACTTGATTTATCGATACAATTTTATTTATAAAATTTGTTTATTAATTCTGTTATGTTGTTTTCATTATAATGAGAAAGCCTACATAATATGATACTCGTATTATAGTCTTTGATTGGATTTCATTGGGATTCACCTGAAACAAGTAAAAGATTCATCTTTGTTGGGTTTTAGTTGTGGCATTAAACTAGGAATTCTGTTCGTGTTTAGTTGTATTTTCCTCTCTCCTCTCCTCAGTGAACAAGAGTATTCAATTATTTACGGTAATGATCCCTTGAAATTGTCAGCTAAAATTAATTGCTTGACCTTTCTCCCCTCAAAATTAAAGCGTTCATGTACGAGAATCCATAAAATCGAATATTTCATGTGGACAACGCCAGTGGAGTTTATCCCATGGATGAGTTCTGAAAGGACCCAAAAAATAAAACAAATCAAAAATATAACTAAGCCACCCTAGGCCAACTAGGCCAACCTGCCTTGCTGAACCTGTCAAAATCCAATATTTCATGTTTCCAATATCCGCATTCCATTAATGTAATTAATTCCTGAGTTACGAGAGTTTCATGAACTTTGAGCAGGAAATAACGGATTTGGTGAATTTAACATACCTGTTTTGATGAATCTTTTCTGATTGTATCTCCTTTGAATCATTATTTTGTCTACATGTGGTGGTCACACGGGATTGACTAAAGGCAGGTATGGAATATAGCGTTCATTGTAGTCTGGAACACAAATTACCTACTAGTTGACAGTTCAATTTTGAAGAAATATATTCTTGGACAATGGTTTATTATCTTCTGTACAGATCACCCTTCTGTTTCATTTTATATAATAATTTACTTATTTATTAATTATTAATATACCTACTTAATTAATACAACTATTATATATAAATTATGATCATATAAATAATAATAATATTAATATTAGTAATTTAATTTAATCGATTTAATTTAAATCGATTTCTCAAACCCATGTGCTGTTCGAATCAGCTGGGCCAGTACGAACCTTTCAGTTCTATGTGCTCCACCTTTAAGCCCCCATTCGGAACGAATAGCTGGTCGTAGAAAGCTCCGGATGGTCTTAACAAATTCTCCGAACTATACTCTATTCCAATTTGAACGGAAAACTATACCGTTCAATTTGAATTTTTCGAGATCTGACATTTTTTGAAATCTCAAAATTCCTTGGTCGATTCCAACATGTCTTTGGTATCCAACATGTCCTTGGTATCCGCGTAAATCTATGGATTCTCACTTTTGTAGAGAGGTAGCAAAAGTTGCTTTCTTCCTTGAAGCCCCCGCATTGAGTATGGGATAGAATAGTGAATACTACTCCCTGCTGTTCATTGCTTCCTTCCAATCCAATAACTCGACATTCCGCCCAGCACTCGAAGGAAAGAAAATGTCATTTACCGAACACCTACAGTGGCTTAAGCGAAACAAGTAGAAGTTTCTCAATGAATTGTGAAGTTTGAGAAAGGAGCTCTTCAGGGCGATGAATGGCAGATGGTGAGTGCTCACTTAATGTTATCAGAGAGTTAGTTGCTCTTTGCTGTTGAATTGGTCGGAATTGGCGGTACCGCTGGCATGATTTTTTCATGTTCCGTGAAGATCCGAGTTGGTTCAGGGGTTAAATCCACTTCACCGATGAATAGTTTACGCATTCGAACCTAAGATTTCGTTTGGGACACCATACAAAATATACGAAGCTATGGGACTTCGTCAATACATATCAATATATTGTACCTCAATCTAAAAGGCAAACTTAATTAAATGTCACCATCTGTTTCTCCCAGCACTGTCTATCATATGTAGAGCGAGTAAAGTTTTCTATTTTCAATACGATAAATTACAATGAAGCGAGTGACTGCGCCTATCATGTGAGTGGGCAGTATAGCTTTATCCTACTTGAATGGTTGTATTTACACAAGATACATGTATATAAGAATTTACCGGGTAGGTAAAACAAGGACGAGGTGTTACCAAGAAAATATAGTTGGTAGGTACCTACATAATTGAATAAAATGTTACTTTTTCAGGAGCGCTCAAACGGGAGGCTTAAGATTCCGCCCCGTGTTGTCATTAAAGGATCAGAGCAGCTTAATAAAACCTTAAGATTCCGCCCGATTACCTGCGAGCAGTTTGGAGTATCCTTAAGATTCCGCCCGATTACTTGCGAGCAGTTTGGAGTATCCTTAAGATTCCGCCCCGAGCCTATCTCTAGAAACCTTAAGATTCCACCCCTCCCCGAGAACATCTCCCCTGCGTACGGAAAACGCAGTTAGTAAAATATGGAAATGATATTTAGCAATTTATTAACGAAATTTGTCAACAAAGGTTACGGGTTCAAACATTAATTTCGTCCACTTGATCTATATATCCAACTAATCTATATGGTACTAATCAGTTGATTAGGGGATGTTTTTATTCCGCAACCCTGAACATGGGAGGTAAACAAACACGAAGGTGCGGAATCTTAAGGTTCGGGTTCACCTGGCCACTGATAGACCGGGCGGAGTCTTAAGGTTACTCTAAGCCGATGGCATTAGTGAGGTGCTCAAATCCGTCGAGCTAATGACAACACGGGGCGGAATCTTAAGGCTCCCGCTCAAACGGATAATTTTCGTGACTTAACTTTAGTATCTAGTATGGAAATAACGAACTAAAATACGGTCCAAAACGGTCTAAACGAACTATCTATTCCAATATTCAAAGAACGATTACGTTACTCGCCAATAATAAATAATGATCTGTCAAGGAGAGGAGGAGAATTGGTAGTCCTTCGTTTTAACGACGTATTCTGGTACTTGAGCAGAAAAACAAAATACGACGTATTCCTACTCTGAAAAAGATGATCAAGGTCCTACGAGTAAAACAATATTGTTAGCATATTCCAAGTTCCTGTCACAACAAATTTACTTACTTACCTTGAGTGAGGAATGTTTAATAATTTATCGATGAAACGGAGACATTTATGAAAATGATCATGGAGAGAGCCTCACTTGTACCCAACTTCATGTCTGTATAAACATTTCAAAGAATTCACGACCCGACAACTTTTCATCAAGTCCATACTCTTTATGTACTACCGTTCCCCCAATCAAATCTCGAGTCAGAGTGTCCATGACCATGAAACTCGTTTCAGATTAGACGGTAACGTGTGGAACCCTAAGCCTGCTGTAACTCTAACAACAAGGAGCCCCCATTACATAATATACATGACCATCGTAGAATCACAGTTGGTTTAAGATCCACCTTAATATGCTCTCGATCCTTGTAAGAAACAATTTAGGCGTGGTTCCTACAGCTCCGTATGACGGAGCCGGATAATAATTTTAATTAATTACTACGGTTGATGACGTGTTTATTTCTGGAGAAGAGATGTGTTCTGGTAAATTTTTAGACGTATAATCAAGACTGTTTTGTTTACGCTTTAAATGTTTTGGTGCATCTTTTGTGGGACGCGACGGGCATAGCCTATTGCGCCGCAACAACGTTCATTGGTAACTTATATTGATTTGTAATTTTTTGATATGTATATATGATGTAAATAAATAAATAAATTCTATAATTGATAGGCAATATGCGCTTTCCGTCCAAACTGAGCATGTAGTTTTCCAAAAATGGTTCAAAACGCTGGATAGTTCCGTTTTTCCAGATTTTTGATGGGTCCAAATGGCAGGTCCATTTCCGAAAATGATTCAGATACTTAGTCAACCTTCTGCCAACCTGTAACTGGTTTCGTTGTTATCTTTTGTTAGGAAATTTTTCATGATCCTCTAAATATTTTTGGACTATGGACATTCGTCCTAAAATGTCTAGTTTATCAACGAATGAATAAAATCCTGTTGTTCTCAGTTTGTAAACCATAATTCGAATCTTTCAGCAATATGCTTGGTGCTCTTTTGTAAGTGATTAAGTTATTGGGTTTCTGAAAGCCTTTCGAGGATCGTTTTAAACACAGAAGATTTTGATTGGCAAAAAAGTTATTGTTTAACAGAGGGAGGTGCTACTGTAATTAGCCAAGAAATTCCTGTGGTAGAGCGTGAAGGAAGTGGATCATCACTGAGTTCTGAAGATGATGATTTTTCTAAACTTGAAAGTGACGATTCTCCTAGAATTTCTTCAGATTCTCCTTCGTTTGATATTATTTATGAAACAGAAGTACCTGAAACTGCAGCAGAAATGCCTTCAATGGTCACTGAGGGAAAGTCTGATGATCTAAATGACGAGAAAGATGATCAGCAAAATCTTACAATACCTACAGCTGTAGATCAGGGTTTACGGGCTTGAAGTTATAAACCAAGCTCGTATTTTCCTGTGTTTTCCAAGGTTACTAAAGTATTAGGTAGAATATCTGAAAACTTTTGAAATAATTGTTGCCAACCAGCAGGATCATTGTCAAATTTGACAGTGTTCTTCTGTTTGTGAATTGCAACATATTAAATAGAATCGTGGGTTACCAATAAGGTTCGGAAAATTCTTATTTCGACATTATACAAATCTGAAATGTGAAGTGTTAGGCCAAGATAAACTTAATCGCATTTCTTATAGTCGGAAAGCATCTCAAATTATCTTTTGAATGAGCTCTTGGGAAGGATCTGGAGAACTTTTGGATTCATGAGAAAAAACTTGGCTACAGCACTCCACTAACGGAAGTAGTGGCGGCACTACACCTTGAGAGCTAAGTTCATCAAGTCTTAAATAGAAACGGCTCCCGACAGTTGTGTAATGTAATATTCACGGCGGAACAACTGAGATCGGTTGGTATCCACTACTTCCAAAAAGAAGAATATTGTTTGGAGGGGGAAATATCGATCAAAAAATGTCAACTTACATTTTTTTTTTCTCTGGATTTTGGATACAGGGAAAGTATCACGTATTTGTGTCCTCCAGATCATCATGCATGTATAGTGGAGTTCAGATCTGATGGCCCACTCAACATTCCATGGTCTCTATGCCAGCTTATAACGAATTACCAAGGTACTTTTCCGTCAAAGGTTCCTGATTATCACTTGAGTTAATCATACCCAACATTGATGACATGGACATGGATGAGGAACAGTCGTTACAAGTGTAAACATTGTGACGGTCCCTGAATTTTGGTTTATTATCTTCGATAATGAACCATTGGAATCGCCCAAAGAAAAAAAAAATTTTAACCCCCCCTCAAAATTTGTTGGTTTACGTTTCAAGACACGTAGATTCAGAAAATCGAATAAAAAAAAATCCGTCCGTCCGCCGTACGCCGTACGCCGTACGCCGTACACCGTACGCCGTACGCCGTACGCCGTCCCCCGTACGCCGTCCGCCGTCCGCCGTCCGTGCCACTTTGCCCAGTTAGCGTTGAGCTAAAATTACGAAATTTGGTTTCTGGGTTTGGACCAGCCCCACAATGATCCTCGAAACTTTTCATAACCCTAGGTCAAGGGGAAGGGGTTCAAAACGAACTTTGAAATTTCGACAATGTCATATCTCTAAAAATTCTCATGAAACGGTGTAATTTTTAGTTCACTTTTGAATGACCTGAAAAATTACGAATCTTTTAAGACCAATTGGATTTTTGTGCGACCAGCTGTTCGTTCACAGTAACCGCGCAAAGGTTTAGGAAAAACACTAAACTTTCGCGTCGAAAACGGCCGTTATGTGACCCAACTTCCTAGACGCCCAGAATAAAACTACCTTTTTTCATCTTCCCGGTAATCTACAGTCTAGAAATTTTAACCGTGAGTCGGGGATAGATCACAATGCAATATTCACTCGGTTTCTCATCTGTAAAATAGTTTAAATAATACCTTTTTGTAATAATACAAATTAAATTTTGACGATGAGCTATTGACTTGAAATTTTAAAATATAGGTCAGAAATGGATGATATTTCAATATTCCCTCGGTTTGTATGACATGGTATGAGTATGGTATGGTATATTATTGTATGTATGATTTGGTATAATACAGTATGGTATGATAGGAAAGAAATTCGTATGGTATGGTATGAGTACGGTGAGAATATGGTATGGTGCCGATTTGCAATAATTTATTTCGTATTTAGATAGAGTTTGTTCCGTAGAGTTTTTTAAGACCATCCTCAGCTTTGTACGACCAGCCGTTCGTTCACAATGACGGCTCAAAGGTTGACACGATCGTGAATGAAACGGTTGAAAATTTCAACTTGAAATACAGGTCAATTTTCACACTAACGAGCTGTTTGCAACATCATATGGCTTAAGTGATGTCGAGTTTGTTGTTCTGAGGTGCGTTTCGTGCTACGGCAATGAAGGTAATTTCGAATGTTTGTTGGTAGGTACTTCTTTTATAGAAACATTATTACCGACGTAGTATTAAAAACCCCAGAATTATATCGGTACATTTTATTTGTAATTAATTCATCATCTCTATCATTCAGGTTCTGCACAAAGCAACCCAGACGATTCCAACAGTCGTATTAATAAATCATAATCAATAATAATTATTATTAATAATAAATACAAATTATTAATACCTAACAATAAAGTATAATAATTTTCACTAGGTACTTGATCAAATTATTAATAATTAGTGATAATTCATAATAACAATTAATCTAACATTTAGGATCTAGACATTTAGACCTGGTGATCTAGACAGAAGGGTGATCTGTACAAAGAAGATAATGAACCGTTGTGTCAAGAATTTGCAGAGTTTTTTTTATAGAACCACTTGAGATGGGGACAGACCTGCTGACACAGATCCGTTATCCCTTCCGAGTTGGGCGATAAGGTTCCTTCATGGAAGGAGCTAGGGGTCTAACGTCACATTCCTCGCAACATTTGTGTGGGGAGTCAGTGAAGTCTAATGGGTTAGGCTGTATGTATGGCCGGCTAGTTTACCACCATCCTGTCATAACATAACGTGCTAATACGAATGATATTTATTTAAAGAAAACGAAACAGAGGATTACTAGTACGTATGTATACATAGGTATATACAAAGCTTCAAATATTTTCAGAATACCTGAAGTGTTAACACCAACATAATCCCTTCTCCTTTAGAAGCCAGTTTTGTTGAGCTTAACCTACAAACTTATTAATAAAATTCCATCGGCTCCCAATCGTGTGTATTTCATTATTTTCAATCCGAAGACGGATTCAGAGAGGGTGACGGTATTGAACATCCGAAGGCAAATATTCCTGCAGATAAATGAAGTTTTCAAAGATCATGCAAGCCCCGCATAAGTTCAATTCTCATTGGAACGTTTAGGGCGCACATCATACTTGTGTATCGCTCACGGACTGTCAATACATTTAGACGACATTTTGTGGGGGTTACGTCGATTGGGTTCTGAAAAATTGATTTGGGCGAAAAGTAGTAGAATCTGCGCAAACTCGATTATTACCTCCAGTTGTATCAACGAGTTTTTGTCGAGTTTCCAACGGTTATGTACTTAGGTTTGTAAATGAAATGTCTCCCCTTGGATATCATTTTTATTGGAGCTATGGTAGCGTGTAAGCAATCTTGGGATCCTATCTAAACATGTGTAAACCTAATCTTTTTTCTTTTAATATTTGATGGGCCGGTGAGGAATAGTTGTATGTGTATTCGGTTAATAACCACACTGGGTTAAATAAACTAATTTCACTAATAACCACAAGGATGTGATGAAGCAATAGTTCGATAGGACTACGAAAAAAAACACTATAAAAAGGTCTCTTGATTCGACTGCTGTTACTTAGAAACGTTTCTTCACAAGGAATACAGAGGTTATTTCCGTTCAAGAGAAAAAACCTTTTACTCAACATCATTCATAAGCACTTCCATAAATAAGTGTAATGCATAAGCTTCTCAAAATAAATTCTATAAATAAGCGAGTCCAAGTTAGCGCGATGGAATGGTAAAGTGGTGTCATGGCCGGGGGTGAAGCGGAGGTCGTTATACACAACCCCGCATCAAACTCAGCTGCTCCTCGGCGTGATCCACCGTCATTTATAAATGCTTGAATTCAACCGCCTTCCACTTTGCATAAGTATCCTGGGAAGTCAGTGGAGCGAAATGAACCACTGTGTCTTCGTCCGTTTTTTTCCTAACAACCCTGAGAACCTGTACACCAGCTCCTGACCCTCATTCACACCAAGTTTTCTGGGCTAAACCCCTCTGAAGTGTTCGTAGTTTTCTACTTCAGGTTTTGTCGTTTTCCAGACAAACTTTGCGCTCCTGATTCAAATGGATATAATTGAAAGTGGCAACCCTAGCGGTAGTAACTGCGTATATAAGCTGAACGAAGAGTAGGTACCTACCCCAAAAATTCAAATCCCCCTGTATCAGTATGTGAATTTGAGTCCAAATATTCAATATTCAAGGATGTAATTGTTACCGTCCACAGTTAAACGTACCGGAAGAAAATTTTTCAGCAGAACGAAAAAAAAATAAGTCAGGGTCGGAAAATCGACATTTTGGGTTATTATCGATTCGTGTGGGAAATTTAACGTAGTTTCTGAATCTGTACGCCGTTTAACGAATCGATTACGGGAAATCATCGACTGTAACTTCAACACAAATTTTTGCGATTGTCCCAGTCTCAAAAAAAATCCATCTTTTAGATGGAAACCTACTCTAATACATTCCTAACAATAGCACAATAGCACTTAGTACTAAAAAAAAAAAAAAGGAAAAAAAAAAAAATCAGAACCAGGTTGAAAAGGCAAGATATCGACATCAAAACAGTTTTTAAAACGTTGATTGCATTTTTCTAACAGCTTTTATGCAATTCAGAGGATCAAAAAATTATAAATAAAAAACTCTGCAAATTCTTGACACAACGGTTCATTATCTTCTTTGTACAGATCACCCTTCTGTCTAGATCACTAGGTCTAAATGTCTAGATCCTAGATGTTAGATTAATTATTATTATCAATTATCACTAATTATTAACAATTTTATCAAGTACCTAGTGAAAATTGTTATAATTTATTGTTAGGTATTAATAATTCGTATTTACTATTAATAATAATTATTATTAATTATGATTAATTAATACGATATAATTCTGGGGTTTTTAATACTACGTCGGTAATAATTTTTCTATAAAAGAAGTACCTACCAACAAACATTCGAATTTACCTTCATTTCCGTAGCACGAAAAGCACCTCAGAACAACAAACTCGACATCACTTAAGCCATATGATGTTCCAAAGAGCTTGTTACTATGAAAATGGACCTGTATTCCAAAAGTTTGATTCATGATCGTGTTGTGAGGCACAGTCTTTGAGCCGTCATTGTGAACGAACGGCTGGTCGTACAAAGCTGCGGATGGTCTTAAAAAATTCTACGGAACAAACTCTATCTAAATATGAAATAAAAAACATACATTTCTATATGAATTTTTCGAGATATGAGATTTTCAAATTTTCAAAATTCGTTTTGAACCCCTTCCCCTTGACCTAGGGTTATGAAAAGTTTCGAGGACCATTGTGGGGTTGGTCGAAACCCATAAAAAAAATTTCGTAATTTTAACTCAACGCTAACTGGGCAAAGTGCCGCGGACGTCGTACGGCGGACGGACGGATTTTTTTTTTTATTCGATTTTCTGAATCTACGTATCTTGAAACGTAAACCAACAAATTTTGAGGGCGGGTTGAAATTTTTTTTCTTTGGGCGATTCCAATGGTTCATTATCGAAGATAATAAACCAAAATGAAGTACGAGGTACGCGGTGTAGGTGTGGGAGGGGCCGCAGAGACATAAAAGGTCTCGTCTCATGACGCACTAGTTGGCCTCCTGCCAGCCGTATTACGTCATACGCTCGTGCGTCATAGGCTCTGACGTACTTGTTGGCCTCCTGCTAGCCGTCTTACGTCATACGCTCGTGCGTCATAGATTCTGACGCACTTGTTGGTCTTTTGCCAGCCGTCTTACGTCATACACTCGTGCGTCATAGGCTCTGACGTACTTGTTGGCCACCTGCCAGCCGTCTTACGTCATACGCTCGTGCGTCATAGGCTCTGACGCACTAGTTATCCTGCCAGCCGTCTTACGTCATACGCTTGTGCGTCATAGGCTCTGACTCAATAGTTGGCCTCCTGCCAGCCGTCTTACGTCATACGCTCGTGCGTCATAGGCTCTGACGTACTTGTTGGCCTCCGGCCAGTCGTCTTAGGTCATATGCTCGTGCGTCATAGGCTCTGACGTACTTGTTGGCCTCCTGCCAGCCGTCTTACGTCATACGCTCGTGCGTCATAGGCTCTGACGTACTTGTTGGCCTCCTGCCAGCCGTATTACGTCATACGCTCGTGCGTCATAGGCTCTGACGTACTTGTTGGCCTCCTGCTAGCCGTCTTACGTCATACGCTCGTGCGTCATAGATTCTGACGCACTTGTTGGTCTTTTGCCAGCCGTCTTACGTCATACACTCGTGCGTCATAGGCTCTGACGTACTTGTTGGCCACCTGCCAGCCGTCTTACGTCATACGCTCGTGCGTCATAGGCTCTGACGCACTAGTTATCCTGCCAGCCGTCTTACGTCATACGCTTGTGCGTCATAGGCTCTGACTCAATAGTTGGCCTCCTGCCAGCCGTCTTACGTCATACGCTCGTGCTTCATAGGCTCTGACGTACTTGTTGGCCTCCGGCCAGTCGTCTTAGGTCATATGCTCGTGCGTCATAGGCTCTGACGTACTTGTTGGCCTCCTGCCAGCCGTCTTACGTCATACGCTCGTGCGTCATAGGCTCTGACGTAATGGCCCGCCGGTCGCTTGTGTTCTGACGTGATCTGAGGGAAAGGGTGAATCAAGGGAACAAATTTTTCCCGTTTCAGTTTATGTGCCAAAGCAAAGACATGAAAATGTCAAAAAAATGTGTAAATAGGTCGTGATACGGCTCCTCATAATCCTCCAAGTAGGCGTTCCTCAGCATGTTGTGAAGGCAGCTTGTGACCAAAATCACGAGGTCAGCTACTTCTGGCACAACTGAGATATACGAGTAATATATCCTCCAAATTTGACTCAAAAGCGCAAATGCGTTTTCGCTTACCCGTCTGGATCTGCATAATCGTTAGTTGAAGATGGCTTTTACTTCATCCGCTCTCGCAGCGGCTCTATTGAAAGGTTCCATTACATGTTTTTAGAGGCGAAACGCTTCATCGACCGAAAATCGTGAGCCGCAGTCGCAGTCGTGAGTCGCGTCTAGGAATGTTACAAGTTTGCGGCGTCCGACTGCGTCTGTCGACCGAAAATCGTGAGCCGCAGTCGCAGTCGTGAGTCGCGTCTAGGAATTTGCACCTTTAGGAATGACAATAAACCCGATTTCAAAAATCCAGAAGCTAAGGTAGGTACGTTTTCCTGTGGACGGTCACTATTATCTCCTAAAATATGACCTTTTAAACACTACACAAGCTGATATTACACTACGGCTGAAACGAATGAGGAAAGAATTGTAATTTCTCATAACTGATGTTTTCAACGTAGGTACATTGAGTCCCTGGTTAAAATAAATTCATAAATATTCGTTTCTTTGAGTTAAGGTACCACGAAGGTTATCTCAATTTTGTATAAGATGTTACGATAAAGCTCGTAGCTACATGGCCCCCTAAACCTCATTAAGTTCGCTGCCATCTCGAGAATCAAACCCAGAACTACCCTCAGTAAGGAACGGCTTCGCATCAACGCTCTAAAACGCTCGGCCACGGAGAAGAGAACCCTTGGTTAAAGCTTTACAGAGCGTTGTGACTAGAGTATTTTCACATGAATGTAGGTACACACGTTGAAGGAGCTATCGTGTAAATTTGATCGCCATTTCAGGGAAGGGGGTCAAACAATTGTTGGTTCCTTCTGCTCAAGAGCCCTAGTCGAGAGTCTTTCATTCTCAGAGCTGTTTCCAGGGCTGTTGTTACGAGTATATTGTGGCGTGTGCCATGGGGTGGAAATCGAGGTAGAGAGGGAATTGTGAGCAGTTTCGGCCCAAACTTGACCGGATTCCGAATAGAGTCGTCTCCGGTCTTGATGTCACCGCCCCGATTTAAATACATGGACAACAGATGAATTTAAAAAATAATAATAAATAAGCAAACAAATGATTTTATTCGTTTTCGAACCATCCCACATTCTGTCTTCTTCATTTGGCTTAACCGTTCAGTGGCGTCGTCGGAGGAGAGGCGTATCTTTCATTCAGGTACGGTAATTTCTCTTCATTCAATTTTGCTAGGCTTACTACATGATCAAGTAATATAAACGCAATTAATTAAAATTAATTGAAGTAATTGTCAAATTGAATTCGTGCCTCCGAAAGGGGGGTTTTTCACCCAGCATGGATTCTCTTGAAATTAGTTATTCCAGTTGTTTATTTCACTACAATTATAGTTATTAGCCCAGAACTATTTTCAAACTTGTTTAAAATGAAAATTTCACGGAAATTCTTTCATTTTGACGAGGAATATTTTTTTTTATCGTGAAAGTTTTTCGAGATTTTTTGAGGTTTTTCAGCCGTTGCCATATAGAAAATCTGGCACTTTTATTGCCGTTCAGCAAGTATATGTTCAACTCCTCCGATGTAACAGAAGCGTATACTGTGTTCTTCAAAATATTATAACAATTACCGTTTCAATTGAAAATTTTGTAATTTACATTACCTAAGAGAGTGTCGCGAACGTTTCTGAAAACCATTAGGAATAGGTGGGTGTTTACCGTTGCCTCATGGCAAACGCTGGGGTGAAATAGGTTAATTTCTTTAATCGTAGTTGTAATAACATCACTCTACTGTAATTATTTCTGATTTGCAGTTTCTAGTATTTCTGAACTTTGGCTCGTAAGTGATTAAATCAACATTTTGGTCAGGTTATTCGTTTGTGGGCCGGACTGCCAAATATACTCTCATGTCTAAGGACGCGGGAGCGTCCCGCCCGCCAAGAAAACCGAAGCCCTGAAACGAAGCGACTGAGACACTGATTACGCGAAGGAACAAGTTGGGTTTTTCACCCCCCCCCCCCCTCTGGAGCTCGGCCCCTTGGGTGTCTCGGGAATTGATTTTTTGTACACCAACTCTCTAGGTGCCTGTGAGGACGTAAACCAAATTTCAACTCTCAGGACCATCACACGTCGGGGGTATAGCAGTTTTATAACCACTATTTTTCATGTTTTTCGTGTTCTTCTCATTGTTGTCCTCGTTATCGTTCTTTTTCTCGTTGTTCATTGACGGGGCTACAGCCCAGTAGACAAAACGGATCGAGCTGAAATTTTGCACACACGTTTCTTTCCATCAAAGGGAGTGCCTTTTGTGCATTTTGTCCCCTCCCCTCTTTTCCCTCCAATTAGGAGGGGTACAGTAATTTGCAGGAATTTCAAATGGTCATAAGTTCTTCAAAATTTCAGATTTTCTTTTTCAGTTTTATTCTGCTTACTGTACTGTTCAATTTGAAATAACAATAAGCTCCATTGTAAAACAAAGTAGTTACGATGGTTTTTCTGTTTTCAATGATGACTGTCGTAAAAATTATTCAAAATTGGTACGGTTGGTCCTACAATGTCCGTTGGGATTTTTAGTATAATATACTAAATATATTATGGTACTAAATATATATACTATATATATAAGTATAATGTAATAAATATATACTTAGTATATTATGGTCAATGATTTCGAATCGATTTGGCAACAGTGGATTTGGATTTGGATTTGGATTTGGATCCACAGTCAAAAATACGTGAATGTACTAATTTCCGAAAACATCAAAGTTGAACGGTGGTCAGAAAAATTATCGTAGAATAGCGCCTGTTGAAGGATCGATAGGAAATTTAGTGGGCTTTCGAATGAGTGGAACACAGTTTGTCACTTTTCACAACGGTTCTCGAGTTATTTGGTTAACAATCGTAGGTTTTTCGTTCAGCAACCTTTCTCCAATCTCTTACACACCAACTAGTAGTATAATGATTCTCAAAAACAAAACTTTGCATACTTTTTTTTTTTTTTAACTCAAAGTTTTTTTTTTTTCAAATTCGAAGTTACTTTTTAATTAAAACATTTTTGAATGTTTTGATGTTTTGAATTTTTGAACCATCATCATATTGAACCACCATCATATTAAGAAAGTATTACTTTACCAATGCAAAAAGATGTCATATCCCCCCAAAAACAACTCCGTTGTAAAAACTGGCCCGCCAAAAAACCTCCGCAGCTGCAAAAAGGATTGATATTCATCTTGCCCGCCTGCCACGTATATAGGATGCTCGGTGCTTCTCACCTCGCTGTTGAGTGTGCATATAGAAACCTGATCCTCCTACCCATGACCACCACCACCTATGTTTTCCTGTTCCCGGTCTCCTTCCCACAACCTCCTTTCACTCTCCACTGTTTCCTCTGTTGCACCTGCAGGGAGCTTTTTGATTCTTTCAATGCTGTTGGCGGGAGCTTTTTGCCAGATGAACAAGCCTGAATTGAAGCATAACTTCACTGTAGCTGTACCACCCCTGATTACTAGTGACCTACAGTAGTACTTTTATAAATCTTAGACGCCTTGCTTTTGCGATGTCAGCCAGCCTGAAAAGGCTCATTACTTTACTGTTGTACCACCACTACTACATGTATCATCTACTTCTCAGAAGCCTTGCAAAAAGCTTCCGCCAACAGCATTGAAAGAAGCGAAAAGCTCCCTGCAGGTGCAACAGAGGAAACAGTGGAGGATGAAAGGGGGGTTGTGGGAAGAAGACAGGGAACAGGAAAACATTGGTGGTGGTGGTGGTTAGGGGTAGGAGGATCAGGTTTCTATATGCACACTCAATAGCGACGTGCGAAGCACCGAGCATCCTATATACGTGGCTGGCGGGCAAAATTGATATCATTCCTTTTTGCGGCTGCGGAGGTTTTTTGGCGGGCCAGTTTTTACAAGGGAGTTGTTTTTGGGGGGTACCTACTTCCAAAGGAACATCTTATTACTGTCGAGGCACTGGCCCACCACACTTTTTCATTGGAGGCACGAATCACCAAATGCCTCAACACCCCCCAATGCCCCGCAATACCACCAAGGCGAAGGAGAAAGGCAAAGGATTTCCGCACTACAGAATCCTCCTCGTACCTCTTTCCACTGTAAATAAGGAAATCTTCCCGCCTTCACTTCCCATTTCAGCTTCCTTCTCCATTCTATTGTTAGACCCCCGGGAACCAACTATGTGTCGGCAGGCGAGCTCTTCTGGTAACGAACCTCTCTCGCTGCCTCAAAAAATCAACTTTTCCCCGATCCGGCTTACCTGACTCCTCCTCTCATACAATTAATAAATGTATACATTCATTGTGTCTAAAGAACGGACTCAATCCTCGACTCACCTAACAAATATCACCATTCTTAGACTTGTTGAGACTGTAGCGAAAGCTCAATTTTGCAAGGCGGTGATTCATGATCAGTATATCGTCTGTTGAGATCCCACAAGGTCTTACTAACTTTTCCCAACTTTATTTTACCAGCGCTATAACAATATAGCCCTTGTGGATATTAAGAAAACTCTGCAAATTCTTGACACAACGGTATAATTATCTATAATAAACCATTGTGTGAAGTATTTTCAGAGTTTTCTTAATATCCACAAGACATATATCGTAATAGCGATGGTAAAATAATGTTAGGAAAAGTGAGTTAGACCTTGTGGGATCGTAAGAGACAATATTTTCAAATAACCTATAATATGTGGCACAATACGCCTAGTGATTAACACTAGAATGAAGCGATCGCTATATCATAAACCGTAATACAAACGGATTGTCCAATCATAATATGAGGGAAGTTGAAAAAACTATTTCTACCACCCACCAATACTCACATCTTCATTCTTTAAGATATACTTTCACTCGGTTTGTTCGATAGAATAACAAGTTTAGTTACCTATCATGCGACTCACTCCAATTATAAAGCTAGATATTCTGTTTATAGGTATATTACTCGTAATAAGAAAGATGCTACTAACTTCTGTTAATATTCAGCTCATAGAAAACACTCCACCCAGACATACCTTGTAAAGAGACTTGTAGCCGTTTTCAAATAACTAAGAGATAAATTTACTAGCGGTGAAGGCAACAATCTAGAAACAAAAGTGGATAACGATAAACAAAAAGAATGTCTTGCAGCCGTATGATATTATGTACCTAGGATTTATCTACAAGCTCTTCCTCAGCACCACATGGGAGACCAATCTGCGTTCCAGTCCTGGTTGTGTGGTTTGATTATTATTAAATACTATACACATTTTCAATTAGCGAAGTTATCATTTTAGGTATAATTACCTATTTAGCAACGAGAGGGTCCAAGCTTTAGGCGCTGGAATATTTGTTGGTAGGGACTTATTGATATGAGTTATTACCGTTGTAGGATGGTACATGTGAAACCCCATAAATTATGTAAATAAAATTTTATTTACCTTCCAATTTCAAATTTTATTTGCTCGACAAGTTGTGGGGTGATGGATGGTTGGTCACCACAATCACCAGTCCTAAACGAATCTCCTCAGAGCTACCCGTAGTCAGACACAAACAGAACAAATAAAAATACCTTCACGTTGTTTAAAATTTAGGGCTAGTCAGACATTTTGCAAAGGACCGGGATGTGGTGAAGTTTAGGGAAAAGTGGAAATCACGGTCGTCCCTGGGGTATTGTTACGGCAAGTTTATTACAAACCTTATCCAATCTCCAAGCCTAAAATCATATTAGGGACGAGCCCGCTGAAAAAGCGTTTGTAACGGCGGGCCTCAACCAATATACGGGATGTGGGGACTAAAAACGGGGTTGAGGGGAAAAAACCTCACGTGTTTACAGCGCATCAGAGACAATCCCTTCATAAAGTGTCCCTTCGGGGGCATTATGGTGACTTTTGGTCGAGCGCGGTAGTATTTAGAAAGGTTTGTTTGTCTAATTATAATCTCTTTGTTATCAGAACGTCGCAATAGAGCGTGGAGTTGATGGTGAACTTTCATAATATCAAAACGAATAACTTTGAATTTAGCGTCTAAACCTGTATTAACATACGGTGAAAAATAAATTATCGCGATGTTGTGAAACTTCACATCCAGGTTTTGTTCTGTCATCGCGGTAAAGTTGCTCTAGTTGCCTCTAAAACCCCTATTCTTGTAGATTAGTCACTCACAGACTGGCCGAAAAGTCCATACGAATACGCACACTAGGAACACAACTATAAATAAACAAACATTTGATTTGAAGGGCTAAATATGAAGGCTAAATATTGAAGATATCGAATGTAATGAGTCAACAAAATAGAGAATGCTGTCGATTATTACAACTGACGAGGAAACCAAATTAAACATTTCTTGACACTGATTCCGGATTTTGCACACCATCTGCCGCGTCAATTTGTAATTGGATGTAATTTTGGTTTTTTTGTTGTTTTTTTTACACAATTTTCTCCCAAGATTGCTGGTTGGAGATCATCTTCTTGATGTCATTAGCAGGTGTGATTTCGCCCACGTTTCTCTCTCTTTTCCATCTGGCGCAGAGGAAAAACGTGTGCTAAGCATCGTACGAGCTAATGCCTGCTAATGTTCTTTGGTGTTGGTAGGAACTGAAGTCCACTTCCCCGTGCCTCCTGGCGACCCATGGGCGCACCTGTGGGATAAGCACGTGGGTCCAGGCCCATCTGACATCAGATTCCCACTCATTCTCCCAATGCTGCAGGGAGAACGCTGCTGGAGGGCCCAGCCCACTCTTCCACTCCATACTACACGATTGCTTCGGCTGTCCTCATGAGCATCTTCATTTTTTTGGGTCCAGGGCCGCCAATGTTGGCCAAAAGTCGTCTCAGGTTGGCTGTCACTGCCTTGCCTTTCTCTTGCTCGCTCCCAGAATACATTATTATGTGTTTCTGTGACGAAATTTGTATTCGGAAATTCGTCCTCAGCAGTGCCAGTTTTAAACCAATTTGAATTACCTAGACTCACTAGCCAACTTGAAGAGTTTCGATAGTTATGTCGGACGCGTCTGGGTGAACTCAATGGAGATTCGATTGAAAAATAATCCAATCCAAGACGGCTCTTTTCTTCAGGTTTTGGTCATAAGAACAAATGATAACTGGGAAAATTTTGCATCCGAGGCTAAAAATTTAACGGAAGTCATACGGTCACCACTCAGAAGGTGGTTATTTCCATTTGGGATAGAAATAACCACTACAGTCCACTACGCTAAAACTTATATTGGAAAGGAAAACATATCAGTAGTACCTTCCTCCACTGACGATTTGTGAGGTTCATTTTAGTTTAATTTACACTTCATATTCACTCAATAAAGGCTTGAAGTCATACGTACAATTAAACTTCCCATGTCGCAATTCTACGTAGACTTATTTACAATATTGATATCTTAGCGATCGCGACCAGTTCAATTATATAGACGTCAAAGGATTTCCAACAGCAGGTCGTGTTGAGTCAATGAGAAGCCGACGGGGGATATAATCCCTGTAGCTTTAACTTCAATTAATTTATATTCACTAAGTGTGAATTGATCCGGAAATTGATTTCACAACCGACCGTCCCCGGATGGAATTGGATGGTGACACAAAGTAGATTGTTGATGGAATCGATCAACCTTCTCGCTTCTTGATTTATACAACCGATGTAACCAACTACAAGTAATCCATTTTTAAGTTTCCATCAGAACTTTTTTGCTGTGTGGTTTTTTGCCAAGATACAATTTATAACTCGGGCTGATGACGCCGTAGACAAAATGATGACAATGATGACGAAATTCGAGCATCAATTCATGCTGCACAATTAAAACTTTCTAAAGATTCTTCTGTATAATAGGTAGGCAGGTTTTTCCACGTACTAAAGGTGAGAGCTATGGCGTTAAAAGCCAAGAAACACATTTGATGTTTATCCATGCAAAAGAGACGTTTTTAAATATCATGTTTATGCATGAGGTCTGATTTGACCGACCCCCGCCCCTTCACTTTGGTTGGGCCCCCTCAAAATGCCTTTTGATTGAGAAGACGGAATGGAAGTTAAATAAGTGCATGCTAAATAATTTGATTATGCGAGGAAGCCTGTGTTTAATGAGCTAAAGAAAATATGATTCTTTCAAACCAATGCATGCAATCATTCAGTGTACTAATTCTACGTTTTCATTCTTTTGTTTCAGAGAGCAGTGCCTCGAATCGTGGTCCAAAATTCGTATGACACCCATGTTCGGGTGCATATGCCCCAATAACCACTTCAAAAAGAGGTGTGAAAGAATCTTCAGTTTGGTAAATCACAACCCATGTTTAGGTAAGAGATATTGCGCGAGGCAAGAAAAAAGGGAAAAAACCTTCTTTTCAGTTTTTACAAATCACGTAACAAGTACATTACTTACACCAAACACGATTTTTTTCTCATTTTTTTTCCTTTTATTTATCAATTTATTTTCTATTTACTTTCAAAACTAATATTTTTCAACACATATTTATTCGAACTACATCGTTACAGAAAGCTTCATTCTATCTGAACGCACGTCCCACTTTCATAAGCTGCTGCTTCCATAACGATAGCTCTTTTTTGCACTGGGTTTGAATCCGTTCTAATGGTCCTTCGTGCATGAACATCTCGTGATAGCGCACAGTTTGGCTCTCGCAGTCCATCTCAAACGCAGCACGGCGACGCACTTATGAGATATTTGAATGGACAAGTCCTAACCACGTTTTCCAACTCGTTCTCCCATTTTCCCACTCAGGATTTTGAAAGATGCTTTTTGATCCAGCTTAAATCAGTTCCGATTGGGCTTTGTCTCGATATATCCTCATTATTCGAAGGTGAAGCAGACTTCTGAGACAGGTTTTTGATTTTCTTCAGACATTTTGTTGTACCTATGCCGCCGGTTTTATCAACGCATCGCAGGATTCAGCACAAATGTTCCAGTTGGTAGTTTGGTTGAGTAGTGTCGTCTTACAGAATCCTACAATTATTCACTTTTATTCAGCATCGATGAATGTAGGTGTAGGATGGTATTCTTTTCAAAGTTTTCTCCTTAATATATTCAATGAGACTTTTCCGTATTATTGATTGTGGTTGGTCGTTGAGCATTCAAGTTCATGATGAACCGCCAAAGTTCATGATTTGCAGCTTTATTCCATCATACTCGACAGAAGTAACATCTGATGTTATGCATGAAGGTCTATATCGACTACTCTTACAGATGATTATTTCGCATGCACTACAGTTTTTTCCACTTTCTCCTATGTTTACAAAATGGAAATCTCGTTGAATGCGTTTGCCCCTGGAAGACGAATTTCTCCGTAGGTACCTTGACAGTAGTTTGTTGAAGAAAATTATACGTATGGATGGCTTCCTGGCATTTGATACAGGCGTCTTTAATTCGTATGATACAAGTCCTTTCTGGTAGGATCGTCTATTTCCAAGGGGAGGACGCTGGAGTCAAACTGTGCTCGACCACATTCGAACTACATTTGGTAATATGAGAGCTGAGTTTGTTTGATGAAGGAATTGGCTCAATGAAGTATTCGGCCATTGGAACAAGTGCGTGTCTGAAAGGGCCTCGTGAAAGACTGTCGCCTGTGATCCTTTTCACACGCATGCTGCTCTTCACTTCAACACTAGCACACACTTTCACTCTGTATTCTCCTTTATGTTTCAGACCCGCCATCTGCACTAACAATATAAAAATAAATAAAAATACCCTCAAGCACTCACCAACGCACGGACACCTGAGGTAGACAACCACTGTAGATTTTGCTCACACTCATTGAAAAAAAAAAGAAAAAAGATTTCAAAATATTATCAAGCAAAATCGAAGGAAAAATCTTTTTTTTTATATATGTCTGACCGAGCCTCGGCACAGAGAGCACTAAGTTGAGTGATGTTGGAATGTGATATTGGGTGGGTTTCAGTGAGAAGTGCACCAAGTTGGGCTCTAGCGCATCACTTTTACACTTCCTGGACTTCTGATAGCGATGAACGACTGAAAGCTGACAACTACCCATCTGTTTCAACTATGTTCGCACGAGAACCATCCCATGCAAGTACGTATTTTTTGTACCCTTCGGAACAGTTTCTAGAGGAAAAGAAACCTACTTCCCTTTATTTTCCATTATTAGATACTTATTTTAATTTTACATCTCTACCAATTCCTCTTTCCTCCAGTTTTCCTCGGATCAAAAAAAAAAGAAAACTTGAAATGATATTGCCTTATCAGTAGTAATATTTGGGCTCTCTAGGTGACCTAAGTGTGAAAGGTTTCTTACAGCTAACTCTTTGGTTATCTAATATAATCCACAGTTACTCATACTTCCATCCGGTCGCGACTTTCGAGTAACATCTGGGGTCGCAATAACAGCATCACTTTTTGGTGTAATTGTAAGTGATTTATTAGCCTTTTTCGTCCTTCATACGCTATTACGTAAATTCGGGCATCAGGCATCTATCATGAACAATGAAAATATGGTTGAACTCGAGAAGAAAAAGTTGTAGTAGCGTCAAGAATTCAATTCTCTAAATCAATTTTCTATGCTCCGTGAAAAACGACTAGCCTTTTTCGGTTGGAATTTGCTGGTACGTACAACAAGAACAATATCTTTGTGGGTATCACAATTTTGTACAGCTAATAAAATACGTGCATAAACTATTTGAACTAAGCGTTTCATTTAAGAATCACCGTCGTGTCGTTAAACTGCGGATCACAAACATTGTAGGTAAAAATCAAAATGGTTAAGCATAATAAATTCACTATTTGCTCCAGCGGTTGGCGAAAAAATTCGGAAATTTTAACATCAACGTGTACTTGATGCCAGTGATTCTTCAGACATTTAGTCTTGGAATCAGTGACTAAAGAATTATTTGCTCTTTGCAACTTGCCGATAGTCTGATCACCATTTCCTATACTTTCATGATCCGGATGGTTCTCCACCATTAATGCGACCGGATGAACAATTATAGTGTGAAAATCCTAAAATCCTGCCCTCCCCAAAGTATTATGTCGTCTGTAGTTCGATTTGAGCTACGGCTGGAACCACATGAATGACCCAGTCGGTCAATATTCACAGTCGACGTAACATTTCATTCATTTCATTGACCATAGACGCAAGTGTCAGTTTGATTTCTGTATGCTTAAGACTCGTTAACTGAGCTTTAGGTCAAAACAAACTTTGGAACTGAGCTGTGGCATTTTATAATTGAAGGAGGTGCTTTAGCTTCCTTAGCTAAAAGTATTTCATTACGAACTGTTCGAACACAAGCTCATTACCCTACCTCAGACATTCTCGACGAGCTCATTCCATGCTTCCCAACTTTTAACGAGCTGTGTCATTTGAACTGACTGCCTCTAGTAGCAATGGGAGTGATGGTCTCTATTTTTCCGTATCGAAATTCACTTGAACGTGTCCGTAACCGCTCATCTACCAAAAATAAACACAAGCTTCCGGCTAGGAGTTCCCAAATCTTATTGAGTCAAATATATCCATTAGCAGGTATCCATTGCAGTCTCTTTGTTGTGAGTAGTTAGTTTCTATTGAAATCATTCGTAATTGTCATTGAAATGAAAGAATGGTGCTGTCTGAAAGCTATTTACTCGTATTAATCGATATAGTTTTACTGGCTAACAACCCATGATTCGGTAAATTATGGAATGATTTTATTGCATTGTATATTTGAGGCATTGCATTTCGGTGGTTTTCAGTTCATTAGCCTTTGGGGGTCGGTTGTGCTCTTTGCCTCCCTTTCCTCCCATACCATTGGTGGGGCATCTGTTTTCTTGGAATGGCCACTTGGGAGGTTTGTCACTTGCCTAATTCAATGGATCCTCCAAAGGACGTGGCACCAACCGGAGTTGCTCTTTTCTTATTGACGAATCGCAGTACTCCTCCTCAAGCAAGTAGCCTATAAACTTTTACTGCTGGATGCCTTCCGGCAGGATTGAAATGTCGTTCATCACAGAAAGTCATTGACTGAGTAACTTGTGATTTATCCACAATGTCCGAGATTCTAAAGAAGTTGATTGTTGAGGAATTGACTCCACTGTTTTTGGACTGTATCGGGCCACAGCAATATGATCACAACGGTTTACTGACTTTGTTGGGCTTTGTGAAGTTCAGGGCAGTTGTTGATCATTTGTCATTTTTTCACTGCGCTCACAATTCAACATCGTTTACTGTGTTCATTAATCAACGTAATTTGATATGCAGAATCTTTGAGCTAAAAGCATTATGTGGTTCAATATTTCTTCTCTACAACGCAGGAAATTAGTGGAATCGATTTGTTACATGGGCATACAATTGCAGCAACAATTTAAAGAGAATTGTGATTACACGTATAATATATCATTTTCGAGTCTCAAATTTGCCTCTTCCTAAATTTTCAAACCTCACAATTCAATTGATCATCCAGAAGTCCAAAAAGGCTCTAAATGAAAATTACGTGAAATCAATTTGTTTGTTTGAGCCAGAATCTTCTGGGAGCGTAGGGTTAATGAACCCCTTCCTAAATCCTCCTTCTTCCCCAATTCTTAGTCGGTAAATCCAAAGCTAAAGCATATTTTTGGCATGTGGTAATTTCCTCTCATACAACTCGAATATTATGAATGTTTGTGAAAAGTAAAATTTGAGTGGAGTTTCTACACGAATATCTTCTGTAAGCTCGTCAAGAAGGGCAGATTTCCACTCATTGAGATGGTGTACCGCCACAACATGCAAACATGCTCAAGGACAGAACAGTTACTAGTGGACAAATAAAAAGTGTATATGAGAGCTGCAAGTAGATGGTTGTTAACGATCTCCTAACTAAAATCTATCCAGAATTAAAAATATACCAGAGAAACCTTTCATGCTCTTCGTCCAAGAGCAAGTAAATTCTCATTCACCTGACCCAAATTCATTTATTTCGCATTAATGTTGTTTCTTCTGTGTTTTGGTATTTACCTGTTATATACTAAATTGGTATTGTATTTATCTTTGCGACTCCCACTTCGTACTTGCCGTGCAAACTTATCGCTTCTCACCCTTCACGTAAAGATCTAAGATTTATTTCTTCCATCTTCCTCCCTCCATCACTCTATTATACCCTTCCCGACAATTATATTATTATTTCACCCGCTACCGGTCGAAGCTGATTTCCTCCAAGCCTCTGATGATATTTTCGTTGAGTTCGTTTGGCTTATTTTTTCCGTCACCAATTTAGCTCGGATCGACCAGAAATCTGCTAATTCACGAACTGCTCATATTCTCCTTGGTTCATTCCTGATTTCGTACCCCTCCGAGTTCGGAATAATTAAATCATTGTGAACAAGAGGTAATATTTTCTACCACAAGTGATTCTCAAAATGACGATATTACCAATCAGTCATTTTTCTTCCCTTCAATTCTGTTCATAATACAAGTGACTATCTTTGATAACTCCAACGATGATACTGAATGGAGGTGAAAACCTTCTTGCAAACTATACATTTCGAAATAATCTTTCAGTTGAATACATTTTATATAAAATAACAATTTGGGACAACGTTTCGTTGGAAGGTTTTTATGTTTACAAGGCAGCTCGTGTTAAATTAAGCGTATGATAAATGAAAGTTCCAGTTGAATGAATTATGAAGAAAAATAATTTAGGAATAGGAATCGGAGACACGAAGAGCCTAGCAATTTCGCAGAAGTGCACTACCAGTGTTAACCCTCATTAAACAACATCATTTGAAAAGTACCTGGAATGGATGCCGATTCGTAAAAAATAAAATGACATGAAAAATATATTCATGAATACAAGCTTATATCATTTTGAAGCGCATGGGGGTATCATTTTTTTTTTCTTCAATATTCTCAAAACTCCGTAACGAAACGAAAATAAGAGTTGTGGTAGAACATATTGTATTACATTGATGATTCTACGACCATGTCTGCGCTGGTGATTGAAAAAATACTTTTTCATAAAACCGATTGCCTGGAAATATGAGCAGTTGGTTCTCGATTCGTTCGTAAGTGTATTATTTCCCGATGCCGATGCTGAGCTGCTCAGATGGATCAAGGCTGCTCAGAGAGAGATTTCCATCACAATCATCATTTTCCAAAACAACATCTCCAAGTCCGCCAACACAGACACACACCAACCAACAAAAGGGCCAAGATTACTGTGCTTCTGTATTTATCTTTAGAGCGGGTCGAAATTTGACTTTTTCGCGATAGAATTTTCATCATTTTTCATTCGGAACGAAGAAGAAAGGAAAGATATCTTGCCGTCATCCCTTGTTTCCATCCAACATGAGTTACCATTTGAAGTTGCCCCCTCAGTTTTTTTTTTTCGTTTTCAAAGTTTTGGTTTGTTGTGTACTATTATCGAGTAGAGAGCATTGACTACACATTTATTATTCCTTAGAACTTACAAAATCGAATCAAAGCTTGTCCTGGAGTCTACGACTGAATTATTTAGAAAATGATTTGTGACATTCAATTGAACTGTAAACCATTAAGGAAAAAGGGCTACTCCAACTTGTGCAAGGTGAGAAATGTAGTATTTTGTCCGCAAATAGGGACTAAAAATATTGCTTCTTGCCATGTTCTGTTTTAATTTCTCACTCCATCAGCCAATCATCTTATAAGGTACCTACCGTTTACTGTGAATGAATAAAGGTCTCTAAATAAATTATTTTAGACAAAACACGAATGATTGGCAAGAGCGGTTGGATACTTAATACTGTAATTGATCTTACACACATTTCAAGTCGGAGGAACGCAGGTATAAAGATTATGACTTTATATAAAGTGAATCGACAAATGTTCCTCTTCATGAATAAATATTGCTCAACATTCAAACTATACGAAAATCACTGATACAAATTCGTGGAGTGGTATTATCGTTGAGTTTTCCACACTGTTCATCTACACTATTATCCATTGTGGAGATCCGTCAATGAACTAGGGATGTATAGCAAAACAGAGTATCGACATATAAATCCATTCCGACTTTTCTCGCTCAACTATGCGTTCACAGCTCATTCATATCGTTTAGAGCGGTATTTCAATATAAATTCGATGATGATTTGATTTCATGAATTGAAATTATAGCGGTTTTCACTTCCCTCAAGCATGCGTTTTCGTTGTCTTTTGCTTTCAAATCAACGGTATATATCCTTCAATAAGTAGATCCGCATAACAGAATATAATTATCTTGATCTCTTATCAAATCTATTCTCTGAATAATTTCTTCCGATCTCATTTGTATCTAAGTGCATGATATATGTGTGGTTAATGTTCATCGGTATCAAAGATAGAACATTATTTTTTATACGTTTGGGATTCACCGTGCCCGAGCAGAGTCATTTCAGTTTATATCATGTCTGGGTTCATCCGAGCAATCAACTTGAGGAGGCAATGAACGATGAAGTGCCTCAAAGTATTGAGGTTGTAGATTGAAAATAATATGAGTGCATCGCACCATATCAACAGGAGGACAATATGGGAAGTGGCAATAGAACTATGAAGGACCAATAGGCCATATGAGAAAATCACATTCGTCAACAAAATTATAAAAATCACCAAATACACAAACAAGGTATAAAGCGTTCACAAGCAAGGTCACGAGTATTGCTTGACGATCCAAATATTGATTGATTATTGATTTATATTGATCGAAACCATTGGTGGAACAGTACTTATCAGTTGAACAATACGCGATTTACATATGGTTCGAGCGTTCTCACGTTTTTCAACGCTCTTTTACGATTTTATAATGGAACATGCGGACATCATTTCCCTTTAAATCTGTTTTATCATCAAAGATGGCCGATCCTTCAAAATGACTGTTCTGTGCGTTACAAGGATGTGAAAGCCACGGAGCCAAAATACGGCTCCGAACCTGATATAGCGACTGCTAATTTTTGAACGGTCACAAGTTCCCTAAAGATTCAAATGTATAAGTCAGCGCTTCTACGGGTGCATTTGCACACAGAACAACTAAAATATTGCTCCTCTGGATGAATGGATAATACCCGATCGTTACAGTGATAACCAATTTCATAAATCCAATTATATGATTGAAATCACGAAAAAATATTTAGATCTGGAAGTTGCATACAGTTCAGCCGTAACGTTATACTGTAGAGGTAATAGTTCAGCCTACCACAGACTCCCGCTTGGAAGTGAAATGTGTGTCAACATTGATCTCCTGATACATCAGGGCGGCCAAGCTTGGGCCCAAGCACATAGCACGAGTATTCATGATCACTGACGTCATCAGGATGTCCCATAATAATGAATCAACCACGGATGTCTTGTTACAAAAAGATATGTGCGAATATGTTTGCTAGTTTAGTAAATATTGATTGATTTGGAGGAACATCTCGGGTTCGTTGAAACCAATTTATCTATTATGCATTTGAAAATGAGAAACCACAAGATTTCATTCACCCTACTACTGATACCAACTACTGATGATGAGAATGACTGCAGGTTTTACTCAATGGTGTACCCTTCTCCTTCTTTGAGGAAAAGAAGAAAAATAAAGGAGAGAGAAATACTCGCCAACATTTGCCATATTCGAAACTATATTGCCACCCCGAACAGCTGTCGTGGTTTGCGTGCCTACCGGAAGTTACTTACTGAATGTTTTTACACAATGTTCCACGTCATGCAACCCAGGGCGGAGCCTCAAGGTTTAAATTAACAAGGGTTGTGTGACCCCCTGCGTAAAACTGGCTCATTGGTTACCCACTGGAAAGGTTTTGAAACTTGGGAAATGTTTGTCCACCGCATGACGCCGCACCAAGTTTTGTCAGCTATCGCAACAAGTCACGCTAAAACTCCCATTTTCGCCGTTCTTCAAAATTAATCGAGCTGATGAACCATTCACCGAACCCAGTCATTATTAGCGATCAAATGAGAATGCTTCAATAATTAAATGACTGATGAATTTGTCATTTTGGAATGCATTTGAAGAATATTATATGAGACGAATGGTCATAGTATCGTCAAATCAAAGATTTCGAGGAGGCTACGAAGATCGCGGGATTGGCGCTTTACGGTGCAATTAGTACACCATAGCTTTAATACGTACATTCTGCATTGATGGCCAAAGACGACAGCGGAAACAATACATGAAATAGCTTCATGAAAAACCCAATATGATTTGATTATGAACATGAAGGGAACTAGAATTAAACCATCTTGGACAGGCCAAACCCTCAAATGCCTAATAAATGACTCTGCTTGGATAAGTACGTGTATCGATTGGTTATTTCAATCATGGCAAATAAAGTCGTAGGTGCTATCTTTGATGTTCCCGTGGGTCAGTGTTTTCTTTCTCTTAAATCAAATACCCGTTGCAACTCATAGAGTAAAATAACATTTGGGTCTTGGATCCTCGATCAGTTGAAGGTAAGGCTCTACATATAGTTCATCAATATTGTAAAATTCAATTAGTCAGACGTAGCTAGTTCAATATAGTTTTTTTTAATCAACAAATAAAGTTTCCGTCATGGATATCACGGATAGATAGTGTGTGCATGATAGATCCAAATATTTTCTAACCCGTCGAATGGAACTGACAAACCGAAGACAGTCTTCAGGTTTTTTGCCGCACAACTTTTGCTAGTCCACATATATTGATATTTTGTGTAATGGTGCATGAAATGGCATGTCCCCAATACAAGGTCGAACTCGTATCAACATTATGGCTAAGTGGCACTTAATCTGGTACCTTATATTTGTAAACAGTGTTTACTAAACACTCATGTAGCACACCTCAAACACCCCGGTCACCACCTGGTTGGTTTATTATCAAGCTTCGTTCCATTATATCGAACTTCTCGTTTTTTCGGCTTATCAATAGTGTGATGCCTTGATCTGAGCACCTCGGTATATAGAATACAGCTTTACTCTTTATAGCAACATTGATTCCGATATACAAGAAATTTAAGCCATTCATATTACCCTCACAGGTCATTGGACAACTCAACCGAATTAGGGTGTTTACTCATGGATGTGCTTTACTTGTTGTAAAACCATAGAAATCTGCATCTGTAGAATCAAGCAATGCAGAACCATAGCTCAAGTAGATAGTCTATCTTTGCACTCACAGCAAATTCACGTGTGGGAGCAGGTTTTATTTCGTTCTTCTACTCAACCACTTTTTACAACTTTTTAATAATTTCATCGATATATTCACACTCTCTCAATTGTGTTGTTGTCAATTCATACTTATTCTAGGTTTGAGGTATTTCACACGTTATATTTTTTAAATAAATATGTACCTAATTGTAAGTCTAGGAATTGAATCCCGTATCGACGTCATCCACACCGATCTGCCACATGGAATGTGTATATAAATGTTTCTTTTAGTGCACATAATAGCGATTGATTGATGGTTACGTATAGTGCAGGGGGGGGGGGGGGACTCCATTATCCACCGTCTTCTGAACAAATTAATTTGTTGTTCAAAATGGTTCAAGTATGTTTACTCACATGTTTTATGTTGCAAAACATCCACTTCTGATATCGCCAAACAGTAAGCGATATCTTCACAATGCAGGAAAGTAAAAATAATCTTAAGTTAAAATGAAACACCAATTTATGAAAATTCGTGAATCAAGCGTCGCTTCAGAGTGAAGTGATTGTGACATGGGCCAAAATGATTTATTATAACATGTAAAACATTTTTTATGTGGTTTCCCGTAGTATTATTACAATTTCACTCCATCAGTCGCTACTGGATTCGATATTCGTCTCGTGTCGTTCGCCTTTCTCCAAATACTATGCAATAGTATTCACACATTTCCACAGAATAAGAGATACAGCGGTATTGAAGGAGATGGGAACCCGAGAGCGGCGATGGATAACAAAATATTCCGCTCTTCATGTTGTAGTTGTCACCATTCATCTCCATTAAGTCTCTGTTTTGTATGATTATAGGTATGTTACAAATATCTTGTGCGGTTTCTTTTCGATTGGTTCAGGTTGTGAGTCAACTTGTGGAAAAGGGAGAAGAAACATTTTGGAACAATAGAAACCGATAGACTTAATATGCAACGCAACACTTGAACAAAAATCTTGATGTAAAATAACCCGCCTAGAATATGCATTCCTTGTAATGAAGGAATTACTTGATAGTACATAATAATGAGCAGGTACGTTTATTATCACAATAAAATCAAACGAAAAATCATCATCAATTATCGTCAATACAAAACGTTTGAAAGGGGTATTTGCACCATGCTCTTAGCTATCCTCACTACCTCATTAACGGTGAACGGTTCAGAGAAGAGAAATATTTCAGAGTCTAGTATGCATCCTCATTAAGTACTGTAGGGCCATGCAATCAATTTCCATTCCTATTAATTAAGTGCAGTAACAGAGGTGAATTGACGGTTACAAAATATTTCTTGTTGCCATCCTCGAGCCATGTCATTACATTTGTTCGTCCAATATAACAATGTGTTTCAAATCCGTTTTGAATCACGTTGATTTCATTTGGGAAATTTCAAGCTGATCACAAATATCCCATTCATCAAGAGCCTCCACAACGTCTTATTTCCTCGAATGAACAACATTTTCGGTGTGTATCGTTTGTTTCTGGCCGACAGCACAATAAAGAACAATTAGGTAAATAGGAAAACGTGGTAGGAAACTTAGATTGTATGAAATTTAAGTATCCGTCGGATGACATTATACCTAGATCAACAAAATGTTGTTGGGATATTCAATGAGAATCCCAACAACATTTCTAGCGAAGACTTATTTGCAAAACTTGTCAAATTTGATATCAATCCCTGAACCTGTAAACGGCTCTGTGATTTTTATATTTCGATATATATTTTCATAGACATCGTATTGAATACCTTCATGCACATATAAAGCCATTATAGAGATAAAATTAAGTCAATAATGAGATAATATGAGGTTTCAGCGATGAAGCATAGATTAATGACCGCATTTTAAAATGGAACATGTTTTTACGGGCGTGAATCGGTTTGGAAGAGCGTGGTCGTCCTGTCCCGTCCCATGACTCATCAGCTAGTCGCCACACAGTCCCCCTCATTGGCCACGCTCCCATCTCCTTGCCCCTTCTTACATCTCTCCAGGGCTTGAAACGGGACCTTACCAGTCCTACAAAGTTCCTCCTTGTGTTTCTCTCGTTTTCGGGTGTGGGGTTGTTCATGTTCCATGTTTCCTTGCTTTGATTCTCGATCTAAACTGTAATAATCAGGTCTGGGGGTGTTCCCCAGATTTCATTCTACAATGAATGTACGATTCGGCGGCTAAACACCCCCAACGGCAAGGTTTTTTTGTAAGGCGTTCCGAAATATACCTAAATGTACCTAAAATAAATTTCGCGATGTCTAGCTGGGTAGTTCTAATATTAACCTTAATTGCTCCTGTCAGAATCCACTTGGAGTATGAAAGATGGGTAAATTGATTCCCGATCCGGTAACAAAGGATAGGTACCATACCCGAGTAATGGAAGATTTTTTCAGTTTTCTACTTTGTCGGGTAATTGATGTTTTTGGGCATAAAAATCGTAGCTTCACAATTCATCACACTTAAAACGTTGAAACGGATAAATATTGGTAGATAATTCTGGATATAGATCAATGCCGACGTAGATGCAAATAGGAAACCATGAATTATAAAAATACAAATAAATTACCATAGTATATCTTACATCATAATATGATTAGGTATTATATTATAAGATGTAAATGATTATTCCATTGGCCCGGGATTTATACGAAAAATTGACTAAATTAAATATTAACCACATTACACCAATTATTCCATATCATGATCTATACAGGAGGGCGATCTATATTAAAATTTAAAAAAATAAATAAATTAAGGTGGAGAAACTTGCAGCGTTTTTATTTTAGGTCGATTTCAATGGGTCATTATTGAAAATAATAATTCTAAATGGGGATGTTGTAGGAAAATAATAATGTATTTATAATTTGGCAGTATAACTGAATAAATTTAGTTACGTATTGCAGTGTGAAATTGGATGGGAGAACTATGAATAATCATAGTCCTGGTGCAGTCCTGCATAATACACATTCGCAATAATAATATGAAAATGAAATTGGAAGTTGACGACAACTTGAGAGCATTTTATTGGTATTTTTCGTGAATGTGTTACGTGATTCGTTTTAATACGATCTCGTTTGTGTACTGCTATATTTCATTTGATATGCCCCCAAGATTATTTTTGAGTTTCGGCTGCAAGTCTGTGAATTTTTTACAGAGGAATTCATGTGTGAAATACAACGCACGTTCTTAGTACTTCTTGTCGTTCCTCCATGATGGAACACTGAATTCGAAGGGAATGTGGAAATCTTTCGTTCACTCAACGCTATTCGCTGAGCGAGTATTCAGAGCATTAACAAGTATCAAAGTTGAGATACGCGGGGTAAGAGAAGCTTTAACTACGAAACTTTCCCTCGCACAACGGATGAGTGAGACCGCATTATTAAATACATCACGTAAGTGGCTTTATAATTACGTACGTGAATAGACAAAATCTCACCCGGTGCTGTTTGCTCTTGATACCGAAACTTCCCTCACTCTCCCAACGACGACGCGATTATTTAGAATGGAATGTGTGCGAATGAGGATTTATCTCAAAATTTGGTTGAATTTTAATACACCATGATTCACGAAGAACTCAACGAACGATACCATCAACAATTCAGAAATGGTTTCTTTAATCCATTCGAATCAATTCGATTGGTTTTCCCTGGTCTGGGGCCAAGAGTAAGACGAAACTTATTGTAATCAGCTTGAAGAAAAAACTCTAAAAACCATTATTGTGCCACTACAACGCAAATAATGAATAGCCTGAAAGAACTTGAATGTTGAGAGTATGTATGAGGGCTGTAACACAAATTGTCCCATTTGAATTGCATCCGAATCCCACTGGAGCATTTGCCCGTGCGCGAGTAAACAGAGAATCTCCCTAAGTGGGTGGCTCATGCAGGTTGGGTACTTGGATTCATTTATTTAGATCGGTCGATGGTGATATTATTAGTTCTTCAGATGGTTCCCTGTAGGTGATCCACGTTGGCAGAATACACGCCTGCACAAAAATGTACACCTAAACCTACGCTGAAGACCTCGCCGCTTGGTTAATTTATTTATATTAGTGCGGCATCCATGTAGAAATGTGGAAGAACGGCTCTGCCCATCTCTGGCAGACGATGGTATAATATTTGGCTGTACGATGTGGGAGCTTGGAGTGTTCCAGGCATCACTAATACCGCCAGATTTACGTGAGGATGTTATAAATAATTTGAAGGTGCCTGATTCACCTAACCGCATAGGCCTTATGATGTATGTACACCGCGGGGTGAAGGGGGGGATAGGTTATGGGTCTTCCACCGCATCCGGAAGATCCATAACCTTCTACTCAGGTTCATTTGCTACTCTCGCACGTTTCTCCAGATTATGAATTCATATACACGCCAAATTGTTTCCAGTTATTGAGTGAATCAATACTGAATTACGTTTCAAGGGGTAGATAACACTATGAGAACATTAATACTGAAAAACATTTCAGTCAACCAACATCACCTGATGAACAAATTTTTGGAGTATCCCACAAAATCTGAGGTTTCGACGAGTCTTCTATCCTCAAATCCCTTCTGTAAGTTCTCGTCTCCTGCAGAACCACCGAAATGAACGAATACACGAAATTGGACATCCCAGAGAATTAAGTTTCACTGTCAAACTGAATTAAACCAGTATCTCCTTGTTATCCCAGTTGGAGACGAAATTGAAATAATAGACGGGCGTAGAAGTTCGATCCCTCTAAGGAATCTACCCCAGATGAGATGAAACAAACAGACTGTTGGGGAATAGTCGGTCAACATTTGATAGTGGACAGTTCCAATTATGAATTACCCCTCGATCAAGAACCTGAAATCCAAATCCACCTTAGGTGATGTCATCTGTGGACGCGGGAGCGCACAGTGGTCCAAACAGGGAAAAAACCCCGAAAATGAAAGTTACCCAAACCTAATTTTTTCTTTGTTTTTGAATATTCAGATACTTGTGGAACAACGGAACGGAATGTATTTTTTCACAAAATCACAATTTTAATTATTGCATACCATTAAAGTTGTAGTTTCCAAAAGATTGCGGAAAGTAGCGTGTTCTCACCAGCCTAAAAAAATATTTCTACTTGGTGTAAATTAACAGTAAAAAGATTTTTCAGACCTTAGATATGTTTTATGTGTATGTGTGAGTTTAAGAAGTAAAAGTATTTCCATTTCATCAATAATTAAGGAAGAAAATGAATTTCGAAAATTATGCCCCAAAAACCATAGTTTCTGTACATTTGTTGGTCTGTAAAAAAGAAGCGTTATGATGCGTTACGTCCGCAAGGGGTTTATATTGAAGTGTAGAAGGTAAAGACACTGTGGTATAAATTTCATCGCCGGAAACGGCCGGATCTGGTATTTAGAAGATCAAGAGTGCGGAGGTTGATGGCAGGTCAGACTGAGGTATAGGAGAAAGGTAAACAGAAGGTTTGTTCAAACGTGATTTCATTATCCTGGCCGATCGCGCGTTCATTCCTAACTTAGTTCACTGTTAACAGCCACTCAGAAACGTGAGAAAAAATGAATAGTTTAGCGATTCCATATCGTGTGTTGTGCGAAATGTACTTCCTTCCAATGGATACAATGGTTACAAACCCGGTTTCCAGAGTTACATGGGGAGAAGTTGACACAACTTAATGATGAACTGCGAAGAAGATTCCAATCTAACATTGATAAGAAGATGAGAGAGGTAACCCACAATAAGGCACGTTTTTTAAAAAAAATAGCGATTGGTTACAAAGGGAGTTTCATGTTAATTTTTCAGAACCTCAGCCAACAACTCCTATGGAAGTGGACCGTGGTGGTAGGCCTATGAAAAGCTTTGGTGAGTGTGGGAAGAAGGCTAAACAGTATAAGATACGAGAACTTCAAGATTGTTACCCTCAAGATTTAATAAATGCGGTATCCTCACATACTGAGGAACAGAAGAACTTCTAGGAAGATGTCTCGCGTTGCTACAAATGAAGATGTATTTCACCTTATCCTAGTTACTAGTGACCCATTTATCACTCACCTTCGGCCGGTGTATAAATACAAAAAGAAACGGGAGTTGACAAATGAAGTTTCTAATTTACTTTTGAATATAGACAGTACCTACTTAGGACAAACTTATCTATGTGACAAAAACAATTGTAATATTAATAAATCTGTTTTTTCTTGGGCCTCATTGCGCTGATTTTGATTTCATTCGATTAAGTACCTCAAAAAACATAGACACGAGAGATTTCATGCCGCTGACACAATATCTTAATTAGTTATTAGGTTTTTTCCCATTTTTGGCCTTTTCAAACCACTGTGGAGCGTCCCGCCCTCCAAGAAAACCGAAGCCCAGTAACGAAGCGACTGAGACACTGATTACGCGAAGGAACAAGTTGGGTTATTCACCCCCCCCCCCCCCCCCCGCCTGGAGCTCGGCCCCCTGGGTGTGTCGGGAGTTGATTTTTTTTACACCAACTCTCTAGGTGCCTGTGAGGACGTGAACCAAATTTCAGCTCTCAGGACCATCACACGTCGGGGGTATAGCAGTTTTATAACCACTATTTTTTCACGTTTTTCGTGTTCTTCATCTCGTTCTCGTTCATGTTGTTGTTCATTGACGGAGGTACATCCCAGCAGACAAAACGGATCGAGCTGAAATTTCGCAACACGTTTGTTTCCATCCAAGGAAGTGCCTTTTGTAAATTTTGCCCCCCTCCCAATTAGGGGGGAAAGAGTAATTTGCAGGAATTTCAAATGATCATAACTTCTTCAAAATTGGAGCTATTTCAGATTTTCTTTTTTAGTTTTATTCTGCTTACTAAACTCTTCAATTTGAAATGTAAACGAACTTCCTAAGAAGAAGAAAAAAGAAAAAACAAAAAGAGTCATGAAACACTGGTGGTGGTGGTGGTTAGGGGTAGGAGGAGCAGGTTTCTATATGCACACTCAACAGCGAGGTGCGAAGCACCGAGCATCCTATATACGTGGCAGGCGGGCAAAATGGATATCATTTCTTTTTGCGGCTGCGGAGGCTTTTTGGTGGGCCAGTTTTTACAACGGAGTGGTTTTTGGGGGGATAGAACTGTTCAGAACACGAGAGACAAGAGTGGAGATTTTATCGCTGTCCATAGTCTTCGTGAAACCTCCGATTGAGAAATTTAGGCCTCCAAATCATGAGATGGAAATATTCTAAATGGAGGTGCTGCAAAGGGCCGCGGCGCGATGTGGTACGAAACCTCCAAAACACGATTAAAAAAATCCCTGGTGCCATGTTGTAAGGATTTTAGTCTTTTTCAAAATGGTTGGATTATATATTTTTGAGGGTCCGGAACAAGTAGGTAGAAACGCGATTTTCGGGCAATATAGTATCAGACCATTTGAGCGACCTTTTAATAACATCCCTGTTCTAGGCAAAGTAAATGCACACTGGGTGTCTTTCATGACACATTAAATGTGTAAATTTTGTAAATATCACTTCCCATCAACTTTTCAGCAACTAAAGTGGGAGGCAACATGCTCGTTGTAGCAACATGTAGAGGTCAACGAGACGCATTTTACAATGGGTATAACTCAAAATCATCATTTTAAAGCGTCTTGTATTCTGGCCGTGCGATGTACATGAACCTGGAAATAACTACCAGATGGAGGACGGACGGCGGATCTTCTTTTCCTTCCACTCTTGGATCCAACGAACCTATCATGGTCGCCCCAACGAATTCTGGGAAGTGATTGCAAAATTACCTCTCTTGGCCAATGATTATTCAAAAATAATAAACCAAAAGATGATTAGAAGATTCGATATTCCGTTTATAATTTCAATTCCATTGATTGAGTGGCTGAATCGAAAATCCGGATACCCGGAAGCAATAAGTTGGAAGAGAGCTAGAGGGAGTCAGGCTTTCGGAGGTTTAACTGATGAAGGAAACTACCAATGACGGTCATGGTAGGGAGAAGAGGAGGGCGTTAATTGATTCCAAATGGAAACCCGTTCCTTTCTTTTTCACTAATTTCGATAGCCTCAGGATCGGTAGCGACAGTATTTTCCACTTCATGTATTTATCAGAGCCAAAACATCAGTTTCAGATTTCGCAATAATGACTTTTCCGAATGTAGCGGTATGAGTATAATTCGCAATTGGACGTATCCGTTGCTTTACATTCACATACGAATATAACTTCTAAATATAATACTCAAAATCTCTCGTGATTGGAGTTGTTACCTCTTGTTTTCTAACTTCTGAGTTGAATAACACCAAAGCTACGTGGTGGAGCGATAATCAGTTCCCATACACCATCACGTTTTTCATGGGTGCAATAATATTGATATTCTCTTCATTATTCTCCTCTCAGGTGTCAGTGATGGTTAGTGCCTATGTTCGGTGGTAGTAACTAGAAGTTTCTGAATACGCTTAATTCGCACTACCGCAACAGTGCTTCATCTGGATTGACCCGTTCGAACGTTCACTTCTCAGTAACGTTCACTGAATTTGAATCGATACACGCCATTAACCTTCGTCCGCTCGCGCTAGCGGCAGACTGCCGCATTGTTGAAAAGCAGCTCTCAAATTATCGCCTGGTTGCACTGATCGGCACGAAACGAGCTTGTATTCCCCAGTTAGGGTTTGCTGACCAAGATGACAGTGCAGGTATCACGTCGGTTCTCGGAGAGTCCGCAGTAGCCCTCCAAACGTCAGCAAGTTGAAAAATCACGGCAAATTCGTAAGACTTTTTGTCAGCAACATGTAAGTAAATTTTCACAATTTGAGCATGTGTACCTAACGTGCTATTCAGTGGATATTATATTAATATTATATGACTTAACTACCAGCAGCGTAGCGTAACTTGAAGCGCTAGCCGGCTACGTTGGCCCGGCCCAGTCATGAGACAAACACGCGCGCGCGCCGGAATAACCAGATTAACGATGTCGGGTGACGTCATGGGCCCTCGCTAGAAGCTTGCAGTTCCCCTGTGGCCGTCAACTTGGTAGGTAATCACTGCAATCGGAGGTTCGTGATTCTTCTTCGTCTTCTTACATAACTTGGCTTCATGCCAGCCATAGTCACAGTCACAGTCATTGGTCAAAGCAACCATTAAAGATAGGTAGTTGTAGGTAACTGTGGCATATTGAGCGGGAAATTAAAATTTTCAATTAAAGGTCTTACTGTTCATTAAATTTTCTTATTCTTAATACATTTTATCATCGTTCAACTTCTACCTACATTCTTCATTTCTTGCGGGGAAGCGCATTTGTATTGGAGTTTACCTAATTTATATTAAATATAAATATTAATTCAAATTTTGAATTAAAGTTTTTTGTTGCTCAAAACTCCTCCCACCCACCTGTTGCACCCACCTTAGTTCCCACCTTAGTGATGGTGGTTTGAAGAAAACCTTATAGAGAATAATAATTGAGGGATCTGCGGCAGTTTCCCACACGGAGAGCGTAAGTGTGACTCAAAGGAGCGCGAGCAGATGAAGGTTAAATAAAAATGTCACTCTCGTGAAAACTTGCTGGACGAGACGAAAAATAAAAAGCAGTTGTGGAGAACTCCCTATATACCACGCCGAGTGACTTTAATTTGTTAATCTGAAGGAAATCAAGTCTAGGACCACAATATTCCAAGCTCCATCAACTACGTACCAGATTAATTTTCAATTACAATTTCAGCTGCGACGGGTTCCGTTAATTAAATCCGGGTGGCGGGAACAAGGGGGCAGACTAATCAGAGGTAGGGAGGACACGAGGCCGCGAGGCTGTCTTCCACACGTGGTAGTAATGATGAGTTGGCTCTCATGGCCGCTCCATGTAACAAACTTTATGGTCACATCACCACTACCTACCTGTGGTCTCCGCTTCATAGCACTGAGCGATTACACCTGTAATCGCAATGCCCAGCCGAGTTTTACTACATGAACGTCCTTGTTGAAGTGCTTTTAACACCCCAGATTGAATGAAGCGTCCTGCCTCTTCACATAACGTTTCACAAATTTCTATATTTACATTCCTACGTTTCCGTGGTGCATAGGTATCATAATACTGCTCTATTTCAACAACCAAGGAGCCAAACTGGACGCAAGCATCTCTGGTCGCTCGTCCACAGATCATTCCTGCCATTTTATTTTGTTATGTGTTAACTTCGGTCTATTGATCTAGCCCTCAACTCATTACCTATATTCAAAATTGAGCAAAGGGCCGCGGACAGTGGACGGCGTACGGCGGACGTAAACCAAAAAAGTTTGAGGGGGGGGGGGGGGGTTGAAAATTTCTTTTCTTTGGTCGATTCCATGGTTCATTATCGAAGATAATAAACCAAAATGAAAGTATGAATGTAATTCAAAATAAATTTAGATATTGTAAGACGGAAGTTCCGCTGACGGCCACGGCCAAAGTGTATCATGTGCTGTATTTGTTTTTCATTGAAATTATTTGGTGAATAAACATGTTTTTCATTCATGCATTAACTCATTCATAGTAACTTATATTATAATGAATTACTAACCAGTAACTAACCATAGATAGTTACTTATACCTAATCAATTACTGAACTTTTCATATCGGACATATTCACTAGGGCAACACTTATTGGTATGGTTTCTCCGTCACTTCTCTCCTTCCTCTCTCCAAGAAGTTTGGCTTCGTGTTTCTCTCTAACTAACTTTATGTTTACTTCTTAGTCACTCATATTGAAAAAACACATTGTGGGCGGATCGGGACTTTGATTTTGTAGTGGTGGGGGTTGTCATTAGGTTCATAACCTAATCTAACTTATATGGATTGAACTTTACCGACATTGTTAAGTCTTCCTATTGCATATACAGCGCTTAGCGAATGACTGACAATTTTTACCTAACTCATACTTGTTTCTTTCTTTTTTAATCAAACGGTTTTCGCACACCAAAGTCGTCCATGTTGAACCTCAGCCTTAGTATGCACTATCTTGAAAATCAAGATATCCTGCCGACATGTTTTTGTGCCTACGCCCAGACAACTACCTTAACATTGCCTATTTTTGTTCTCGGGGGGGGGCGGGGGGAGTTTACTTGTCAACCTTTGATTAGGCACGGCGGAAAGGTTCTCAAATCGCCGTTAATCTATTACCGAAATAACCAAATACAACAACCTATTACCAGACGGCCGCTATTACTCGAAACTAACTCAATGCTCACTCAAGTAACTTGTCGACAGTTATGATCGCACACCTTTCACTCATTCGTTTTCCGTAACCTATTACCTGGTATTACTTGGAGTAGTCCCAGCCAACTTATTATCACGGAATCCCGGATGGCCGGCGACAAACAGGCCCTCAAAGGCCTTTCCCCCAAGTTCTCAAAACAGTTATTCCATTAATAGGGGTTTTCTGGTAACACGTTATCTGGTACTTGGTTAATGGACAGTATTAGGTTATTTGAAGCGGTTACGTTAAATATTCCCCACCCCTACCTTTGATCCGCCACTGAACGCAATTGCGTCTGCGGAAACACATCGCACTCAACAGATTTGAAACTAGTCTGCAAATCCCCAATGCTGTACGCTTCAAAGGTTGCGAGTTGAGCTGGTTTGCAGCCTTCGTCCCAAAGCAGTCGCAACGTGTGCGCTAGGCCTAATAATCACATTTTACGGGCTGTTGGGGGTCAGTTCACTCCCAAATGGGACCGTGGGATGTTCGAATTTAACGCTAATCCTCACTTTGCGACACGTGAAGCTCTCCAACGTGGGATGACGAAGGAAGATAGGTTCAGTTTGAGTGGACAAACACACATGTTGGAGTCAGCGAGAATGAAACTGCTGATTTTATGGCTCTCAGCTCGTCACTACTATATATAAATTTTATATACCCCTTGCTCACCCTGTAAAGTATAGTAACATGTACAGACAGCAGAAAGATCAGTAGCAAACGTTACAATGATATCGTAGTTGGAGGTCGTATCCTCAAATTAATCCAAGCGTCAACAGTAAAGCTATGGTTCTCCCAATTCGAGTTCCCGTTACTTTGGGATCATCGCCCGATTCCGCTCCAATCATTACAGTCCAAGTCACTTTTGCCGATCGGAATTACCTTTTTCACAGACCGCTACTCCGCTTATCCCGATTGGCCAACGAAATAATAACAACTTACGACTTCGATTTCTTCTCCCAGTCACTGCCTGCTCTCGAGGTCCCACCGAGGTTTTGAACCTTCTCCGCGACTGAAAATAATTATTGTACCCATCTCTAATCCAAGTTAACCTTTCATTCTTAATTGACCCTCACTGGGCTTTTGGACTGGGACTGGGGCTTTTTGTATTGGAATTTGTTGAACTCCATTCATAAATCAAAATACATTATTTTGATTACGTATATTATAGGTTTTCCAAGTCAGATTGCAAATTTTCCATATCAAATTGAGAATTTCCAAACCAAATTGAGAATTTTTTTTAATCAAATTGAGGGATTTCCATTTCTAATTGAGAATTTCCCAAATCAAATTGAGAACTCAGAACGTTTTTTTTTTTTTTTTTTTTTTTTTTTGACGCAGGTATAATATACTGAGTGAATCTGAAGGGCAGAAACACCTTTTCCATCTTTCTTGTCTCTTCTACAAAATATTATTTTGTAGAAGAGACAAGAAATATGGAAAAGGTGTTTCTGCCCTTCAGATTCACTCAGTACATTTCTGACGTGAATCTTGGTTTTTGAAAAAGCCTTTTTGGCCGGGTTGAGTTGGGACGAATAAGGTGGTACTTAACTGAGAAGCCCAGTTCTTGTATATATTTTCGCTCTAACGCTCTAACGGCACCCGCATGGTGAATCCTGGCGTTATCCATAATTAAGTAGTTATTAGTAACCTCCAGCAGATTCTCTGGTAATTCTGTTAAGAATTCCTCAAACTGATGTGTATTACAGTTCCCACAAGCGATTACTTTATCATGAACAATCTTTTCATTATAAATACTAACGGATAAGAAAAGGAATGTCATTAGAAATGGAATGTTCTCAATTTGATTTGGAAAATTCTCAATTAGAAATTGAAAATTCTCGCTTAGAAATGGAGAATTCTCACTTTGACTTGGAAAATTTTCAAGTTGTTTTGGAAATTCTCAATTTGATTTGGAAAGTTCTAAATTTGATTTGGAAAATTCTCAATCTGACTTGGAAAGCATATAACTATATCAATTTGTTTTTCTGACCTCAGTTTTTCTTAGCTCATTTATACCTATGAAAAATCCGTTCGTCTAGGTACTACAAAAGTAAGATCGACGCTTAATTATTAACCAATATTATTTTTTATTTCTTATTTTCTATTATTCTTATTTCTTATATTTATTCTTATTTTTATTTTATTTTTTTTAATTACGACTTGGATCCCCCCCCCCCATCCCCCAGCTTCACTGACGCCTGTATTGTCACGTGTGATAAAACGTGGTTGTTGGCTATGTATCTTAATGCAAGCTAGATTACTAAATCGGTCTTGAAACCTTATAAAAATGTCTAGTTGATGCCAGTGAAAGTTGCCACAATAGCATTGCAACACAATAGGTTTCTTCTGATTATCAGTTGAAAGGGGCTACTACCTACCAGAAAAAGGACGCTGAGAAGGGATCCCTATAATCCTTCTTGTTCTTTCATAAAGAATGACATGGAAAAATTTTTTCGACAGGGTTGGAGAAAAGTATTTGCAGGTTTATAAGGAGAGATAGAGAAGGCAAACTGTAAGGAAACATGCTGAAGAGCGAGAGGGCTTCGATAGTAGGCGGTGCGGGGGAGCTCGAAGTCATCTTTAATGTTCCTTCAACGTTGAAAAGCCGCTAAGGGTGACGAGAGGGAGAAATGTAAAGGCTGAGGGGGGGGGGGGGGTCTAACCACTCCTGTCGGGCAGAAAGGCCGACCTTCCAGAAGAATATACTACAACCTTCCTGAGGCAGCTACTCCTAACACTCTCACTCACTCCTGGATGGTTTGTTCGCTGATGGCGCTTGTCGTTTATTCAGGTGTCTTTTCAGCCGACGGTCATTTCCCCTGAGCTCCTTTTTTACTGATCTTATTCCTAATTTCTGACTAAAAAGGAAAGCAGTGAGCGTTTCTCAGATCCCCCATCCATTTCTCGTATCAATGATCGCGCCTCCAAAAGAAATAAGTAGGTGTGTTTATCAAGTGTTGAGATGAAATTCATCCTTTTTGGCGTACTATTTTCAATAATGAACCATTTGAATCGACCAAGCAGAAAAATATATTCAACACCTCCCTTAAAATCGGTGGGTTTTTGTTTCAAGATACGCAAAATCAGAAAAACGAATTTAAAAACTCTGCAAATTCTTGACACAACGGTTCATTATCTTCTTTGTACAGATCACCCTTCTGTCTAGATCACTAGGTCTAAATGTCTAGATCCTAAATGTTAGATTAATTATTACGAGTACCAATATTTACCGTATTATCAATTATCACTAATTATTAACAATTTCATCAAGTACCTAGTGAATTATAATTTATTATTTATTATTATAAATATTATTTTTATTATTTAATAAATTATTTTATTATTATATTTTAAATTATAATTATTATAATTTATTGTTAGGTATTATAATTCGTATTTATTATTAATAATAATTATTAATATTAATATTATCATTGTGCTTTTGGCCATTGTACTACTAATAAATGTATATAGTAAAAAAAAAAAAAAAAAATTAATTAATACGATATAATTCTGGGGTTTTTAATACTACGTCGGTAATGATTTTTCTATAAAAGAAGTACCTACCAACAAACATTCGAAATTACCTTCATTTCCGTAGCACGAAACGCACCTCGGAACAACAAACTCGACATCACTTAAGCCATATGATGTTCCAAAGAGCTTGTTAGTATGAAAATGGACCTGTATTTCAACAGTTTGATTCACGATCGTGTTGTGAGGCACAATCTTTGAGCCGTCATTGTGAACGAACGGCTGGTCGTACAAAGCTGCGGATGGTCTTAAAAAATTCTACGGAACAAACTCTATCTAAATATGAAATAAAAAACATACCGTTCAATATGAATTTTTCGAGATATGGAATTTTCAAAATTTCAAAATTCGTTTTGAACCCCTTCCCCTTGACCTAGGGCTATGAAACGTTTCGTGGATCATTATGGGGCTGGTCCAAACCCAGAAACCAAATTTCGTAATTTTAACTCAACGCCAACTGGGCAAAGTGCCGCGGACGGCGGACGGCGTACGGCGGACGGACGGATTTTGGTTTATTATCTTCGATAATGAACCATTGGAATCGCCCAAAGAAAAAAATTTTTTAACCCCCCCTCAAAATTTGTTGGTTTACGTTTCAAGATACGTAGATTCAGAAAATCGAATAAAAAAAAATCCGTCCGTCCGCCGTACGCCGTCCGTGGCACTTTGCCCAGTTAGCGTTGAGCTAAAATTACGAAATTTGGTTTCTGGGTTTGGACCAGCCCCACAATGATCCTCGAAACTTTTCATAACCCTAGGTCAAGGGGAAGGGGTTCAAAACGAAATTTAAAATTTCGACGATGTCATATCTCAAAATATTCAACTGAACCGTGTAATTTTTAGTTCACTTTTGAATGACCTGAAAAATTACGAATCTTTTAAGACCAATTGGATTTTTGTGAGACCAGCCGTTCGTTCACAGTTAGCGCGCAAAGGTTTAGGAAAAACACTAAACTTTCGCGTCGAAAACGGTCGTCATGTGGGTCAACCGCCAGACGCCCAGAATAAAACTACCTTTTTTCATCTTCCCGGTAAACTACAGTCTAGAAATTTTAACCGTGAGTCGGGGATCGACCACATTGCAATATTCACTCGATTTCTCATCTGTAAAATTGTTTAAATAATACCTTTTTGTAATAATACAAATTAAATTTTGATGATGAGCTATTGACTTGAAATTTTAAAAATAGTTCAGAACTGGATCACAATGCAATATTCACTCGGTTTCTTGTATGTAAAATTGTTTAAATAATACCTATTTGTTTAAACAAATTAAATTTTGATGATGAGCTAGATACTCGAAATTTTAAATATAGGTCAGAAATGGATGACATTTCAATATTCACTCGGTTTGTATGACATGTTATGAATATGGTATGGTATATTATTGTATGTATGATTTGGTATAGTACAATATGGTATGATAGGAAAGAAATTCGTATGGTATGGTATGAGTACGGTGAGAATATGGTATGGTGCCGATTTGCAACACAGTCTGGTATAGACAGAAGGGTGATCTGCACAAGGAAGATAATAAACCGTTGTGTCAAGAATTTGCAGAATTTTTTTTATTCGATTTTCTGAATCTACGTATCTTGAAACGTAAACCAACAAATTTTGAGGGGGGTTAAAATTTTTTTTTTCTTTGGGCGATTCCAATGGTTCATTATCGAAGATAATAAACCAAAAAATCCGCTTGTCCGCCGTACTCCATACGATGGTGAAATCAGAATTGCTATATCTTATTACGTTCAAAAAGGAGCACTTTGAAGATGAAGAAACGTGGTTGATACTTGAGATGTGCTTATGAACATCAAAATTGTGAATATTGGTTGGTAGGAATTTATCATTAGTGTAATTATTCCATGCTATATAAACAAATTGTAGATCATCAGTGAGCTAGTTTCTGACTCCTACTCCCAGATCACTCAGATATTTCCATCTGGTGACCAAGCTACTAATGGTTCAATCGAGATGAAATTGATTAAGAATCCATTGAACATTTAAACAAAATTGAAAGCAATCCGCTCCGAGCTACAAAATGTTGCTTTGTACAGGATTTTTCCGGGTCATGGTACTCATAGTTATACCCCCATAGAACACTCGCAAAGTTTGTACACTAGAAACAATTAAGTTGGAAAATGGTGGGTATGACGGTTATCAGAAGAGTAGATTGAATGGGTAAAGTCCTACGAAAATTCGCTCATTATATAATGCTGCGAGACAGGAATGGTTCAATTCATAATGTACGAGTTAGTCAGCAACTATCACATCAGTTTACCCTTTCAACCAGCTTATTCCAAGCGCATGAGTCGATAACCTACTGAACTGCTAAATTACTAATGGCTTTCCACGCTTGACCACGAACATGAACTTGGATCAATTCGATCGTATAGGGGCATTCGTCAGCTCACCCAGCGTTCTTATCCATATCTACTACTGACATTTGATTTTATATTTTGATATTAACTATGAAAATATTAAATAACTAACAATCAAATTTATTAATAATTTCTTACGCCGTTGCATTATACAGTAATGCGGACCATATTTGAACCTCATTTGACCCCACTTATGATGGGGATATTCTTTCACTCATGCCTTTTTTTCTCATTCTTCGTATTTTCAATTTTTCTGGTCTCAGAAATTGAATAACGTATTTAAACAACTTGACTTAATTATTTTCAAAGCATCAAATTTTGACAATTTATATATGCGAAATCCACCATGAGGACCGTTATACAAACTCTTTTCTTGAACCTAAATGGTGAGATCTTCTGTACATGCTAATCAAACATGATGCTGCTTATGAGATAGTGAAATTGCTTGCTCCTGGGATAATGTGAATACTCAATCCTCAGGATTATTCCATTTTAAATCTATCATCAGACTTACAGAGCTCCTCAAAGGGACCTCAGTGAGAATAACCTTCTCATTTGTTATAAATTTTCGTTAACTGTCGTTACATTTCCACAAATTACATCTTAATTATTTTCTCTCCAGCTTAACTCCTAATCTACATCAAGGATGTTACATTCGCTCCACTAACCTTTACGAGTATCGAGCGGGCACAGTTCGTACTACACAGTCTATTCAGAATGAAAAGAAAACATTAAAAACTTGAGAAAGAAGTCCTTATGATTACTTCCTTATTTACCGAGTGATTTTTTCCCTATCTACACCGTAATTACCGTCAATAATTTAATTATGGCACAGTGATTTCTACCAACCGAAACATTTATTCAACGATCATCAGTCTTAACTTAACCCTATTCGGACGAAAAATTTAAACATTTTCAAAAACGTTTCTTTTTTAGACTTCTGACATGACATTTTTATGTCAAGAAAAATAATATTCATCAGAATTTACAAAATATGGACGGATTAAATTCAGTGTCACCAGTGACACATTGGTACAGAGGTATTCATGTTCTGTGAGAACTTGTGTCACAAATAACACTTTCGTATAATACGAATAATTGCCATGCTAATTCAACAGAAATATTGTGCTACCAGTGACAGACTGGCCAAAGCATGTCGTCCCCAACAAGTTGGAAAGGTTCAATAAGTAAGTGAAGTCATTCCAAAAATTCTAAATATTTATTCAAAAATTCAAATTTCAAATTCAAATTCAGTTTCATAATTATAATCTCAGTCAAATAGCTGTAAATGGACCTATTTTGCTAAAGAGAAACCATTCCATATTTACATCGATCAGTCTTGTACATTCGTTGTAGAAAAATTGTGAGAAACCTATATAATTTATAAAAACTCATTAACTTTGTTTCAGTCTCAAACTTGGACTATATTAATAGTGGAAAACGTGCATAGTTTTTGGTAACTCATATTGCTAGATTGTAAATGATCACCAATCAAATAAGTACCTGCAAACTCCTCATGCGTAAAGTGCCTACTAGAATCAAACATCACAATACTTCATAGGAACTCTAAATCCAAAGGAGGTATCACTCAATAAGTTATTCCTTATTTTAATTTCAAACCTCTCCAGTCATTTCCTCCGCCGCAGGGTCTGGATTCTCAATCATTTCACCTTCAACAAGTTTTCGATTGTTTTGATGTTTCTGCTGTTTTGAATGTGTTTGACGAGGTTGTAATCTATTGGTGATTCCCATGGTTTTCTTCGTACCACGATCTCGACTTATTGAGTATTGAATTCACACTCTCTTGAAATCCATAAGATTATCTTTCTTTGTTTTTTGTTTTCATGAGCTTTGCCGATCTTCAAACTCGTCAGTTTCTTCCCTCTTCCTTTTAATTATTTATTAATACGATACGAAATTTGTCCACTCGATGAAACGTCCACTCGAAATCAATGTCATAGGGACTGTATATCAATGACTCTATCTCAAACGGCCCATGACTGCCTAAACGGATGGGGCCTTCACGTATTGTCTTGAACATACAATCGCTAACGGCCGCTAAAAACCGTGAATCTTCTCCAACGACACATGGTTTACCGAGCTGGAGAATAAAGAACACATTTAGCCACAACTCATTGTACACGGTCTGTACAGATCTCACTTCTGTGTAGATCATTGTTCTGTTTAAAATATTCTTGTGAGTCGCATGATTCTACGAAATAATTGGAGGAATCAGCTAAATAAGTGTGCAGTGGTTCCAGAAGGTGACCAGATAGACATCACCAAGTGAAGGATGGAAGACGGGTACTACCTCATGGATGGTCTCTTCAGGTTTTCCTACTGAATTCCTGGCTGACCTAATAATAGTTTATGTAATTGATAAAATATTTATCGTTTGTCTTCATTTAAGTATATATACTTCTATATCGACCGTAGATATTATATGTTGAAGCGAAATTGCTGCTGTTGTTATCGAGGTTCGGTCAGGTTTAAATGAATTTCATTTTTCCAACGTTTCGACGATTTATTTCGTCATTTTCAAGGAATAGTGAGTTGTAGAAAATGGCACAGTTTTTCCTATTCTAACATTATCACTCGCAAGAACATAGTGCTATTTTAGGTGTGAACTTGTGACATTCCACTGAGCAACTTCTATATACATAGAACACATTGACCGAACCTCGAAACAAAATATCTCACACCATATAGATACTACGGTCGAAAACCGGACGGAAATCCATTACAACTATATATACATAGATGTATATATACTTCTGGGGTTTTAGTTCGTACCAAAGTTGCTACGTCGGCGATTATTTAAAACAAGAAGTCCCAACCAACAAATATGACCAAAATCCTTCATTCCGTAGACACGAAAAGTATCTCAAAACTAAAAACTCAAAATTACAAAACCATGTGTTATATGAATCGCTTGGAACATTAGAGTTCTACCGTTTGATTCACCCACATGTTGACGATTTTATTTATTTTTTTTAATCGGCTCTGGCTCCGCTTTTTTAACGACTGGTCGTAAGACGCTCCTGGTGAGTTAAAAAATTCTCCGAATTTAACTTCCAATTCCTACCGTTCCATTTACAATTTTTCTGATATGAAGTTTAGCAAATTTTAAACTTCGTTTGGAGCCCCTTCGGATTGGTTTTGGGGTTATGACATTTTCGTCACGTATATTGAATTATTTTATGTGTAACAGCATTGAAATCGGCTGTGTAATCTCAACAGACAGGTATATGAACAGGAGGTTCAAAATACGAGTATATTATACGATTTTTTTTCTCACTTACTTTATTGAATTTCTATTGAAGACCATACTTTCTGCGAGGCCGGCGGTTTCGATCGTAATCTCTACATGTCAGGCTTTTCTATTCAACTTGCCCGGTCTTTACACACTTCACCAAGCTCCCAAATCCTCACCTTCCCTTTCCAACCACCGCCACTGCAAACTTGCCTCTTACCAGCTCCTCCCGCCTGCCTTTTTGGGGCACTACGTCTTCATTAGGTTCGCTCTAACTATCGCCTAATACCTGTCACATCAACTCGGCACATTAATCACTGCAATACGGGCGCTATAAATTATCTTCAGCGATGGGTAGAGGACTAGGGAGATTGAGGAGGATGGTCGGGCAGACGGAGTTTGTTTGATACGGGCGTAGATTTTTTTTGTCAGACTGAAATAAGCCCCGTACATCAGTTTTTTATTAAATTTTCAAAGAGGAGACACCACGGCAATCGCTTCAAAATTCTGTGAACTCGTAGACACGAAAGAGACTGAGAACGAGAAACTACGTGTATGAATCAGCTGTCCACCAGTAACACGATTGGTCTGATGTTTCACCGTTTTGTTCACACTCATGTTGATGTTTTTTCGGATTTACCATCGTGAACTAACGGCTGGTCGTAAAATCTCTGGGTAGTTTTAAAAAATAATCTAGCAAAACGGATTTGTGTACCTCCGTTGACGACTGCTTGAGACTCTCTTCACAGCTTCTACACTTATGTACCTGTGAGACTCCGTGAATGTCATACGAGTTCGTTGAGCTCGCGACAGAATATTATGCGAATCATTGATTGAACCAGATCGGTTCAAAGAATTGTTGAAGTTAAAGTGACCTGGTACGTTAAGAGTGAAGTCGGTTGATTGTGAGGTCCCTGTGGTTTGGCTCACGTATACACTCGAAACAATACACCGCTCATTACGACGGTGAGCGAGACGAGTGAAAACGATGGTGATGGGTAGCGCGGGGTTTGTCTGAGGGAATCAAATACCCGTGAGGCACCCCTGGCCCAGCTAACAGACGGAACGCATCCCCCCGGGTCATTCCACTACCATCACCCCTTGGGATGAAAGAAAGAAGGGAAAACTCGCTCGTGACTACGGTTTGAAATGAAGGGATTGCAGGAATTCGATACGAAGCACCACAAAGTTTTTTTTTTTCCGTCTCTTCACCTTGCGCTGTCACTCTTCAACGGAAATAACTTGGGTAAGGCGGAATTTCTGGTATTACTGGATTTCAAACTTTTCTGTACTCTGAAGCTCCGAGGGATCTCTTTTGGTTTATTATCTTCGATAATGAACCATTGGAATCGCCCAAAGAAAAAAATTTTTTAACCCCCCCTCAAAATTTGTTGGTTTACGTTTCAAGATACGTAGATTCAGAAAATCGAATAAAAAAAAATCCGTCCGTCCGCCGTACGCCGTACGCCGTCCGCGCCACTTTGCCCAGTTAGCGTTGAGTTAAAATTACGAAATTTTTTTTATGGGTTTCGACCAACCCCACAATGGTCCTCGAAACTTTTCATAACCCTAGGTCAAGGGGAAGGGGTTCAAAACGAATTTTGAAAATTTGAAAATCTCATATCTCGAAAAATTCATATAGAACGGTATGTTTTTTATTTCATATTTAGATAGAGTTTGTTCCGTAGAATTTTTTAAGACCATCCGCAGCTTTGTACGACCAGCCGTTCGTTCACAAAGAGGGCTCAAAGATTGTGCCTCACAACACGATCATGAATCAAACTGTTGAAATACAGGTCCATTTTCATACTAACAAGCTCTTTGGAACATCATATGGCTTAAGTGATGTCGAGTTTGTTGTTCTGAGGTGCGTTTCGTGCTACGGAAATGAAGGTAATTTCGAATGTTTGTTGGTAGGTACTTCTTTTATAGGAAAAATTATTACCGACGTAGTATTAAAAACCCCAGAATTATATCTTATTAATTAATCATAATTAATAATAATTATTATTAATAATAAATACGAATTATTAATACCTAACAATAAATTATAATAATTTTCACTAGGTACTTGATGAAATTGTTAATAATTAGTGATAATTGATAATAATAATTAATCTAACATTTATGATCTAGACATTTAGACCTAGTGATCTAGACAGAAGGGTGATCTGTACAAAGAAGATAATGAACCGTTGTTTTGGTTTATTATCTTCGATAATGAACCATTGGAATCGCCCAAAGAAAAAGAAATTTTAACCCCCCCTCAAAATTTGTTGGTTTACGTTTCAAGACACGTAGATTCAGAAAATCGAATAAAAAAAAACTCTGCAAATTCTTGACACAACGGTTTATTATCTTCCTTGTGCAGATCACCCTTCTGTCTATACCAGACTGTGTTGCAAATCGGCACCATACCATATTCTCACCGTACTCATACCATACCATACGAATTTCTATCGTACAGTATGGTATACCATACTGTACTATACCAAATTATACATACAATAATATACCATACCATACCATACTCATACCATGTCATACAAACCGAGTGAATATTGAAATGTCATCCATTTCTGACCTATATTTAAAATTTCAAGTATCTAGCTCATCATCAAAATTTAATTTGTTTAAACAAATAGGTATTATTTAAACAATTTTACAGACAAGAAACCGAGTGAATATTGCATTGTGATCCAGTTCTGAACTATTTTTAAAATTTCAAGTCAATAGCTCATCATCAAAATTTAATTAGTATTATTACAAAAAGGTATTATTTAAACAATTTAGAGAAACCGAGTGAATATTGCAATGTGGTCTATCCCCGACCCCGACTCACGGTTAAAATTTCTAGACTGTAGTTTACCGGGAAGATGAAAAAAGGTAGTATTAGTCTGGGCGTCTGGGGGTTGGGTCACATAACGGCCGTTTTCGACGCGAAAGTTTAGTGTTTTTCCTAAACCTTTGCGCGCTCACTGTGAACGAACGGCTAGTCGCACAAAAATCCAATTGGTCTTAAAAGATTCGTAATTTTTCAGGTCATTCAAAAGTGAACTAAAAATTACTCGGTTCAGTTGAATATTTGGAGATATGACATCGTCGAAATTTCAAATTTCGTTTTGAACCCCTTCCCCTTGACCTAGGGTTATGAAAAGTTTCGAGGATCATTGTGGGGCTGGTCCAAACCCAGAAACCAAATTTCGTAATTTTAGCTCAACGCTAACTGGGCAAAGTGCCACGGACGGCGTACGGCGTACGGTGTACGGCGTACGGCGTACGGCGTACGGCGTACGGCGTACGGCGGACGGACGGATTTTTTTTTATTCGATTTTCTGAATCTACGTATCTTGAAACGTAAACCAACAAATTTTGAGGGGGGGTTAAAAAAATTTTTTCTTTGGGCGATTCCAATGGTTCATTATCGAAGATAATAAACCAAAATCCGTCCGTCCGCCGTACGCCGTACGCCATACGCCGTCCGCGCCACTTTGCCCAGTTAGCGTTGAGTTGAAATTACGAAATTCGGTTTCTGGGTTTGGACCAGCCCCACAATGGTCCTCGAAACTTTTCATAACCCTAGGTCAAGGGGAAGGGGTTCAAAACGAAATTTAAAATTTCGACAATGTCATATCTCAAAATATTTAACTGAAACGTGTAATTTTCAGTTCACTTTTGAAAGACCTGAAAAATTACGAATCTTTTAAGACCAATTGGATTTTTGTGCGACCAGCCGTTCGTTCACAGTGAGCGCGCAAAGTTTTAGGAAAAACACTAATCTTTCGCGTCGAAAACGGCCGTTATGTGACCCAACCCTCAGACGCCCGGAATAAAACTACCTTTTGTCATCTTCCCGGTAAACTACAGTCTAGAAATTTTAACCGTGAGTCGGGGATAGACCACATTGCAATATTTACTCGGTTTCTCATCTCTAAAATTGTTTAAATAATACCTTTTTGTAATACAAATTAAATTTGTAGTACAAATTAAATTTTGATAAGAAACCGAAAAAAAATAGAAATTTTAAAAATAGGTCAGAACTGGATCACAGAACTGGATTCACTCGGTTTCTTGTCTGTAAAATTGTTTAAATAATACCTATTTGTTTAAAAAAATTAAATTTTGATGATGAGCTAGATACTTGAAATTTTAAATATAGGTCAGAAATGGATGAAATTTCAATATTCACTCGGTTTGTATGACATGGTATGAGTATGGTATGGTATATTATTGTATGTATGATTTGGTATAATACAGTATGGTATGATAGGAAAGAAATTCGTATGGTATGGTATGAGTAAATAAACACGCCGAGTCGATATGAAGTCAACTTTTTTTCGTTTTCACGAAGTATTTGAGTCGACAATTGCTCTTCTTGAAGGTCCATTCGAACACAAATAAACACCTCGACATCAAGTCAACTTTTATTCGTTTTCACGAAGTATTTGAGTCGACAATTGCTTTTCTTGAAGGTCCATTCGAACTCAAAGAAACACGTCGAGTCGATATGAAGACAACTTTTTGTAGTTTTCACGAAGTATTTGAGTCGACAATTGCTTTTCTTGAAGGTCCATTCGAACTCAATAAACACGACGAGTCGATATGAAGTCAACTTTTTTTCGTTTTCACGAAGTATTTGAGTCGACTTGGATTTGCGGGATTTGCGGGCTTTGCGGGATTTGCGGGATTTGCGGGATTTGCGGGATTTGCGGGATTTGCGGGATTTGCGGGATTAGCGGGATTTGCGGGATTTGCGGGATTTGCGGGATTTGCGGGATTTGCGGGATTTGCGGGAACTTGCGGGATTTGCGGGAACTTGCGGGATTTGCGGGATTTATGGGATTTGCGGGATTTGCGGGATTTGCGGGATTTGCGGGATTTGCGGGATTTGCGGGATTTGCGGGAACTTGCGGGATTTGCGGGAACTTGCGGGATTTGCGGGATTTATTGGATTTGCGGGATTTGCGGGATTTGCGGGATTTGCGGGATTTGCGGGAACTTGCGGGATTTGCGGGATTTGCGGGATTTGCGGGATTTGCAGGATTTGCGGGATTTGCGGGATTTGCGGGATTTGCGGAACTTGCGGGATTTGCGGGATTTGCGGGATTTGCGGGAACTTATTTATTTATTTATTTATTAACACACGGCTCACGCCAATTACAAAGTTTAGTCGTTGCACAACGACAGAGAGCGCACAATGAAGTACTATACAGTGTAGTTAAATAGGATACTTTACAAAGTAATACAAAAAGAAAAAGCAGAAGGTTTACTATGAAAAATGAAAAATGAAAAATGAAAAATGAAAAACACCCCGCGGTGGAACTTGCGGGATTTGCGGGATTTGAGGGATTTGCGGGATTTGCGGGATTTGCGGGATTTGCGGAACTTGCGGGATTTGCGGGATTTGCGGGATTTGCGGGATTTGCGGGAACTTGCGGGATTTGCGGGATTTGCGGGATTTGCGGGATTTGCGGGTTTTGCGGGATTTGCGGGATGTGCGGGATTTGCGGGATTTGCGGGATTTGCGGGATTTGCGGGATGTGCGGGATTTGCGGGATTTGCGGGATTTGCGGGATTTGCGGGATTTGCGGGATTTGCGGGATTTGCGGGTTTTGCGGGATTTGCGGGATTTGCGGGATTTGCGGGATTTGCGGGGTTTGCGGGATTTGCGGGATTTGCGGGATTTGCGGGATTTGCGGGTTTTGCGGGATTTGCGGGATTTGCGGGATTTGCGGGAACTTGCGGGATTTGCGGGATTTGCGGGATTTGCGGGGTTTTTTTGAATTCCCATTTACCGTTTTCAGTGCTGAAGGCTGTTTTTGGTATACTCGATTTTGGTTTATTATCTTCGATAATGAACCATTGGAATCGCCGAAAGAAAAAATTTTTTTAACCCCCCTCAAAATTTGTTGGTTTACGTTTCAAGATACGTAGATTCAGAAAATCGAATAAAAAGAAATCCGTCCGTCACCCGTACGCCGTCCACCGTACGCCGTACGCCGTACGCCGTCCGCCGTCCGTGCCACTTTGCCCAGTTAGCGTTGAGCTAAAATTACGAAATTTGGTTTCTGGGTTTGGACCAGCCCCACAATGATCCTCGAAACTTTTCATAACCCTAGGTCAAGGGGAAGAGGTTCAAAACGAAATTTAAAATTTCGACGATGTCTTATCTCCAAATATTTAACTGAACCGTGTACATTTTAGTCCACTTGTGAATGACCTGAAAAATTACGAATCTTTTAAGACCAATTGGATTTTTGTGCGACCAGCCGTTCGTTCACAGTGAGCGCGCAAAGGTTTAGGAAAAACACTAAACTTTCGCGTCGAAAACGGCCGTTATGTGACCCAGCCCCCAGACGCCCAGAATAAATCTACCTTTTTACATCTTCCCGGTAAACTACAGTCTAGAAATTTTAACCGTGAGTCGGGGATAGACCACATTGCAATATTTACTCGGTTTCTCATCTGTAAAATTGTTCAAATAATACCTTTTTGTAATAATACAAATTAAATTTTGATGATGAGCTATTGACTTGAAATTTTAAATGTAGATCAGAACTGGATCACAATGCAATATTCACTCGGTTTCTTGTCTGTAAAATTGTTCAAATAATACCTATTTGTTTAACCAAATTAAATGTTGATGATGAGCTAGATACTTGATATTTTAAATATAGGTCTGAAATGGATGACATTTCATTATTCACTCGGTTTGTATGACATGGTATGAGTATGTTATGGTATATTATTGTATGTATGATTTGGTATAATACAGTATGGTATGATAGGAAAGAAATTCGTATGGTATGGTATGAGTACGGTGAGAATATGGTATGGTGCCGATTTGCAATACAGTCTGGTATAGACAGAAGGGTGATCTGCACAAGGAAGATAATAAACCGTTGTGTCAAGAATTTGCAGAGTTTTGGATTCATTTCCGTGGAGATCACATTTATATTCTCCTGCAAAAGATCGTGGCATTTGTATCAAAGTCGAGACATGATCTTGGTTTCCTCGACACCCTTAAACGGAAAACATTAAAAGGTAAACGGACAATTCCTAGTGTTTAAGGAGAACCCAGCTCGACAGCTTACGGTAATCAGATAGACCGGGAGTTCCTCCTGAGAGGTGACTGAACATACAGGCAGTGTCCTCGGATAGCCGCCGAGTACGTGTGCAAAAGCCACCAAGTATCTGCGCAGGTAAACGGACAACTTGAATTTGTTAGAACATCAGATCCGTTTATTGGTTTATTATCTTCGATAGTGAACCATTGGAATCGCCCAAAGAAAAATTTTTTTAATCCCACCTCAAAATTTGTTGGTTTACGTTTCAAGATACGTAGATTCAGAAAATCGAATTTAAAAAAATCCGTCCGTCCGCCGTCCGTGGCACTTTGCCCAGTTAGCGTTGAGCTAAAATTACGAAATTTTTGTTACGGGTTCGGACCAACCCCACAATGGTCCTTCAAACTTTTCATGACCCTAGGTCAAGGGGAAGGGGTTCAAAACGAATTTTTTCGTTCATCATAATGGTTCGGACAAATAATGCTTATGTCGGTCAGATGCACCATACTCCTCTCAAGGAATTATAAGTTCAATTAGTGGGCGGATTCTCGATGCGATGCATCTCCTTTGTCGAAATTGCAATTTAACCGTTGAAACGCTATACGGGGATTTGCCCGTATTTTCAGAAAAACTGGGATAACATTGAAACACTTCTATGGTGAGTGACATGGATCAAGTTTCAGACTTTCTTCGGACCATTTCTGCTTGATGATTCGTACGTTTTCATGTTCCGTCGGTATGTAAATTGGAAGGCTGATCATTGACACTTTTACCAACTTACAAACTTTAGTCTCATAGACAAGTCAAGAAATGTTTCTGTATTCACAATTGATAGTAGTGTGTAATATTGGGAAAAAGTTATTTCCACGTATATTTAAATTGAAAAAAAAGTAATAAAAATTAGTTCGTTCGTTGAGGAACGCGATTTTCACGAAGAACATTGAAAATTAAATTTATTGAAATATGTAGGTAAGTACCTGAAATTATTCTTGTGCGATACTCGTTTGTAAATTGTTAGATTTTGATTACCTACCAGTTATTCAAATGAAAACTATTACTACGTTGAAGCGAACGTATTATTTTTGATCATTTTACTACCAACCTTGAACATTATCAAACTAAAAGTTTGTGCAAAATATTGAAAAAATATAAAAAAGCCGCAGTCATGGATCATGGCTATTTGAGCGAATTTGCGAAGAAATAACTGGTTTTATGTAAAATGTCTCCATTTTTCTGCTTTAATAGCAAATTTTGGAGTGTCTCCGCTTCCTTTTCTTCGAACATTCGCTAAAATTAAAGTCCGAGAATGACATTGGATATATACTTATAAAAATGTTTTTATAATCAAGGCATTTGATGTTTGAAGAGAAATAGTAAGATCTAATGCGTCTGAGATTCCAAAACGCGTAAATAACCAATTCGGCATATTTAATAATGTTCAAAATCGAAAGAAAGCATTGAGCATTGTTCTCGTTCTACATGAATTATGTAGAACAAGAACTAACATCAATTTTTCCAGGATGTTGGGATTTACGGTTTTTTGGAAAAATCTACGATAAACATACCATTTTGGGTTGGTGAATCCGTTTCAACTCCACTTGTTTGTTTTTAAGCTGTAGATAAACACTCATTAATTACCCCACTGAGGTAGAGTTCGAAAGTACTAGAGGACATTTCTGTTCAATGTAATCAGATTGTAGGTTCGAACCAGGCATGTATTTTTTGAGCGATTGCCGAGCTGGGTATCCCAGGAATTTCAACAAAATGTTTTATTTATTCTGGTGAACTTATTGATCAAGTGAGGTTCTAATGGGAGTAAAAACCAACCAGCTAATGCCTCTCATGGCACACTCTTTGATCAACTTGCCTGATGAGCAATCAGCGTGAAAGGAAGGACATTTGGTCACATTTATAAAAGGACTAATGACATTGGAAACCCACAAGTAGCTTCGGATTTTATTCGTGAGGTGCTGCAAAATTTAATGAATGACAGGGCTCTGAGCATTGTGTACGCTCGATTCCTCAAAAAAGAAGCGGATTATAATTTGATCTTGGTAGAATTCGCCGATTCAAGAGATATTTCTGGAATACTCAGAAGAACTGGATGGCTTAAGGGTACTACGTATTCCATTCGAAAAGATTATTCGGAAGGAACGAGAAGACTGAGGAGCCGGTTGTTCGAAATACGGAATTTTATAAGGCGTCAATGTCCGGAGTTAAGAATTGATGTTCGTCCTGGATCATTGTGAATTGATAAATCGCAATATTTTTTGGATATCGTCAAAGAGGAGCTTTTTGGGTCTGCCGAAGTTGTGAGATGGGATGAACTGTTAAGAAATGCCGGTTCAAATGCACGGATCGAAGATATGTGGGAGGTCGGAAACAGACGGGTCACTCGGATTGACTAGCAGAGGCGGGAGATGAGATTCACATCGCGGATGCGGTATCTGGACCAGGCAAAAAGAAGTCTTCCTCAGATATGCGATTTTTTGAGCTACAATGTTGCAGGTTTAGGTGAAGCTGTAACTGCCCCGAAATTCCTTAGTTATATATTGTAATATGATGGTTTTGTTGTTTATTTGAAACCCAATCTATAAATTTATAAAATTCAATGAGTCACCGCTATTAGACGGTCCGGGATGGGACGAGCAAGTGGGGGAGTAATGCTGGGCTAGTTTTAGAATTGATGGATGGTGTGATCGTTTTGAATGATTGAACGGCTGGTGATCAAATGGGTACGAGGGAATGAATGGTAGTTCAGGGATTGATTTTGGCAAATTGTGGTACTGTCCATGTTTTTTGTCTATTGTTTGCACTTGTTGATATGTTTAAAGCAGTGTTACAGCTTAAAGCAGTGTTTAGTGAATCGTTAGTTGTGAACCTATTTAATAGGAGATCCGAACTCCGGCTCATAGCTAGGTGCTACAGCCGTACAATATACAGTTATCAATTTTGTATACATTTAAATCTATTGTAATAAAACATTTTCAAATTCAAATTCATTGGAAACCCTTATGTGTTGGGGATTCAAATTCGCTTAACTCTGTCTGGCGATGAGTACTCAATAACTGTGTAAAATATCTCTTCATGCCTCCCGGTTAGAGCCAACTTGAACCATGAAATTTTATATACAAGGACACTTCAGGCCGTTTACTCTAATATAGCCCCATACCTCACTTTTTCCAAAGCTCACATAATATTCATTCTATCTTAGAAGCTTGTGAGTTTCCAACTATATCCAAACTTCATAAATATGTGTATATTTTATTTAATACATGTATTTGAAGAGATTAGAACTCAATTTAACCACAACTGCGCCATGTAGTTATATGCTACTCCCCACTCCAAGTCATGACTTGAGCTGTATGAACGCACCACCACGAATATAAACGAACTCCTACAACTCGAACCACTGGGAAAATTTGGTTCCCCCAACTGCAGGAGCGGATAATTTGTCCACTCTATCTATGTCCACTTTATTGTTTTTTTTTTTTTTTGTTTTTTTTCTGGATGGATTCGAGCAATCGAAATATCGCTGAAAGGCCGGTAGAAACCTCATTGATGGATTATTTTGTCAATATTCATCATGAAATGGTTGGTTGACCGAACAAGGGTGGTTGACAGGTCCAATTTGCATTGTGAATGATCAACCGTATGTCCCGTATCCCTCGGCATCAATTTAAATACCGTATGAAGTAACGCAAGTCTCCTACATGGACTGTAGGAGTCACATCATCGGCACACAGATAAAGTTCCACATGACATTCTACATTGAGATGCATTTGTCAATACCTAGGCTAGGAATAAGACATATCAACAGAATATGTTCAATATAATATATTGAATATATATGATATAATATAATATTATATAATATAATATATATAATATTATTATATATGCATCCAATTATGGTGAAATGTTTAAAATTCCAAATATACCCAGCAATTTTATCACATTCTGTTACGTTATAGAATGTTTGGGATCTTTGAATTCAAACGAGTCAAATATATTTACATAATGCGGGGACAATAGGATTGATAATATCCATGCTGTTGTTTGATTGTTCATAGTTTCTAGTTAGAGGGTTGAATTGAGTGCGGTACCCGCATGTCCAGAGCCACGCTACGCTCCTGCTAACCGCGGTTTCTTTTTACAACCAACCGGTATTGCTATTTAACTAATCGTTGTGTTTAAAAAAGAAAATTATCACGAGTCAAAATGAACGCTCGGAATGGACTCAAACAAGCCCTGGTAGAGACTCTAGATTGAGAATAGTTATCGATTGAGTGAAGTCAGTTTCCAGTTAGAGTTTGTTCGCGGAGCGTTTAAAAAGTTTTTCTCCTCCACCATAAATAGGGCATCTTTTTCGGTTGATATGAAAGCAACGATTCAAGAAGCTTTTCAATCCGTGAATTCAGCTTTCATTCTAATCATTATTATTCGACAAGATTCCTTAGGATTGCCCATCCACCTGTGGTTAGCGATGCGCCTTTAATAATATGGCAAGACTTGGATCAACATTGAATACTGAACCCTTGTGCGCTCCTCCTGCCGTGGAACCTTCATTAAATTGATTTTTTGTATAATGATCATTATGTCAACGCCTCCGATTCGGCATTTGAATCACCACTGGATTTAGACCACACTTTCTCTTTGTGACCCTCACTGAGGGTCACGCTGCGAATGTGTCAAAACGGTTCATTTTCTACCACTGCTCTGTACGATATAATATCTCGTATATAATATCCTTCCGAGTCCCTAAACGATATAATTGGACCAATTAGCTGAAATATTGTGTGTCCGAGTACAAGAAGGTCAACTGATGGTCATCTCCAAGTGAAGGGAAGGAATAGTTAACTAACTCTTCAGTTTCCCAATTAAATCCTGGGCAAACCTAATAATAATTTTATTATTATATGTTATTATTATTATAAACACATTTTATAAACATATTATAAACACATTATAATGTGTTTAAACATTTTGTAATACACATATTATAAACACATTACAAAGTGTTTATATGAATTATGGACAAAATAATGATACAAATGGTGAATTACTCATTATGAATTTGTGTTAATATAGGTAGTTAAGAGCTTTTTGGTTTATTATCATCAAAATCGACCATTGAAAAAAAAAAATGTTAACACCCTCAAAATTTGCTGGTTTACGTAAATCGAATTTAAAAACAAACTCTGCAAATCCTTGATTCATCATTTTCGAAGAACTTACAAGATGAAGAAACGTGGTTGATACTTGAGATATCCTTCATGGACATCAGGTTCTTTAATGAAACTTTTTTACATAAAACCAATTATTTCTTCGAAAATTCGCTCTTATAGCCATGCTGCATGACTGTGGATTTATTTATTTATTTATTTTTTTTTTAAATGAATTATTATCAATAACTACCTATTTATTAACTCGACATTTGCAAACCGAGCTGTTCGAATCAGCTGGGCCACTATGATCGTTGACCCGACAGGCTGCCGCATGATTCACCCTCATGTTGACAATTTTTTATCAGCCCTAATTGTAAACGAACGGCTGGTCACACATACCTCTGGATGGTCTTGAAATATTCTAAAAATTAAACTCTATTTAGATATGAACTGAAAACTATACCTACCGTTCTATCAGACGTTTACGAAGTATGAATTTCAAAAATTCCGAAATTGGGTTCGAACCCCTTAAAATAATCTAGGGTAGGTTATGAAAATGTTCAAGGATCATTGTGGGGTTGGTCCGAACCCGTAAACCGAATTTCGTAATTTTAGCACAACGCTAACTGGGCAAAGTACCGCGGATGGCAGACGAACGGATTTTTTTTTTTTGATTTTCTGGATCTACATGTATACTTTATACTATATGTATACTTTATACTATATATAGGTATATACTTTGAACAGTTAACCTTCAAATTTTTAGGGTGGGCATTTTTTTTCTTGGGCGATTCCATCGGTTCATTATCGAAGATAATAAACCAAAAATCCGTCCGTCCGCCGTACACTGTCCGCTACATCGTCCCGTTAGCTTTGTACTAATATTATGAAATTTGGGTTACGGGTTCGGACCATCCCAATGTTGATCTTTGACACTTTTCCTAACCCTAGGTCAACGGAAATGGGGTAGAATGAATTTTAAAATTTTGAAAACGTCATATCTCAAAAATTTCAGATGGAACGGTACCTATAGTTTTCAGTCCACATTTGGATAGAATTTAATTCAGAGAATTTTTTAAGACCATCTCGAGCATTTCACGACCAGCCGTTCGCTCTTGCTCTGGAAGAGCTGATTCAAGCAACTTTGTTTTGTCACATCGAGTTGCTCCTTCTGAGATCGTGTTGTATTGAAACTCATTTTAAGGTCTGTGACGTCACGGTATCTACATTTACAGGACGTACTCCTTCTCGCTCTTGACCATCATATAGCATATATATACCTACCCATCATATAGCATATTTTTGGATGTTCTCTGTGAGATGCATCTGATAAATACATTGAAATAACGGTCTAGAATCGCCAACGGCTAAACCGTATGTACGGAATGATTTTCATTCGAGAACGCCTCACCACAATTTCAACGAACAACTCACCGTCATCCCTCACTCTCCCTTCTCGTCTTTTCTTTTCGTGAATTGACCTTTCATTTGTCCGTTATCGACGTTTCAATCCTCTCGTAGGCACGCAGTGGGTATTTTACCTTTTCAAGAACGCAGACTACATTTTTAACGTCTACTCTGTAGGATTTCTACCGAAAAGCCGAATGTGTTGATACGCGTGAAAAGAAACGGGTTTGACCGCAGTTTTTGATCGCTATTTATGTTAAATCATAATGAATATTTCACAATATTGATTGAGTGATTTTACTATCTGAAAGAGCGAAGAATTAAAACGGTGCTCTTCTGGAGTGAAACGATCGACTCTCTTGACATCATCTCAGACCATTGTCTAAACTATCAAAAAATGATCAAGCATATGGCCTTCAGAGTCAAAAGTGGATAACTCCAGATTGTCAAATATTACAGGAGAGGCCAAACGGCGTTCGGAGTTCTCAGGAAGCACAATCATTCTTCATATTTCATTAGAACACAATTTCATTCATTGGGAGGATCTTTATTCATTACCACCTAACTGCCCCAATACAGTTTCACCATCAGAGATATTTAAAAAAATGAATGTGTTATAAAATTTTGATATTGAACATGATTTAAGAATTCAAAATGTTCTATGTAATCGCTGTATTTGACACGGCCAGAGCTCAATGTTAGTCCTGGGTATTCAAGACGTATAATTCCTTGTCTCAAATAGTGAAAATCACAATAATATCGTTTAATAAAAAATATAGTTATCCACTTTTTATTCTGGAGGCCTCATTACACCATTCTGTTCGAGTTTATACTTACTCATAATGAATGAATCATAGGCTGTGATAGATGTTTCAACATATATTATTATTTTAGCTTACTATATCTGTATGGTGCAAACTAATCCCATAGAAAACAAGCGTAAAATCAATCTATCAAACTATCTCATACTATGAGACCAATCCGCACATATTATGTGCCCTCCTTAAATGTCACAAAAATCGTTTAAATGGAACAAGATTTTAGTTTGTCGCTTGATTGTCGCATTTGCATACGACAGTACATACCACCGTAATCTTAATCTTCCACCGAACTGATCCATGCGTGCGGCGAGGCTTAAACGACCGATCCTTACGAAAATTCGTCCTTTTTCAACTTTTCGGTACTCAGTAGTTCTTGGCAGAGCCTATTATTAGGTAGTAGCTGCAATAGCATTAGTGCACTCTTGCCTCAGTATTGAACACGCGAAGAAGTTTCAACACCCCAGATGATCTGATTTTGATGGAGCTCTCCTAGCTAAACTAGTTTAAATTGCAACGGCAGCTAAGGCCAAGATAGGTTGCTATGATCGACGGCCGATCGTGATTACTGGAAGGTAAGGAAGTTTCAAGCGAATGAGGGGCTTCTTGGGAACTGGCATTACTTTCAAATAGGCATTCATTTACATAACATTACCTCGATAGGTTTCTGGATAGAGCGGTCTAACTAGACGGGGAGAATTTATGTGAGGTACAACAGCACATTGCTATCGATTCAAGATGGTTCTTGAGATTCATATAACTGTGCATGGAAACCAATATCTCTTTCTCTTTGCCAATCGTTTCCCGGTATGTTCTATATATCCTATATATATATCCTACGCAAGTGTTTCCCCGTGGATACTAATTTTATTACATTAAGCACGTGATCGGAAGTAATCCATGGCTTAAATAGCTCGAGCCGAAATTTGTTTATACAATGTGTGAGCTAGTTTCGGAAAACTCTTCAAATCTGTTCCGTCTCGGTGCGCATGTGCTGATGAAAGCACAAGAAAGTAGATAATAAAAGGGGTTTCTGGCACAGGGTCTAATGAAGATAACCTGACCCATGAGGAGTGGAGAGGTAACAGTCATGTGAACCTTCCTTCCTGAGCCTCTCAGTTTACAAAGCAGTTGTTTCAAGGTTTTTGACCTTGACCGAACCCGCGACCGCTGGATTAATAATCGGATATCATAACCGCTTCGTCACGGTGACCAATATTAGTCCTAGCGAGTTTTGTGATATATGTGTGTATGCCTCTTTCAATCAAGCATGGTGATTAACTCTATAAATCCGTATTAACCCCCCCCCCCCCCCCGCAATGTTAATTGGTTTTGCATTATTGGTGTGGTTTTTGGTGAATTTCGTTCTGGAACGCCGTTCAAAATTTTGTATTTCACGTTCAAGATGTCTAGATTTCAAGAATTACCTAATTGGCGACTTTCTACCGTCTGATGCCCGCTGTATCATCGACAACTACCTACAGTACGCTATTCAACAGTCAGATAAGTACGAATAATAAACACGCAAGTGACAAAGAGTTTACAGCGTTGTTTAGCAGGTTGACATTAATCATATTTATTAAATATTGTGCCTTTCTTAGTTGAAAGCTCCATCACCAACGTCAAGGTGAAGGCACTTCGATGGAGTCCTACGTACTAATCATTCATACTGCTTGGGAGTCTTTACGACCGCGCTAGAGGCCCATTCACACAAGTAAATTTCTAAGGACAAATATACACTGTTAGGTTGCCGTGTTTCCGGTAGGTACTCTCAGGAAAATGCCGTGTCTCCGGTAAGAACAATTCCATAGATGGCCATTCCTACCATTTTGGGCGTTATTTTGAGGGATTGCCGTGTTTCCGGTAGGTAGGCACATTTCTAAAGAAAAGTTATACCATTTTGGGCAGAATTCGGGATTTTTGGGGAAAGTGCTGTGTTTCCAATATGAATTCCTACCATTTTGGGCGTTTATAAGGGGTTGATGACTTACTATTGACTTTTCTAACTTCCATTCATACTGCTTGGGGGTCTTTACGACCGCGCTAGAGGCCCATTCATCCATTCATTCTTTCTACAACGTCAATCATCAGTAAATTTCGTTACCTCTGATTGAAACGTAACAGGTTAGTTCATTTTTTTTAAATTTGTTAGTAGGTACATTTTCATAAAGAATTCTTTACTGAGCTATGTTTGATACAGGTAACAACATGAATGCAATATTATGATAGTGAACACAATACCAAGTTGAATAGCAAAATTATATACAATATACGTAAATAATTGAATGTTTCTATAGTAGTATTTTTCCTTTTTATTCCAAATACCCATGTGCAACTGTTGATACGCCATCCTCCAATATTTTCCTTTTAGTGTCAAATGGGGATAAAGCTATTTTGTTAATTTGGGCAGTCGATACGTTATGTTGTTTAGATTGGATGACTACCATCTGCTTTCTTTCTATAATTCCCGAAAATAAGGAGTTATAATAATCTTCAAAACTTATTTCATTTTCAACGACATTTCTACTAATACCCTTGACTTTCTTTATCTCCCTCTCGTCTTCGGTTAGAATCTCATACATTTTTGCTCTGAGCGCTATAAACTTGGCTATTATTTTCCCATTCATTTCATCTTTGAATTTACCTAGTACTTTTTTATTTTTTAAAGAGAAACAGGGATGATCTTGAGGATAGTCGGATGTATCCATGTAGTCCAACATGTTGAGCGTTTCGATGTGTATATCCTCTGTCTTCATTGCGTATATGAAACTGTCTGTGTCCATATAACAAAGTTTCAACTTTTCAGGTCCGAATCTTGGTAACATTATATCATAATGGTACTCGTACATTGTTGTTTTGGAAATATCTAATATACTCATACCAATGTAAATAGGTTTATTGAATGTTATTGATTTTTTAGCCATGTGTACCGCGACCAGATTTTCACTATAAATAGTTCTATCTAGAAACTCGGGTTTCGCTATGAGTTTTTCCAGCTTTTTAGCGTCTGACACAAGATGAATGGTGAGTCTATTCCTAATGTTTTCCATAGTTTTACCAAAAATGGCGTTATTCATCAATTTGAATAGATCTTTTTCGAAATTGTTTTTGGCGTTCTTCCTAAGTTCTGTATTCAACGCTATGTACGGTTGTAACCACTGCGATTGTTTGAATTTCAATACCCGGTGGATCTTTGCAACTTTTAAACCGTGAGCCATAGCTTGTTTTAGCGCGATGTAATGCACTATATAACGTTCATGGTTCCCTAGATGTGGTGTCAATTTAGTTGTTGTATCACCGGGAGGTATAATATTTTCTGCAAGGAAGGGAAGATCGTTATGTGATTGGTGTAGACGTTGTGGGTATTCAACATCAACCTCCAGGATGTATCCGTACTGATCACCTTCATTCAAACTCAGTACATCAATGTCTTCTTTACACCATGTAAATCCACCGTAAGGTAGAGGTTTCGACATGGCAAAACCATAGAGATTGTTGCAGTCCTGATAGGTGAGGAAAGTAGATTCTTCTTCCTCGTTAAAATCTTTCATATATTTGTTATTTGCTTTAAAATATCTGTGAGAAGCTTGAACAATTCCTCCTCTTATGCCCTTTTCAATCATCAAAATCTGATCGTAATTAGTTAGAAGATCCAATCTCATTTGCGTGTATTTGAGCATTGCATCCCACGATAAACCGGGTAGTGTAAAGTAGTGTGCTGGGTCAAGCTTATGACTTTTGTGAATTGTATTTCTGAAATTTTCAAACACATCTGCGAGTAAGAGGACATCCGTTTTGGCGTAGTGATCACTGTATTCCCCCAATGTTTTACAATTGAAGTGGTGCCATACCCTTATTGCATGTTGATAATCTTCTTCTGTGACCCCACGTTTCTGCAATCTACTGTAGAAGGCTTCTTTAGGAGGTAGGGAGGTTTCTTCTAATGTTTCCCAAGACGAGACGTATTCGTATGGGAATACACCTTTCCGCTTCATCAAATCAAGATCTTCCAGAGAATGAAACTTTATCGTCTCTTTGAATTCTGGTACGTTTTTTGCAAGTGCATCCAAACTTGCCGACATAAACCTGAAGGTGTCAATGTATCTAATTTTGAAACCTCCTGGTATACTTTTCGTAAATGAGATATATTTCTCTTCTGAGTTAGGAATAATCTCAATTGCTTGATCGTCGTAGCCGAGTTCCTTTACAATGAAATGTGAGTCGTAACCAGAGAGGTTGTGTATAAGTACTGGGAGGAATTTTGGGTTCCTACACCTCAGATTACAGCTATTATGTGCTGGACCCCTGTATGTACCGGTAATGTGACAATGATCACGTACTTTTACATCAATTTCGGTGAACTGTAATTTGCATAAGTAACATTTCCTTGCCGTTTCAAATATAATTTCTTGCTCTTTGGGTAGAGGGGTCATTGGGATGTTTACCGAATACACTGTCGCAATAACCTCTGCTATTGATCTAACATTCTGAACAAAGTGAGAAACTGCATCTTTCCCTCTATAAACAATCGGTTCTGATGGTATATTTAATTTAACATCCTTAACTTCATCAGAGCTCTTAACATAGAGGCAATAACTCATAGGAATATGTTTTTGAATTATTTTCGTAGAGGTTCCTGAACAATCTTCCGCTACTGGTTCCAATATTGCTTCAAAATCGGCATATATGACGTAAGGAACTTTTAACATTCTCTCACACTGCTCAAACTCAATGTATGGTTTCTTTAGAGGCATATCTACACGAACTGCCTTGTTATTAACGCAGTATTCACGGTGCTCAGCTAATTTTTCTTCTTTTGATATGCCATTCTGATCATCAAATTTAGTAAAACATCTTCTACAGATGGCTATTGATTCTTTGTGTTTTGTCACCTGCCTTGCAACCAATTTTTCGAAATACTTGATGTATACGTAATGATGTGTCCCCGATTCGTTATCTATGAGGAGAAGATCGCGGTGATCAGGTAATTCATCTTTGACGACTTTAAGTGGGTAAACATTGCAATCTGAGTCCAACCCATATACGTTGATAGAAATGTTGTTCATTTTCTCGAATTCTTTGATCTGCTTTAGTGGTGTAGGGAAATCTACACAAGAAAAGTCGTAAGGATGATCGAGATTGAAATATTTAGTCACACGTTGCGCATTCTTATTAATGAATTTGGCTAGAATTGAATACTTGAAGCATAAATTATCACGATTCTGAACATTCACACAAGCCTTTTTATGCTCAATTTGCGGCGGGAGTCGGATGTAAGTGCTCCCTTTCAAAGGAATATTTTTATTAATCCTTAAACGTAACCCTTCTATATGATGCAAAGACCATCCGCTTTTTTTCAACTGAGCCTCCTCCATTTCATTTTGTAAAGTTTTACTGAACTTTGCAATCACATCATCAAGATTTGTATCAACGTAAATCGCTTTGTTTTTAGTTTTGAACGCTTTATCTTGTTGCTCACCAACCGCATTCTTAAACGTACACTCCACAAGTACATTGACCTTGATCGATGTGAATTCGTTTAATGCTTCTCTAATTTTAGTTTTCACCTCATCTTTTACTTTAGAAAGAAAAGATGGTAAATCTGAAGGCGAATCAATTCGAATGAACCAAGACTGCAATCGGTTTTTAAATGATGTTTCATATCCATGAGTCATACCTTGTCCAATTCGTTTGAGTATTACTTGTTTCTTCGGCTCCCACAGTTTGATCTTCTTTCCTCCTGCAGCATTGCAACACAAGTCTTCATGCTTCCTTCCATTGTAGAGATTTTTAAATGGTTTATCACAATATTTACAGGTAAAAACCATTCCACAACTATTTTCATGCCTCCGAATATTTTTGGCACTGAAGAATTTTCCGCACTTCACGCAGTTATTCATCTTCACAGTCAGAGTTGTTAACAGTACGAAGTTCAGAGAACTACTGGTCAAGAACAGTGTTCATCCATGCTTATATACCACGGCCACTTCAGAATCGATTTTATTTCAGCCAATCAGAGAAGGCGTTATTTAATCCAATGAAATTGAGGGGATTGAATAACTAATTTTTCGTAAAGAAATGGTACAGGATATGCAAAGTTACTAGGTATTTCAAAAAAATAAATAAATAAATAAATAAAAAATAAGAAACTCTCTTGGAAAAAGAAGGAGAGGGGGTAAATAATGGTAAAAACCACTAAAATAGCCTGGACTAAGCAATGATAGTCGAGAATGGGGGGGGGGGGGTGATGGTGAAAATTATCGGAGTCACTTGAAATAGGTCAAAAATCGTCTGAAATTAACGCTGAAAAACCAGTGGTAAGTCAATATCCTCCAATATTCGCTCAGATACCCATGCACATGCCT